>OY728144.1:291147955-291747955 GCA_963277665.1 Viscum album
GTAACTCCTCTTCAACTTTTTCTTTCATACTATGCAATATTGTTTTCTTAAATGCAGTTTATATGGATGTCAGGTTTACATCCTTGACTATTCCAAAGTGTTTCACATTACAATTGATGTATCTTAATTTATCATTTTATATTGATTTCTTCTTAATAGAATCAATTCTAATTCCAAATTTTTCACCACTTATATGTGAGTAAAATATAGTAAATGTTACTGTTTCTTCACAACTATTACAAATAGTACTCTTAAGAAGATAGATAATAAACTATTATGTTTTATAAATAGTAATCTATAGTTAATAATAAGAATTATTTTATATTGTCGTGCATCGCACGAGCGGAGTACTAGTAATATATATGTATTGGATATATTATTATAATCTAAGTGATAGAAGAGAGATAAATAAAAATCCAATAGGTATATAATAATCAGAAGATGGAATCCAAATATTATACAGAATAGTGACAATGTTTTTCATGTGTCTATAAATAAGGAAAACATGGATACAATGGAGTTTGTGGAAAAACTATACATTCTATAAAAAATAATGAAATAAAATCCAACAATTATCCAAAATTCATAATGATGGCCTAGTCATCTAGACTGAAGATTCATCATAATGAAACCATAAATGATGATATTTACAAAGGACACTTCCACTTTTCAGCACCAATATATATATAATCTACCAAGGTGAAAACATTTTCTTGGATATCATGTCTGATAAATTTCAATATTCCACCACTAATTATGTATATACAACTTTGTTTGTCAATATAAACCGGAACAGTTTGTAGGTATTTAAAATGTAATGTTATTCTTAATAAATAAATCATACCATAATTATAATCACCTATTAATGTATCTAATCATGAGACCACTTAATTAAATCATTTGAGTACATTTTTTAAGGAAAGTCACATGAGGTGTAATGAGAACATACATTGAATCAAGATAATAACAGTAAGGATCCATGGTCTAACCGGGAATCCTATGACATTGATAATAATAAAGGGGTTCCAATGCAGTAAAAATGGAATCCTATAATGATGCTGATAATAAATAGAATCAAATTTAATAACCATGTAATCCTTGACCTATGGTGTCATGGAAACTCAGTAATAACATGAATCGTATATATAAGGTGTCTATGTGTAATACAATTTAATCCATTAAGGAAAACCCTTATAATATATTCTCATAGAATATAACGATTGGATCAAAGGTAACCACATGCTCAGCATGACTGGGCCCAATAGAGTGAATACTTGGGGCCACATGTTCAATGAGGTAATTGTGGATCTAGGGAGTATATTTGAGGTATCCTAATTTTTTTATGACAATGATGGGAACCTATGGCATCATTCCATTAATCCACTAGTAGAAAATAGAAATGATCCAAGGTAAATACATCCCTTGGAAATTAGATCTTTAAATTAGAATTTTGTCCTGTGATTTCTCATGGAATTAGTCAAGGATTCCAAGGAAATCCCTAGTATGACAAATCATGAATATCATAAAATTTACATATAATGTAGCAACCTTATACATAATTTTTTGATTAATAATTTTAGGTAATAATCATTCCTTTTTATAATCCAGTTAGTTCATTGCATTTCTTCTCATATTGATTAAAAAGACCAAAAATGACCAGAATCCTTTCTTTAATTTAAAGCAATATTCAATTATTTTGTTCATTAAATTACCCTTTTTAACCATGATATGGAAAAAAATGGAAATGAAACCATATTCAATTCAATTATTATTATGTAGGTCAAGATATATATATAAATATAAGTCCATATCATAATAAAAATATTCATTATTTAAAAGTAACAATTACCATAACTATGTCATGAGATAACTATACAAGTGAAATCCATTAACAAAAATTATATTAATTTAAAACACATACCTTTAAAAAACAAATGTCATATAACACCGTAATGGAGGAACATATAGTTATAAAAAAACTAAATTTATGTCAAAGAGGATACCAGAAATGTGGCGAATAAAATTAAGATCATAATATCCAATAGAATGAATAAAACCAAATAACAATAGAAATGAATGGACACTAGCACTGCTCCGTGATGAGATTTACCACAAAATATACCTATATCTTATAAGGTGATCCAATAATGTAATCTTGAAATACATCCCAGAAACAATTTATAAATATAGGGAGACCATCTATATGTAAACCATAATCTGTTGAGTCAAAAGATCACTTTTGACTTTTATTTTTTGTTTTGGAAATCACAAATGACTATGTTGATCGTACTGACTGTGCTGATCGTACTGACTAGGCTGATCATACTGACCCTGTCAATTATACTGACTCTGTCACTCATATTGACTCTATCAATCATACTGAATCTCTTAATCATACTGACTCTGTCAATCTCATTGACTCTTTCAATCAAACTAATTCTGTCAATCACACTGACTCTGTCAATTGTACTGACTCTATTAATCGTAATGACTCTATCAATCATACTGACTTTTGTGCATCAAACCCACTATTTATCATATCAATACATTACACTAGAAATACTTATAGTACTCTTACATTACTTTTATAACATACTTGTTTATATTCTTTGACAACATATTTCAATTGTACCCACATTTATCATCTTCATATATATTATGTTTTAACCAAAATAATGTGTGGCGTTAGTTATAAACCAATCAAAATGATTTCTTGTTTTCTGTTTCAATATGACCGTTATAATTCCAGGGGTCTATGTACCTCTGAGTTTTCCAATGAAATATGACGTTTGGAGGCAATGTGACCTTTGTAACCAGAGGCCTATAAATAGGAGGTCATTTTAAGCGAATAAGATAACTATAAAACTTTTCTTATAACATGTTTTTGAGAGAGACGTTGTGACTTCTCTCCAGTTTTGTGTGAAAGCCTTGAAACAACAAAACATGAACAGATTGTTCTTAGTTTCTGTATTTCAATAAGTGATTTGTTTTTCATTGTGTGACCGATCAGGTGATAATGATCGACGACTGCTGGGGATAGGAAGATGGGGCTACCGATCATTGTATATAAGGCTTTCAAGTGTTTGAAAGATAGAGGTTCTGATTACCTGGAAAACTAAGGGCTTGCGGGGATAGAAAGGCATATATACCGATCATTGTATCGAGGGCTTGGAGGGATAGCATGATAGACGTTCTGATCATCATATCGAGGGCTTAACAAGGTGGTGGTAAGACATACCTGTTATCCTAGGTGAAAGGATAACCCTTCTATTTGGGTCAAGGAATTGTAATACTTTTACATTTCCACTACTATTTGTTTTACGAAAGGTAATTTTATTGTTTTCTTTTCTTCATTCCATATTCATTTGTAATTGATTCAATTACAATCATATTATTACATATTTTATCGATTGATTCTATAAGATTTATGGTAGAATCATTAAATATTTATTTAGTGTTATTATTATATTAATCATGAATACAGTTTCTTTACTTTTCTTGTAGTATTACATCATATCATACCTTTATATTCAATAGAATTGTGGTTGTTTGTTTTTGTTGTGAATAGTATTGGTTTTAGATCATTTAATCTAAATTATTATGTGATTAAACACAATGTTTTTAAACCTACTATTCACCCTCGTCTTGTATTGTTCCATTTATTATACATATACATCTATATATCGATCCAACAATTGGTAACAGAGCAGGTTTCCACTAATTGGTCTTACTATCTTTATTTATTCCAAATTTTTATTTCAACTATTTATGACACTAACGTGTGGAGTGGAAAAGATTTTGTTTTATTAGATGGCAGGAATGAATATTGGATCAATTTATAATCTAAATCCAAAAAGACCACCAATATTTGATGGAAATTATTATGAGTACTGGGGAGATCTAATGAAGACATTTATTATAAACACTGGTGTAAACAATTTTCTTATTCTTAATGGAGGTTACAAAATTCTTGACAATGAAGTCAGTACATTAAATAATTAAGAGAAACAAGAATATCAACTTAATTACAAGGTACACAATACTTTACTATGTTCTATAACAAGGAACATATAAAGCCAGATATCATCTTGTGAAGCGGCCAATTGTATTTGGAGGAAATTAGATGTCACACATTTTGGTACTTTGAAGGTTATAGAAACTAGAAGCGCAATTCTTCAAGGAGAGTCTCATGGTTTTATTTTTTCCTTATATAGATCTAGTATGTAAAGTAAAAAATATATTTATGAAAATTGTCAACAGTTTACAATCAATGGGAGAATAAGGTCTTGATGTTGAATCCCCTGTAGATAAGATTATTGACATTCTTCCAAACGAATGAGAGTCAAAAAGGATAGCCATTGATTAAAATTGAAAAGTTTCCCAGATTACACTTGGTGAACTCTTTGGAACTCTTCTACAGCATGAGACAATAATGAAAAGAGATGCTGATTTAAATGAGAAAAAAAATTGTAATGGAAGTGTAGATTTTACTACTACATCTAAAGATAAAACACCTGAAGGGATAACAAGATCCAAAGCCAACAAATTGGTCATGTCAGAATCTAGTGATAGTGATCACTCGGATAATGAGTTAGCCAATCTTTCTCAGAGGATGAACATGATTGTAGGAAATAAAGACTTCCAATAAAGGTTCAAAAATAATGATTGAAAGGATAAGAAGGATTCAGAGGTAACTTGTTATGAGTACAAAAATGTAGGACATATAAGGCATGATTTTCCTTTACTGAAGAGAAAATATAGAAAGGATAAAAATTCTGAAAGAAATAAGAAAAAGTATTACAGGACAAAGAAAAAGAAAGTATTGAAGGAAAATGATACTTAGAGTGAAAGTTGTAGCAATTCAACAGATAATTCTTCAAGATATGAGTCCTTAGGACAAAGGAATGTTGGACTTATATCTAGACAACTAATTGATGATCATTGATTGATGGCTAAGGTACACAATATTGAAGCTCTTACAAATTTTTCCTTGAATGAAAATTATAATTATAATAAATATTATGAATCTTCAAATGATGAGTCTTCATCATCAATAGATATCACATTACCTTATTTTGAAGAAATATCTAGGTTTTCTAAATTACTTTAGAATGAAAATTCTAAACTCAAGAAAAATCTTGATAAAGAAAATTCTAGAATTTCAAATTTAACTAAAGAAATATTAGATATTTCTAATGATCTTGATATGAAAAATTTTGATTTTAAAATTATTTTAAAAACCCTTTAGAAAGTCAAATATCATAAGGATAAACTTTTTAAGGATCTAGAAAATTTAATTTCTAAGAAAAATGTTTTCGAGCATAACTCTAGTTCAAAACCAAATGTTTTGGAGGATAAAAAATTTGTTTTAAAACTAAAATGTGAATTTTTTTCTTGAAGAAATGTTTTTCAAACATTACTCATGGTACGGAAAAATTTGAAAAAACGTATTCTCAAATTAGACCTTTAAGAAATCATTCCGGTATTGGTTATACTCATTCTAAATTCAATTTTAGTAATAAATATTTTGTTCAACAATGTACCCATTTTTTACTGAGTGTCAATGTGGTGGGTACTAGAAAAGAGACTGCCCCATTAATAGAACCCACCCTTTAGGTTTTCGTAAAGCTCATTTTGCAAAACAAATGTGGATTCCTAAAATTCTTTTATCAAACCTTTCTGGATCCAGACAAGTTTGGATTCCTAAAAAATTATTGTTTCTTTTTCTGGAAAATAAGAAGTGTACCAACAAGAAAATTTGGTACATGGATAGTGGTTGTTCTCGACAACCTATGGTAACAAGTTTTTTTTCCATCATCACGTCACTGTATGGTAACAAGTTTGTTTTCCATCAATACGACACCATATGGTAACTAGTTTGTTTCCTATCGGCACGACACCATATGGTAACAAGTTTGTTTTCCATCGGCATGTCACCCTATGGAAACAAGTTTTTTGCCCATCGGCATGTCACCTTATGGTAACAAGTTTGTTTTCCATTGGCATGACACCCTATGGTAACAATTTTGTTTTCCATTGGCACGTCACCCTATAGTAACAAGTTTGTTTTCCATGGGCCCGACACCCTATGGTAACAAGTTTGATTTCCATCGGCACATCACCCTATGGTAACAACTTTATTTTCTATTGGAACGTCAACCTATGTTAATGACTTTGTTTTCCATCAACTTGACAACCTATGGTAATGAATTTTTTTTCCATCAGATTGACAACCTATGGTAATGACTTTGTTTTCTATCGGCTTGACAACCTATGGTAATGACTTTGTTTTCCATCGGCATGACAACCTATGGTAATGACTTTGTTTTCCATCAGCATGACAACCTATGGTAATGAATTTTTTTTCCATCGGCATGACAACCAATGGTAATGACATTTTGTTTCATCATCATGACAACCTATGGTAATGACTTTGTTTTCCATCAGCTTGACAGCCTATGGTAATGACGTTATTTTCCATCAGCTAGACAACTGATCATATACTTTGTCCATGTATGCTTGTGTTTAATTTTACTATGTTAATACTATTAAACCAACAATTACCTTATAATCCCTTGCAGGTACATACTTTTTTTACCTTTTTTTATTTTTTCACTTTTTATTCCTTTTTATTTTTTTAAAAAACCCTTTTCATATCCTATCCGTTGACTTTTTTCTTTTAATCTAAACCATATAAGATCAATGGCAATTTTTTGCCTATAAATAGATCCCTCCCCTTCCCAAACCCACACCGGTTTTTCAAAATTGTTGATGAAACTCTGCCGCTATTTTAAGACTCTGTACGATCTTCCATCGGCTTCACCTATATGTCTTAGTCCTCTACCAACACAACTGCCGAAATGTCTTCAAAGAATTTATTAGAGAAATACTTCCCTAGAGAAAGGTTAGTATCTCAGGACTTCATTGATTCTTAAGGCTCTACAATAAGAATAATTATTTTGTTTCAAGGATAGGATCATCTATGTGTTGAAAAACTAGTATCTCAATATCCAGTTATTATTGATGAAGTTAGTCATTTCTCAAAACCGTGTGTTTTGACAAAAACATTACTATAAACTTTGTTGTATACAATAGAAAGATATCAATGTATTTAAAAAAACATCCCACATTCTAAATGTTCCACCATAAGGTGATTCTTTTTGCCCATCTGATAAACTACCAGTGGAAGTTAGTATATTTAACAAAGAAAGTGGTGAAAATTCATTGTTTCTTATAAATGAAGAAAAGAGGAAAGTGTCTCATCTATCTCCAAATAACAGAATTGTGGCACTCTGGATGCATGGTTTTCTTATCCCAAGTAAAGGGGATAGAGAAACTCTGAATGTTTCTGATATCTTCCAGCTAGACTACCTTATCAATATGAGAAAGGTAAATCTCATGGGTTACATTTTTGAAATAGTCAATAATGTCAAGTCAGGAGAGATAAAATCCCATTTGATTATGTATCATTTTATTCTTATGATGTTCATTCTCAAGAACATGATGTTTTGTAATATTTCGTTTAGAGGGAAATTGATAGCCATAAAAACTTCGTGGATAAGTAAGAGTACCTTGAAGAAGTTTTATATTTGTATTGATCAGAATTCAAATCTTTTTGTTAGAGATATAGAAGCTGAATCGGCACAAAATCTGTCGTCACCAAATCAATGGGCACCTATGCGAGTCAAAGAGAATCCATCTACTATTTTACCTTAAAATTCAGATGCACAAACCAGTTCTAATCCAAATAAGAAACCTAATTACTAGAAGGTGGTTGTGGAAAAGTGGAGGAAAGAATGAAAACAATGAAAAGATGGTGATCCAAAGTTCGGTCTAGATCCAGCTATAGAATTTGCTGAGAGGATAAGGGTTGAGGATACTATTTAAGATGGAAAGAAAATGAAGACTCTTTTGAAAAGAAATTCTCAATACATTGATGTTTCTAATTTCTATAAAATGATTGAGAAGTCCAGTGATCAAATAATGGAAGAGGTATATCAAGAAGCTATCATACAGAGTATTCCAGAGCTGGAGAAAGGGAAACAAATCTTGGAGGAAATTCAGGAAGCTGAGGAAGAGGAAGGAGATTTACATTTGTAATTCCTTCAGAGTTCAAATAAAATAAGAGAAGAATCATTTCAAAAACAATGTAAACATTTTCAACAAACTCCTCAAGCCGATCAAACTAAAGCTCAATCTTTTGAAACTACAGAAATAATTCCTTCCCAATTAAAGAAAGGCACTCAAACTTTTCATACTGAAAAAACAATCATTATTAGTGAAAAATTGGAAGAAGAAAGAAAGGAGAAAGAAAAAAGATAACATCTAGTTGTGGACTCAAGTAGATCAAACGAACTGGATTCGTACGATGAGGACACTGATTCAGAACAAACAATTTCTCTCATGAAGAGTGATTACATTGTTTATGTCTTGAGGAGAATTGAGAAGCCCATTGCTTATTTTCCTAGACTAGAAGGGAAATTTGATTTTATTACTGGTAATCAAACGAATAAGTTTTGTTCTGTAAGAGAATTTAGAAAGAGAGTTTTGTCAGTTGAAGATGATTTGAATGTTTTTTCTAAAAGATCGGCTGCTCATAAAAAGGCTTGAAACAGAATGACTATGTGGTCATACAAAATAGAGAGTTCAGTAAATGATCATGAAATATAAATTGAAAACATGATGAGACTTTTAAATGATCTCACAATTAATTTCAATAAAAATCATAATGAAACTATTGAAAGGCTGAATTAATTGTCAAATAACCATGGAGTTAATATTCCTTCAGTGAAAGAGTTGCAAGAAAGAATGATTTCTTTTCAATATGAGTTTTCAAATGTTTCATCTTTCAATGATGAAATATTCTTGTTAAAGAATCAAAATTACGTGCTATCTAAAGACAATAAAAATTTAAAAGACATAATTGATACTCATGAAGAAGTAATCCGAGTCATGGAGGAGAATATCAAGAATTAGGATCAGATTTTTTTTCCTACCAACATGAGCTTCCTCGAACTCATGGTGATTCTATAACTAAAGACAAGAAGGAAATAAAAAAGATGAAAGATGTTATTCATGAGCTTCTCATGAATGAAAAGGAAATAGAAATCAAAAGAATGCAACTCAAGATTACCCCATTCTTTTTGTAAATCACAAAGGTGGAGAATGTTTTATAAAAGGGGAGAATGTTTTACAAAGGGAGAATGTATTAATCAATTACTTCTAAATCAAGGAAAATCTATGAATACAATCCTTAGCAATGTTCATACCTATGGGGGAATTAGTTGTATTCAATTTCGTATTCAGAAGAGTTTCTAATAACTCATGGGGAGATAAGTTTTTGTTTTTTTTACTTTATGATTTGTTCTTTCCAAAAAGGGGGAGATTGGCGATTCAAAAGTTATTTTTTGAATTTTATGTCTTGTTTTGGAAATCACAAATGACTATACTGATCTTACTGACTATGCGGCTCGTACTAAAATTTTTATCGTACTGACCCTGTCACTCATACTGAATATATAAATATTACTGACTCTGTCATTCGTACTGACTCTATCAATCGTACTGAATCTGTCAATCGTACAGACTCTGTCAATCGTACTGATAGTCAATCATACTGACTCTGTCACTCGTATTGACTATGTAAATCGTACTGACTCTGTCAATCGTATGGACTTTGTTAATCATACTGACTCTATCAATCATACTGGGTTTTGTGCATCGTGCTTACTTTGTATCATATCAATACATTACACTAAGTAATACTTATAGTACTCATACTTTACTTTTATTACATTAATATTTTTATTCTCTGAAAACATATTTCAATCATACCCATGTTTATCATCTTCATATATCATTTTTAAACCAAAACGATGTCGTGGAGTTAGTTATAAACTAATAAAACGATTTCGTGTTTTCTGTTTCAATATGACCATTATAATGCAAGGTGTATAAGTCCCTCTGAATTTTCCGGAGAGACATGACCGGTGGAGTAAATGTGATCCTTGGAACCTGAGGCATACAAATAGAAGGTTATTTGAAGCCAAGAAGATTACAGTGATACTTTTCTTATATCAAGTTCTAGATAGAGACGTCGTGACTTCTCTCCTTCTTTGTGCGAAAGACATGAAACTAAAAAACTTGAACGTCTTGTTCTTGGTTTTTTTATTTCATTAAGTGATTTATTTTTCTTTGTGCGACCGATCTGGTGATAAAGGTTGTGGGCTGTCGGGGATAGGCAGACGGTGCTACTAATCATCATATTTTTGGCTTTCAAGTGTTTGAAAGACAGAGGTGCAGATTACATACAAAATCGAGGGCTTACGGGGATAGCAAGACAGACGTACTGATCATCGTATCGAGGGCATGTGGGTTTAGCATGATAGACGTACCGATCATCATATCGAGGGCTTTCCATGGTGGTGGTAAGACAGACCTGTTATCCTAGGTGAATGGATAACCATTCTCTTTGGGTCAAAATAATTTTAATACTTTTATATTTATGCCGCTATTTCTTTTAATAAAAGGAATTCTATTGTTTTCCTTTCTTCATTCCATATTCAATTGTAATTGTCTCAATTACAATCATTCTGTTACACATTGTATCGATTGATTTTATACGCTTTATGGTAGAATCCTTCACTATTTTTTTACTCTTTTTATTGTATTCATCTTGAATAAAGTTGCTTTACTTTTCTTATAGTATTACATCATATCATACCTTTATATTCAACACAATTGTGGATATTTGTTTTTCTTGTGAATTGTATTAGTTTAAGATCATTTAAACTAATTTATTTTGTGATTAAAAACAAAGTTTTTAAACCTAAAATTCACCCCCTCTTTTATTGTTCAATCTAATATACATATACATCTATATATCAATCCAACATAATCCTACATAAAATGATTGTAAATCTATAATATAACTCCACATATTCCATGATGATTTAGTTAAGCTCTACCTTTCTTGACATTCAACCCACCTTTTTGTACGTAAATACTACCATATGGTTGTGTAAATGATTCCATGTGGTAATATAAGTCAAAATATGTGTTATATGAAACAAAACGTTATATCCCAAGAATTAAAACGAATCATGTTATCTCATGGAAAATGGTGTCCTATAAGAAGGGATATAATCCTACCTGAAGGTGGGTAGTCTATACATTTAAATATGCCCTCTTGACACAATATCAAATATGTGTATATAGTCATCAGACTATAGAATTACTGAATGCCCATACCAAAACAATTAAAATTATATAAAGAGAGGAAACACTGGGAAGTTAATATATATAATAGGGGAGTTAAAATTGTATTGGATACTATAATAGTGCATTTTTCTATATACATTACCACAATCTGATCCTTTGGTATAAACTAAAAGGCCTGAATCTGGCCTGATACAGGACCTCATGTTATAATTGGACAACCTAGAGCTTGTCCGCTCTACTAAAACTGATCATAAATAGCATATATACTAAGAACACTATATCCTCCTTCACTAATTGTATTGATGATACTCATACATCTAGCCTGAAGTGGTAAAATAAAGCATTCTATTGATGGTGGAGATGGTGTAAATCCTCTTCTAATAGAAATATATGGAATATTCTGATATAATCTCTGATGATTCCCTATATTTCCACATACACGAAACTCAAGAGGGTCTCTATCGCACTAAGGATTTGGATTCCCCACATCTCCACATTGATGGATTATAACATAACTTCTAGGGAATATACACATTCTTTCATTTATCTAATGAGAAACCTAAAGGGTATCCATCCATGATGCATGACATAAATTATTTGTATCCTTTATTTTCTATTGGTAAGAACAAAATTACTATATAATATGGCATTATTTTCCAAGGATGGCCTCTAGTATGATGCGAGGGAAGTTGGGAGGAGAGTTGGGTAGGGTTTTTTTGAGTCAAAGGGCTATGTAGGTGTGAATAAAAGAGATGGATAGGTTCCCGTTTATAAGAGAGGGGAGGGGTTCATTTGTAATGTATTAAAATATTAATTTATTAAAAATTCATTTTTGGTTTATAATGCACCCAAACTCATTTATTTAGAAGATAAGATGCCTATTGGTCTACATAATATCAAAAAACATAGACATGTTTTGATATTATTTTTAACCTTATCTTTATTAATTTTCCTTACTTAATCGATTTAATTTTATTTGTGGTAATAATATCTTAAATAATAAATGGTTATAAATATTTCCATATGTGTTGTCAATTTTCCATTATTAGATAATTGTTGACATTTTAAACCATATAATTTTCAATTTATAATTTTAAATATTTTAGTGATTTTAAATAATTAAATTATATGTTATGCTTATGGAATAGCAATAGTGTCAATTTTGACACAATTCATTTATTTTAATTTAAATAAAATTCACAAATTAGATAAATTCTATAAAAAATATTTAATATACCCAATAAGTCAAAGTCACTTAGAAAATTTATGGGGAACATTAATTTGTTAAAATGATATTTATTTGAATAATTTTGAAACCATTTATTTGATATTTCTAACAATAAAAGAATTTCTACATCACTATTGTGTCATCATTAATGGTAATTTAAAATTTTATAAAATTATAATAAATTCAAATGATGTAGATAATTTAATTATATATCTTGGGACTATGTATTTTTAAATCTTTATCAAGTTTATCAATATATTAAAATTATTATACTTATAATAGATAAGAGAATGACATGTTTTCACTTTCTTTTTTTCTAATTATAATTACATATCTTTCAGGGACATAAGACCATAAAATGAATCAACTCCAACCATTAGGTTTAGTAGACACTAATTCATCCCATAAAATATTTTAGGTGTTAGGGTAATTTTGTTATCCTTATGTTATTTTTTGTTACCCTATTTTACTATATTTACCATTAACAATTGTAAATTAAAATTACAGTAGTTACTATTCATAATATCCCAAAAATAAAAGTTACCTATTTACATAATTTAGACGCATTTATTAAAAATATGGAAGGAATTTTTCAAAATTCAAAATATAAATAATAAGCTAAATAATTTAAAAATAATTCCCATTTTCAAAACTGGAATCGAGTTTTAAAAATATCAACAATCAAAAGATTGATATGTTTATGTCCAATATAAATGTTAAATTACATCTAATGACCAAAATAGGATTAAATTATAAAAATTAATCCAATTAAACATTAAAACAATTTAAAATATAATATAACTTTAATAATAAATTAGACAAAATGTCAATTTGTAATTAAAATGCATTATTTTTCACTATTCATCAAAATTTAAATTTCATCGAAAAAATACCAGAATTTTATCCATGTTAAATTTTGATGTCATACCTCAAAATAGACAATTTATTATTTAAAAGAGAATATATAAAATTGTTAAAAACTGGATTTAGAATTGGTTTTCACTCAAAATGTGGAAAAAATACATTTTTTGACAAATACTTATTTTATTTGGAAAAAATTAATTTTTTCATAATATCTTCTAGAAAATACATAAGGTAAATGATAATGTTATGAAATTAAAAATGTTGTTACCACTACTCACAAAGAATAGTTTATATCTCATTAAATAATAAATGTTTTGTAATATATCATTATTTAGTGAATCTTGGTATTGCATACAATGCAAGTTATCAAGGAATTTCTCTCTTCTGTGTAACACAATACAATAATAGTGTTGCATATACTACAAGAAAATAATATGGTGCCTATAGTGGAATGTCAACTTTGGGTTGATTACAACATAATTCATTTAAGAAATAAATAGAATAATATTTCTCTTTAAATCTCAGGGTGTTACTGTCACGAACCAGCCCAGGTACCCTGGTAACACGATAACTGTGCCGCCCCTGACATTGACCGAAATGCATTCTGGATCTACATGGGTCAGCCACTAACACCTGGAATCACACAACATGCAAGTGGGAGTTACTTTGCCGCAAGAATGCGGAAACAAAAGAAACAAGATAGTATGCATAACAAAAAGGAACTCAATTGGGAGTAATGTACCAAAATAAAAAGAGGAAAAAAAAGCCCAATGTACTATAACACAAGTACTAAAAAGGTAAAAACACTCCCAATGTCCGTAAGGACACAAGTCACCAAGACCAGAGATCAACAACTGGATCCACATCAAATAGATCCATTGTCTTTGCTCGATCTTGGAATAATAAGGTCTATAAACACTCAAAGGAAAAAAGTAGGATTTGAGCCTAAGCCCAGTAGTATACCACGGATGATTCCGTAACATATGCCAAATATAGATTTTCCAGATAAAAGTATTCAATTTTAAAATAAAAAGGTTTGGCAATTCAACATCATATTTTAACAGAACATGTTATACATTTTTAAATGATGGAAAAATCAATTTAAGAAAAAAACATTACAATGATGGAATAGTTTTAAAACAATTTCTTAAGACAAACATTTATAGAAAATAGTTTATATAAATTCAGCAGGCATGTAAGGCAGTTCAATAGCATTGACATATATTTATATCTCATGTTTAAATAAACAAGTGAGCAACATGGTCATATGCCAAAAGGTATTATAGTATTAACCAACTATAGGATTCCACACTCTTTATATGAAATCATAAAAATGTGTATACACACGTCCCAATGACACTATCCAAAAGAGACTCGTCACCAACCCTTCATGGATGTGACCCTCCTCTAGTATGTTTTAGAACGTTGTCGTAGTGTAGAGTGTGTCCAAATAACTCACTAACTACCTATGGCTTGCATGCACTCCTACATGATGGGATAACTATCTGAAAAATGAAAAAAATATAATCAATCCCATTCTTCCATTTAAAATGTGCCAATTTTATTCCATTTAACATGAAAATAGGTTTTATTCAAAACATGCATTTTTCATAAGATAAAACCAATGGGTTTCTATCAAATCATTTTATGCCATTTTAACCAATTTGAAATCCATTCAAAACCCATACTATCATTACACAACTTATTCCCAGAATTAAATTCAACAATTTAATTGAAATTGTTTCCATCAAGTCAAGAATTTAAATTCAAAAATTTAAATGGGCAAATTTCCCTAAACACACCCCATTTAATGGAATTGGGGGTTTTCCCAATTTCCATTCCAAAACCATTTCAAATATCGAGATTCACTGGAATCTTGTTTTTATCAATTTAATTGAAATAACTATTGAGAGATTTAATTTAAATAAAAAATTAAAATAAATCAAGAAAATTCAATGATAATTAATTGGGTAAGTCTAGACGGAACCACCTACCTCGAAGGTTTCAACAAAAACGACAACAGTCGAGAACTCTCAAGAAAGCTGGGTTTCTTTTTCGAGAACCCACCTTAGATAGATTATCCTAGGAAGATCAAGACCAGATATCATCAAATTTGGTACTACACACTTTGATCTACCCATAATGGGCATAGATCTATGAAACCGAGAGATGATGAGAAGTAGATCTAACTAGATCTATGAAACCAATCAAGAATGATGAAGAACGATCACATACCTCAAGAATCCAAATTTGATTCACCAAGAGGAGACTTTGGATCACCTACAGAACAGTGGGAGAACCTTCTATGACCTTAAGAGAAGACAAATACAGAGTTAGGGCCATTTAGGAGAAAAAACAAGGTACTTAGATGCAAAACAGAGTGAGATGCACAATTAAGGTCTCATTTAAGTGGTTGTATAGTTAGTTCGCACGGTTTGAAAAACCGTGCACTAGCCATGAATTAGCTTCTGCCATGTCCATTCTTCTCGCGAAGTTTGGCCACACAGTTAGACAAACTGTGCACAGCCGGTGCGGAATTTACTGTCTCTAAGACCAACTACGCATGGTTTGGCCGCACAGTTTAGACAACTCGTGCGCCGCCCATGTGACTTCCCCTTTTCCCGAAAATAACATTTAATGTTCTCTCAACTCTCCCAAGTCACAACTACAAAACAGAGGCACTTAGAAACATCAAATGTACCTAAAAACGGATTGGGATGTTACAATCTCCCCACCATAAGATCTGTATGTCCCCAGAAAGACTATAAAGAAACCTCCACGTCAAATAGATGAGGCCACTGCTCTCTTATTAGTTCCTCCCTTTCCCACATCTCATGAGAATCAAAACCATGTTTCCTGAGTACACGGAATATAGGAATCATTCTACCACGAAGTACCTTTGTCTCAGAATCAACAACCCTGAATGGTCATTCAATAAGAGATAAATCTGGTTCAATCTCATGATCACTCCAGCTCACAACATGAGACAGATCAGAGACATACTTTCATAGTTGTGATACATGGAACATGTTTTGTATCAACGTCAGCTGTGGTGGTAGGGCAAGATAGTAAGAAACTTTCCCTTCAAGACCAACACCCTCAACTGTCCCACAAAATGAAGAGCAAGCTTCCCTTTCCTCCCAAGCCGTTGATGACATAATCAGGGTGAAACTTTCATGAAAACCTGGTCAGCAACTAAGAACTCTAAATGTGTACATTGACGATCAACATAAGACTCGAACCGAATCTATGCTATCAAAATTCACTAATGAATCAACTAGATCTTAGTTGTCGTCTCATGGAACAAACATAGTCCAACCAAATAACATTAACCAATCTTCGACCAACACAAAGTATATTTACAAGTACGACCATACAATGCCTCAAAAGGATCCATTTTGATCACAGAATGATAACTGTGTTATAGGAAAACTCAACTAGCCCCAGATGATCATCCCAAGACCCACCAAATTCGAGAACACTTGCATGGAGCATATCATCAAGGATCTGAATAACACTCTCCATATAGCCATCTGATTGTGGATGGTAGGCCGTGGTCAAACGAACCTGATATCCCGGTTCCTCCGAAAGGACTCTCCAAAATCAAGAAATATACTAAGGATCCCTATGAGAGAATATAGCAGATGCAACTCTGTTCAAACGAACAACTTCTTTCACAAAGATATTATCCAACTCCTCGACTTTGGATGTATCTCGAATAGGTATAAAGTGAGCCGACATGGTCAGTATGTCGATCACAATACATATTGTGTTCTTATTCCTCTAGGTTTGAGGTAACCCAACCACAAAGTCCATAGAGATTAAATACCACATCCATTTAGGTACTTGAAGTGGTTGATACAAACCTAAAGGTTTCTGGTGCTCAGATATCACCTACGGGTAGGTATAGCGACGAGATACAAACTCAGCAATGTCTCATATTATACCTGGACACCAGAACTATCACTGTATGTCATAGAACATCTTCGTGGTTATAGGGTGTACACCCCATTGAGAGTTATGGAAATACATGATCACATCCTTCCATTCCACTAACGACACAATGTAACATTTTCGATAACACAGAACACCCTCTTTGGAGAATGACCACTGGGTGTCGGTCTCCCCACCATAATGAGAGTCTCTAACGCTATGGAATTCATCATCCGGTTGTTTTACCTGAAGAATTAACTCGAAGAGAGTAGATGTTAACTGAACACTGGATAAAGAAACTTCATTCCCCTTCCACTGAATTCCAATATGAAATTGAGCAAAAAGAGCCATTAAAATCCACTCTTCTGAAGATTCTTTCATATCCTACAATAGAATTTTCTTGCTTAACTCATCTACAACTACATTCCCTTTTCACAGGGTATAGGCAATGTCAATGTCGAATGATCATAGGTACTCCACCCAAAACCTTTGTTGTAGATTCAAATCTTTTTGAGAGAAGATATAACTGAAGCTCTTTTGGTATGAATACACAATAAACCTTTCTCCATAAAGGTAATGTCTCCAACACTTATGTGTGTGCATTACATCTTCACGTTCAAGGTCATGGGTATGATAGTTCATCTCCTGAGGCTTAAGCTGACAAGACTCGTAGGCAACAACATGATTACCCTGCATGAGGACACATCCCGAACCTAAACCCGATGCATCATAGAAGACCACATAACCTATCCCAGCCTCAGGAAGATTTAACACCATCACAGTAGTCAAAAGATTATTTAGCTCAACAAAATAACTCTGACATTTTCTATTCTAAGAAACCTTCCCTCCCTTTCGATTTGGATAAATCATTGGAGAAGATAACTTTGAGAAATCTTTAACAAACCGGTGATAATATCCTACTAAGCCCAAAAGGATCTGAATCTCGAAAACATTTCATGGTTGTTCCCAATTCATAACTGCCTTTAACCTCTCAGGATCAACTAATATTCAATGTTCTGAAATGACATGTCCCAAGAATTTCACTTCCTGAATCCAGAAATCGCACTTTAAAAGAACATCATAAAGTCGGTGATTCCTTAGAAGACTTAGAACTATTCTCAGATGATGCACATGATCCTCCTCAGACATGGAGTATATAATAATTTCATCCAAAAACACTACCACAAAATTGTCTAGATACTCATGGAAAACCATGTGAATCATCACAATGAAAACTGCAAGATAATTTGTTAGGCCGGAGGTCAAAACAATGTTCTCATAATGGCCATACCTACTCCGAAGAGAGGGCTTAAGAATGTCATATTATTTTATCCTCATCTGATGGTAACCAGATCGAATATCAATTTTTGAAATACACTTCACCCCTTTCAATTTATCTAACAAATCATCAATTCATGGTAATGGATATTTTTTCTTTATCGTAACTCGATTGAGCTTTCGATAATCAACACATAAGCGATAAGAGCCATCTTTCATCTTGTTGAAGATAATAGGTGCTGGCCTAGGTGACACACCCGAGCATATAAAACCATTCTCATGAATATTATCTAACTGAGAATTCAGTTCTTTTAGTTCAGCTGGAGCCATTCGATAAGTGGGAATAGAAAGTGGTTGAGTACCAGGCATTAAGTCAATATAGAAATCAACCTCCCTTACTTGTGGCAAACCAGAGTAGTCAGAAAGAAATGTGTTGGGAAACTTAGCGACAACTGGAGGAAGATAACCACACATTGAATCTCTCTCTAGATCAATATAAAACACTTTAAGAACATTACCTAACTCTGGATAAGATGGTACATCTCTTCTTGACCATGGGACCCATTCTCCTTGAAAAACAAGAGTCACACCACTTGGTGTAGTAATGTAGACCCATCAAAGATAACAATAGATTCGAGATTTATTGGTAATGAGCCAATCCACCCCAAATATGATGTCAAAATATTTCATGTCAAGAACCAAGAAACTCCAAGCATGATCAACATCTGATATAGAGAAGACACAAGAAGGACTATGAAGACCCTTCTTTCTCATTATACCAAGGGTTGTAGTAATATCCATCGCACAAGATAAAAGTTCCATAGGTAGATTATGTAGATTAACAATATGGGTTGAAATAAAAGAGTGAGATACAACCGTATCAAAAAGAGTAGTCAATAAAGACGAATCCACAGTAATGGTACCTCTCATTGTTTCTGGACATGCATCCACTACCTCTAGAAACTCTTCAATTGTATAAAGAAGCTTCATTCCATATGCCTGGGGCTGGAACCCTATTTTACATGAATTATTTGATTTCCCAGCAGTTTTTTGAGGTTATCATGATTCTTTTCCACTATGTGGAGTAGATATGTGATGGTAGAATCATTGTAAGTTCCCTAAACATCCACAGGAGCTACAGTTCTTGGGTGCCTTAGTGTGAAGCCTCTTAGAATGTCTTGTCTTCCCACACTGAAATCAATTCAATGAATCCCCTCCTGGTGCTACTAGAGGTCTGGAATGACTCTGCTATCAAGAACTAGAATGAGGAAAGTCACACTTCCATTTTCATTTAAAGGAACCCACACTGCCCCTAAGAGTGAAAATAACCTCATTCTCCCTTGACTTTCCTTCCAAGTCCATCTCAACCATCATCATCATATCCAGCACATCCGCATAAGTGGGTTTCTCTAGTATGAAAACCTTAGAACATATATCTGATCGAATTCCCAATTTGAATAGTCGAGCCTTCATCCTCTCATTAGATACAATCTCAGGAGTAAACTATACCAACTCAGAAATGCAATTTGAGTACTCAGTCACAGTTTTGTTGGCCTTCTCAATATTGAAAAACACCACAACCTTGGCCAACGCCATTGATTCTGGATAGGACTAGTTATTGAAAAGAACTCTAAAGTCTTTCCACTCCAGACACTCATGTTTCCCAGCCGTCACAATTGTATCCCACCATCTCCTACTTGGTCCCTCCAGTACTAAGGTGGCACACTTTACCTTGATCACATCAGCTGTATCCAAGAACCCAAACATACATTCAATCTTACTCAACCATTCCTCAGCATGTTGAGGGTCTGTGGAGCCATCGAAAATTGGTGGCTTCTAGTGTAGGAATTCTTGAGAATGACTTCAACTAATATCACTACGAGGATATATAGATGGAGCTTGAATAGGAACTAGATTTGGTTCATATAATAGACCCTGGATATTGTGAACAATCACCTCAACTAGACTAGGATCCACAATAGGACTTGCATGATGAGATTCAGCAACAGACTCTTTTTGGATCTGATTTCCACGTCTGCTTAGAGGCATGATGCTACAAAAAATAAAAATACATAGATTAACACCCAAACCGAGTATGAAGGAAAAATATTCTTAAAATAAGTTATAACAAGATTTGGATTGCACTGTATCCAAATCAAAATAAGAAAAACACTATAACTAATCCACATGTCATATTTCCCTAACAAATCCTGGTGACTTAAGGTTCATTGTGGTGAGATCTGGCTAGGCACTCAATCACATCTACCTCACATGTCCTGAAAAGAATACTAAAATTCGTATTGTCATCAAGGCAAGATGATTAACCTGTCCTCTGATACAACATTATCATGAAGCATCCTAGGTACCCAAGAAACCTAATAACCGAGCCAGCCTTGACATAGCTCGAAGGGTGTTCTTGATTCACACGGGTCAGCGACTAGCACCTGGCATCACACATCATATAGGTCGGAATGATTTTTTCACAAGAATGTGGAAGCCAAAGGAACAAGACAGTATGCATAACAAAAAGAAACTCCATTGGGAGTAATGTACCAGAATACAGAGGCACAAAAAGCCCAAAGTACTACAACCCAAGTACTAATAAGGGAAAAATAGCCCCAAAGTCCCTAAGGACACAACTCACCAAGACCAGAGGTCAAAAACTGGATCCCCCTCAATGATATCCCTTGCCATTTCTCGATCATGGAAGAAGAAGGCCTACAAATAGCCAAAGGGAAATATAGGGTGTGAGCCTAAGCCCCATAGGATACCAATGAATATTCTGTAACAGATTCCAAATATAGATTTTCCCAATAAAAGCTTTCAATTTTCAAATAAACAGGTTTAACAATTCAAAAGCATATTTTAACAAAACATGCTATAAATTTTCAAATAATGGGAAAATCAATTTAAGAAAAGGCATTAGAATGATGGAATATTTATAAAATAATGGCATAAGAAAAACATTTATATAAAAAAGTTTATATAAATTTAGTAGGTATATAAGGTAGTTCAAAAGAATTGGCATAAATTTATATCTCAAGTATAAATAAACAATATATCACATGGTCATATGCCGAAAGTTATGATAGTATTAACTAGCTATAGGATTCCTCACTCTCTATATGAACTTAGAAAAATGTGTATATAGACATCCCTATGACACTGGCCAAAGGAGACTCATCACCAACTCATCGGGGATGTGACACACCACAAATATGTTTTAGAACATTATCACAGCATAGATTGTATCCAGATAACTCACTAACTACCTAAGGCTTGCATGTGCTCTTGTATGATGGGAGAACTATATTAAGAATGCTTAAAATATTATCAATAGAATTCTTCCATTTTAAAAGTGCCAATTTCATTCCATTTATAATGAAAACAGGTTTTATTAAAAACATGCCTTTTTTACAAGATAAAACCAATGGGTTTCTATCAAATCATTTTAATCCATTTTCACCAGTTTGAAATCCATTCAAATCCAATTCCTTCCTTACACAATTTATTACTACAATAAAATTCAAGAATTTAATTGACATCATTTCCATTAAATCCAAAATTTAAATTCACCAACTTGAATTGTCCAATTTCCATAAACACAACCTATTCAATGGAATTGTTATTTTCCAAATTTCCATGCAAAAACCATCTCAAATATCTCGATTCACTAGAATTGAGTATTTATAAATTTATTTGAAATAAAACTTTTTCAATTGAATTTAAATCAACAATTGAAATAAATAAACCAAATACAATTATAATTAAATTGGAATGTCAGGACGGAACCACCTACCTCGAAGGTTTTGACCAAAACAACAACGGTCGAGAACGCTCAAGAAAACCAGGATTCTTCTTCAATAACCCGCCATAGATCTATTCTACTAGAAATATTAAGACCAAATATCATCATATTTGGTACCACACATGTTGATCTAACCATAACAGGTGTAGATATAAGAAACTGCGAGAAGGGAGAAGTATATCTAAGTAGATCTAAGAAACCAATCGAGAACAATGAAGAAAGATCACATACCTCAAGAATCCAGCTTTGATTCACTAATAGGAGCCTTTGGATCACCTCCCGAATTATGGGAGAACCTTCTCTTACCTAAGGAGAAGTCAAATCCCAAGTTAGGGCCACTATAGAGGAAAAATGAGGCACTTAGAGGCAAAACTGAGTGAGATCCACAATTTAAGGATCTCATTTAAGTGGATTCACATTCAGTTCGCATGGTTTAAAAAACCGTGCGCTAGACATGCATTATCTTATTCCTCGGCCACCCTTCTCTCACGGTTTGGTTGCACGATTAGACAGACCGTCCGCTGCTCGTGCAGATGTTACTATCTCCACGACCAACTATGCACAGTTTGGCCGCACTGTTTAGACAACCCGTGCACAGCCCATGCGACTTCCTCTTTGCCCCAAAACAACATTTAATTTTCTCCTAACTCCCCCAAGTCACAAATCCAAAACGAGGTACATAGTAATATCAATTGTACCTAAAAACATAATGTGATGTAACAGTTACACATATGGTCAGTATGATTCCTGTGAATAATTTACTTGTCATATAATTTGATAATGCAATGGTGATTGGGGAGATGGTTGTTGACACAACAAATTTCAAAAATAATAATACTTTTTATCCATAAAGTTACCATAATGGGGTTATTTTAACACCCCTTTTCTCGCAAATAAAACGAGAAGGAACCCTCTAGGAAGCCATGTTGTGCGATATGATTTAAAGAGAACCCATAACTAATATTCTTCATATCTTGTGAAGAACCTTTCTGGATATCTGAATTCATTTTGATAGCCACATATTATTTTGATGATTCTAAATAGATCATATTGGATGGATTATTTTAATCTCACAAACATTGACATATTATGCCTATCATATGATTCAATTAAGAAGAAAGGAATACAATGGCCCAATACAATACCTGCTACGCATAAAATCCATGAAAGAATAATAGAAATACCTAAAAGATGATTTACATAAAAAACAATGTAATTGAATATTTGAATAAGTGTGTTAGTGTTTTAGATTCCATGAATCACATTCCTGAAGTGTACATGATTTAATGAGTTTATAATTCATGATGAGTGAGTTTGAGTTAGTCTAAATAAGGTATTTCATAAAATTTCATAGAATATTGTGTGCACCTCTTGAAATTTTTTTACTAGGGTAGAGACATCTAACTGAAGGAAGCATTTCCTGAGCATTGTTGGATTGAGGCAATTAGTCATTACATGTGATTTGAATGCATTAAAAATGTATAACATATATAATTAGAGGCTGTCGAAATTATATGATGTGTACAAGAGAATGTCATATCCTAAATGATTTTGGAGAATGATTAAATATCATCCAATAGTAAAACAATCCTTCATCATTGAAAAAGTCTTCTAGTGGGTGCTCGGAGTAGTTGATGTCTTCTGCTTAGAGTTATGAGGAGAAGGAGTATCTTAGTTGGATCTAGAGTAGTAGTCTTTTAGTAGTAATAGTAAAAAAATGGACTCTATTTGTTGGACCCGAAGCATTTTAATAACTTCTTTTATAGTAAGATTCATGTTGTGGGTCCAACATGGAAATGGGTTGGTTTATTTAGCAAAACATGTTAAAACGTAACATTTCTCTCTATATTAGTAAGACATCACATGAAATGACATTAAGAAAAAATATTGAGTGGATCGAGGTCATTAAAATGCACTAGAGGTTGAATTTTTATGAAAATGAATTCGTTTTTATAAACTCTTAATTCAACCCTCCACATTCATTGGTCAATCTAGCCCATGTAACTACACATATATCCTTAATTAAAATTGGGGGAATATTCCCTATCTTCTATATTTCTACATGGGATTACCCAAATCCCCTTTCATGGAGGATTGTTACTTAACACATGAGGGAGTAATAACTCTGTCACATCCATATTATTCTCACTCACAAATTGTTATATCTACATATAATCATGGTCCTCAAACTATAAAAATAGTATTGTGAACTTATTCAAATTACTAAGGGAATCATATTCCTTTTCCTACAATATAATTTAAATTTAATAAACATTTTATTTGGAAAAATAATTTATAAGTAAAAAATTATTTGGAACATTATAAATGGGAAAATATATGTTGGGTATAGTAGGGTAGATGACATGTGGGGTAATTGATCAAGGACAGTAGTATACTACTATATCTACAAATTATGAAATCCACATAAATAGAATTTTTTGTATGGTAGAGTAATTTGTGGATAAGTGTTACATTATATAATATGATATAATCCAAAAAATTATATTTTATCGTTAAATAGATTATATGGTGTCTAAAAATGTAGATGTTGTGTACATATATATAAATAGTTTCTCTATATAATAAACATTATGTGATTTACATGAGGTAATATTATATTTGTATAAGTATCATCTATATATTGAAACAAAGTACAAGTAAAATAATATTTAATATTAATGTACATAATGAATAAGACATGAATATTAGGATGTGAAGGTATGAGAGGTATATGTTGATGAACATGTTATTTCAATGCATGAAATGTAACTCAGAGTCACATAGTTAATTATTTTAAAAATGTCCTATACAAAGAAATTAATTCAAATGTTGAGTCACAAGACAATACATATAGGGGTCACCTATCATGTCAAATTCACATAACATTTAAAATAAGGATGGAGGCATAAATGGAATGTTTTTTAGTACTATATCTAGTTTTTTTTGAAATATTATATCCACTCTATCTTCTGTATCATAAATTCTATAGTCACCACATCATTTTTCCAATAATACACTATCAAACATATTAATTCTTCCCAATATAATAATTTCACCACACTATTGTATTTGGTGTTTTAAAACAAACTTTTTTTAATTAGGATTAAATGTATATATGATAATTTAAGTACTAATAAAAATATCATATTGCATTTTTTTATTTTTTTCCTGACTATAAGGTAATAATATCATAGGATACCTATAACTTTGATTAAAAATTAGCATGTAACAAATATAATGAGGACCGTGAAATTATATGATGATGTTCTTAAATACATTTATGTGGTTTGATAATAATATATGATGGGAGATACATAATGTTTAACATTAGGTGCGAGTACTCATTCAATAATGATAAATCATCCCTTGATGTTCACACTTAGAAATATGTGATAATATTACAACATGACCACTTATAGGAATTCTAGATGTTTATGTGTCAAGATATATAACTATCTATGATCATGTAAAATGGTGATTTGATATTATGATTATTTTTGATTTATTTTTTGAATCAATCATATAGATGTATTTGGTATGAATTGATGGTACAATTAATTGTAATGTTTGATATGTGGATTGTTTGAAGAGTGACATATTATAAAGGAATAGGCCAATGTTGGATTTTTCCCCTATAAATTTTTGGAAGATCATAACTCATACCTTTTATTTAATTTAAACAATAACATTAAATTACATCATCATGGGTTAACAAATGGTTTATTTCATATAATTAAATCACGACATAACAATCATATATTTTGGTTACTATGATGTCCGACCTTCTTGATTATACAATATGAAAAATGGATTATATTTTCCAATAAGTATTCATATGTTATTATAGATTTTCTGAAATTACATTTATTATCTTGGATGAGTTATGTAACACCCCAAGCTTTCACGATACACTTCTCTTTGAATAATACAATAGCGTGTGTTATACGCAACTTCAAGTTCTAACACACCACAACC
The DNA here is from genome assembly GCA_963277665.1 of Viscum album. NCBI lineage: Eukaryota > Viridiplantae > Streptophyta > Magnoliopsida > Santalales > Viscaceae > Viscum > Viscum album. Next base: position 291,174,262 of record OY728144.1, read on the forward strand.
AATCATACTAGCCATTACGAATAGTAATACCTGATTATAGAAATTTTATACATTTTATCTTTTATAATGAACTTCATTTATGGATTTGGAATATCAAAATTAGCTTAGGGTGAAATATTTATACTTTTCTGATAACTTTCATATTTTGATGAATGGTGAAAATTACTAAATTTTAATTAAAAACAAAATTTTTAATCGAAAATATTAATAGTTATAAATTATGAATATTAGTGGTTTTAAAGTATATTTAGAATACATTTTTACCATTTAACACAATGTTTTTCATTAGACATAATTTCACATTTAAACTAGACATAAGTAAATGTCAATATTTTGATAGTTATTATTTCTTAAAAACACACTATTTGTTATGACAACAGGAATTAATTTAAAATAATTAATGAAATATATATGTTTTTAATTTCGTAAAATATAGAACATTTTGGAATAAAATATATCAAATATAGCATAGGCTAAGTTTTTGGTATTTTTCTGAGAAACATCAATTTTTTATGAATAGTGAAAAACACTGAGTTATTGGTTAAAACCTATTTATTATTTTAATAATTACTAATTTTATTTAAATTAATTTATGTCAAAATAGATACATAATACTTATATATTATCATTTAAATTCATTGGATTCAGTTTATAATAATTTTAGATATATAAAAACTTTATTGTACTTTTCACCGTCTTTTACCCACCTCCTCTGAGAATTTGAAAATTTCCATAAAACATAATTTTACCACATTTTTGAGATGAATTTAAAAAATCTGATAGACACATTTAATATCAATGAGTATAATGTGATTCAATGAGATGAAAATAATTTTTGTTGAATAGTAACTTTTTACTTTTATTTACCAAGGTTAAAAGTAAATAGGGTAATTAAGGGTAAAAATAATATTAATATTACCCTGATAGATGTCCTAATTTTTTTTTGGACAAGTTCATATAGGCCATAAAAAACCTTAGGAATAAAATATTATCATTTAGGTCCACTTGGATTAGATTAAGAAATGTATTATTATTTAATTCAAAGAAGAGTTAAAAGAGTTAAAATACATGTTTGATAACTAAAACATTTTTAATATATGGTTTTACATGTGATAAATTCAATTATAAATATTCATTATAAAGAAAACCATATTACATACATCACGTTATTTTATTTATAATTTTTATACATTTTATAAATAAATTTATTTATGACCCAATGATGATGAAGTAATTACCTTATTCATGAAAGAATCAAATAAATGGTATTATAAATATTAAAATAAATATAATTTCAAAGATTTTAGGACATACTAGAATTTTATAGGTGAATATGAAATGTTATTATAGATTCAATGTATTGTTTTTTAAGTAATCATTTTGTTATTATTCTATCAAAAAATAAATTCCAAATAGTGTCAAAATTGACATAAAATAGTTTTTAGAACAAATATTATATTATTAATTGATAAAATAGTCCTAAAAGTATAAGGTTTGGCCAAAAGACTTATATAATAATTTATATGACATTAAAGAAAAAATTGGGTTTCTATTGGTAGTATATAGTATGTTTATTAACCATATATTTTAAGAATACAAGAAGACATGGTAAAAGATATATTATCTAACTTAGAGTTAAATCTAAATGATAAGGTTAAAATGGTAACCTAAACTTCTCTAAATCAAATTGGTTGAGTTTTTTTCGACCTATCCACACCATAGACTTTATATAATCAACATTGGATCCCTTAGAAACCGAATATGAATTTATTATAAAATAATATTTTAACTTTTTCCTAAGGTTCCCCTCACCCCTCTTATAAAAGAGAACTCCCCCTTCTCTATAATTCACACCTTCTATGTCATTTGGCTCGGCCAACCCCTACCCAAATACCCTCTCAACTATCCTCCATTAAACCTAGATGCCTTAGTTGGATCAGAAATCTAACCTAAGGATCCCTTTTGATCAAATCAAAAGGACGAACCCAAAGAAGAGGAGGCTAAACGTACCCTAGATTAAAGAAATGTGCAGGGTAAGGGGTTTTCATCTCTCCTTATTTCCATGAGATTCATGCCGTATTGCCACTATTACCTTTTGTGTGGTGTATCTACTGCCTATAATTGTATTCTTTTTGTAATACACTTTAATTTATGTGTATTTACATATTCATTGTACGATACCTCTTTCATGGGGTGTATGTTTCCTTTGTTACCAAATCGGTAAGGGTTTATTTCACAATCCCTTCATTATACGTGGTTGTTTCTATGCAATTATCTACTTGGACCATGTTATCATCCACATCCATGTTACTTAAAAATTTATTTCAAAAAATTATTACTATTTTACAGAATATGGTTTAAAGTCATTTAAACCCTAGTTTGACTTTTTATAAGAAGTTTATAAAATGATCTTTCCGTCATTTTCCAAACAAGGTCTTTTTTAACCATTTCGAAAAAATTAAGGTAAGAATGTTTTTATAACTTATACAGTGGGTGCGGCAATTTTTCAACGTTATAAAATCATTTAAGCTTCCCTTACAAGCTTATAAAAATATTTTCAATGTAAATGTTTTCTTTTATAATTATGTGACTTTTAAATTATTTAAGAAAATAGATATTTATCTCAAATATTTTTGATTTCATCTATGTTAACATCCTTTTTAAATTTTACACTATTTTGAAGTTGATTTATTATCATACAAATCATTAATATTGTATTTAAGGATTTGTGATATGTTTGACTATGGATGAGTTATTTTTATGCCATTAATGGTTTATGATTAATGTTTTCGCATTTCGTATGCTAGTTTTAATGGTAATTTTTATGTTATATTTCATCCTATTCTTATGATGAATGTATTGGACTAGTATGTTCTGAGCTGGGGACTTGTAAAATTAAGCCCTCTAGGTTGGGGTCTGGTTATAGCAGACCCTCTAGGTTGGTGTTTGGTTATTAGAGGCCCTCCAGGTTGGTGTCCGGTTATTAGAGGCACTACGGGTTGGTGTCTGGTTATTAGAGGCACTTTGGGTTGCAGCCCAGTTACCGAGGCTCTCTAGGATAGAGTCTGGTTATAGTCTCTCCAGTTTGGGTTCCAGTTACAGTTATCCCTTAGGTCTTGGCATGAGGCCTTGACAGAGAAATTAAAATTCGGCATTATGCATTTCCTTCATTATTAAAGTTGTTATTAATATTACATGTGATTATTCGACAAGTAGAATATCCATGTGATTAAGTAAATGGAATTATTTCATTTTAATTTTTCCATATTATTCTAATGTTCAAGTTTAAAAGGATTTTGTTTTAGTTATACATTACCTTAATTTTTTATGCTTATTTATGAATGTTTCTGCTATATTGTTATCCCTACTATGCCTCGGAGCTCACCCCATTCTATGTTTTATTTTTCCCAGGATTCCAAGAAGTGTATTGTGATTGATATGTAGGGTTAATCCAAGGAAATAATGGAATTAATAATGGATTATTTTTGTTGTTTTGTTTTAAAGTGTAATGTAACATTCATGTATGTAATCTATTTTCCAAACTGCTAAACCGATCGGTCCTTCGGGACTTGATTCCTTGTAATCTTGAAATGTATTAAAATAATACACTGACTCTAGGTAACTGGGGTCAGGGTGATGCAGTTGGTATCAGAGGAATTTTAACAATAACCTTGGAAACTAGATTTAGATAAAATCAGATTAGATAACATAGCCCTAAGATAAACTTTTAAGGATTAGTATATAAGAACTTCCTAGAATTTTAGTGTTGTAGAGATTTTGTGAGTTTTCCGAGAAATATATCCATGTTTGGATATGAGCAGGTATAGATGAATCTGCACAAATGTACCTAGGGGTAAAACACGAAAACACCTCTTTGATCTAGACTCGAACGAAAACTGGTGCACGACAATGGTCCTTGATGCACTCTTGGTTACAACACTCCCTGGGGTTATGCTTAGGGTAATTGTCATTTTATTTAGAAACCATTATGAAGGGCTTATAAGTATATAATTACTCAAAGAAAACATTTTTATGATTGTGGATTATATCCATAAATGGTTCAATTTACGTTATGTATTTTACAAGTTTGGAATTATTCATTGCAATTCATAAACATACCTTATGTATGCCATTGTATAGAAATGTCGCCCAGTAGAAGAAATGTGAACTCTAGCAATACATATGATCCAAAGAGTGATAAGGATGATATATTCCATGGTATTAATACAACATTTTGAAGGGAAATATTCCTAATGTTTTCTCAACATATGAAGAAATAGTATCATGTGTTAATAAGATATATAAATAATTATCTGAGTCTTATGGACTTGAATGGAAGCAAAAGAAGAAAAACATGGAAGAGAGAAAGATGGATAAAGGGAAGATGGAGAAGAAGAATTTTCCCATATGTGATAACTCTGCGAAGAAACACCCTAGAACTTGACTGAAGGGAATGTGAGTTTGTTATAAATATGGAGAAAAAGGACACCAAGTACGTGACTGCAACGGTAAGAAAAAAATTTCAAATGTACAATGCTTCATCTGTAAGAAGTTGGGACACTAAGAAAACCAGTGTTCGAATAAATAGAGTATTCCCCAAATGATGGTATTAGATAATAATAAAGTTATTATACTACCACAAATGAGGAGGAATGACTAGTGTTGTTATGTTGTTATTTTGGAATTATTTCATTGAAGTGTTCTTTCAATGATGTACTAGAAATAAATAAGGATTGTACTACAGTACTATTTCATTGAGGATTTTATATTTTATGGTACGAAGAAAAGTGACTCTATAGAGAGTTAAACTTTTTGGAAATAACATGGTTAAAGGAAAGATAAGCCTTAATATGGTCCTAATATTGAGGTACTAATTTTGGAATAAGATATTGTCGATTTGGGTAATTTATATTGGATATTCTTCACTGCCTTGAAACTAATTAAAGATTTGTATATTCCATCATTGTTGGAGTTTAAAACATTTTTGGATGGATGATGTATATCTAGTATTATATAAGGAATAATAGAGCATGAATGTAATCAATAAGGTTTTGTTGTAATTCAGGATGTTTCAGTGTTTTAAAATAATACATTATGAAGGTATTCACATTCTATTACAGTGTAAAAATGATCTACATTATGTTTAACATTAATATAAAATTTGGACTGAGAGTTTACAGATGTATTTTGGATAAGTCTAAAGGTTGGAATGGATAAAGTTTGAAAGGTTATTTTTGGATATTTATATATGGACAACACGCAGACCATGTGACGTCCATTTGCGTCGGACAAAGCTACGGGAATCGAAGCGACAACCATAGTGAAATTGGGATTTATCGCCTACCACTGGACTATGTGAAGTTCTTGGTTGGTATAATGTAGTTTTTTTAAAGGTTCTGATATGTGAATTATAAATTCGTTATATTTGTAACCCTATACGATTATGTTAAATAGAGTATTTTTGAGTTGTATTATATTTTGGGGGTGAAAGATGAGTTTGTGGTAGAATTTTATTAATGTATAAAAATAGAATTATAATGTAATTATATATCCTTATGATCTTAGCCAATCTCATAAATAAATTCCTCAACATTAAGAAAATGAACTTAGAACAAAAAAGATGTCCTAGATGGTACCTTAGATCATGACAAATTTAGGGCTTTGGGACTGTTGGCCTTTTCACAGCCATGTTCTCTACCACTCTCCATCAGATATTGATGGTTAGAATTCTATTACATATCCATATTTTCCTACATGGAACCCTAGTATGTGTTATTTTCAGTACCCTTCATACTTACCACCATTTATTATAAATATAGGCCTCATTAATCCATTTTTTCGATGGGGGATTTCATCTAAGATATTTTCAAATGTCAACCATAAGTTTCCAATACCAAGAATAAATTACGAGGATGAAATTTATCGAAGGAGGGGAGAATGTTACACCCCAAGATTTCATGGTACGCTTCTCTTTTAATAATACAATAGCGTGTGTTATACACAACTTCGAGTTCTAACACACCACAACAAATAGTACTAGCCGTTAAAAATATTAATACCCACTTTTTGAAATTTTATACATTTTATCATTCAAAATGAAAAACATTTTTGGATTCGGAATATCAAAATTAGCTTAGTGTGAAATTTTGGTACTTTTCGAATAACTTTCATATTTTGCTGAATAGTGAAAATTACTAAATTTTAATTAAAAAATTCTTTTTTAATCGAAAAACTTAATTGAGATAAATTATGAATTTGAGTGGTTTTAAAGTATATTTAGAATATATTTTTACAATTTAACACAATGTTGGTCATTGGACATAATTTCATATTTAAACTGGAAAAAAGTAAGTGCCAATCTTTTGATAGTTATTATTTCTTAAAAACACACTATTTGTTTTTAAACAGGAATAAATTAAAATTAATTAATGCAACTTATATGTTTGTAATTTGGTAAAATAGACATCATTATTGAATTTAAAATCTCAAATATCTCTTAGTCCGAATTTTTGGTATTTTTCTGAGAAACATCAATTTTTGATGAATAGTGAAAAATAGTAAGTTATTGGTTAAAACCGATTTTTTTATTTAAATAATTATTTATTTTATTTAAATTAATTTAGGTCAAAATAGATACATAATAATTATATAAGATCATTTTAACTCATTGGAGTCAGTTTATAATAATTTTAGATGTATAAAATGTTTATTGAACTTTTCACCATCTTTTACCCACCTCCTATGATAATTTGAGAATTCCCATAAAATATAACTTTACCGCTTCTTTGAGTTGAATTTCAAAAATCTGAGAGATGCAATTAATATCAAGGAGTAAAATTGGGTTCAATGAGATGAAAATAACATTTGTTGAATAGTAACTTTTTAGTTTCATTTAGCAGAGTTAAAAGTAAATAGGGCAATTAAGGGTAAAAATGATATTAATAATACCCTCACATGTGTCCTGATTCTATTGGACAAGTTTTTATAGACCAAAAACAACCTTAGTAATACAATATTATCATTTAGGTCCACTTAGATTATATTAGGACATTTATCATTTTTTAATTAAATGAAGAGTTAAAAAAGATAAAACCAATGTTTAATAAATAATACATTTTTAATATAAGGTCTTACATAAGATAAATTAGATTATAAATATTAATTACAAATCTAAAAAATTTTCCTACATCATGGTATTTTATCTATAATTTTTATACATTATATAAATACATGTATATATGACACAATGGTGATGTAGTAATTACCTTATTCATGAAAGAATCAAATAAATGGTATTATAAATTATAAAATAAAAAATAATCTCAATGTTTTTTTCCATCCATTAATTTTGTATGTGAATATGACATGTTAGGATAGATTCAATGTATTTTCTTTTAAGTAACCATGTTGTAATTATTTTAAAAAAAAAATACCAAAGAGTGTCAAAATTGACATAAAATAGTTTTTAAATCAAATATTATATTATTAAATTGATTTAACAGTCCTAAAAATATAAGGTTCGGCCAAAATACTTATATAATAATATATATGACATTAATGAACCAATTGTGGTTCGATTGGCAGTATATATTATGTTTATTTACCATATAGTGTAATAATACAGGAATACACGGTAAAAGTTAAATTATTTAACTTAGAGTTAAATATAAATGATAAGGTTAAAATGTTAACCTAAACTTGATTAAAACCTATTTATTGAGTTTTTCTTGATCTATCCAGACCATAGAATTTAAATAATAAAATTTGGACCCATTATAATCTGAATATGAATTTATTATAAAATAATATTTTATGTTTCTCCTAAGGAGCATGTCACCCCTCTTATAAAAGGGAACTCCCCACTCTCTATAATTCAAACCTTTTAAGCCATTTGGCTTGGCCAAACCCTGCCCAAATACCCTCTCAACTATCCTCCCTTCAACATAGTGTCCTTAGTTTGATCGGAAGGCCAACCTAAGGAGCCCTTTTGATCAAATCAAAATTAATAACCTGAAGAAGAGGAGGCTAAACATACCCTCGACTAGAGGAAAGTGCAAAGTAAGGGGTTTTCATATCACTCCTTATTTCCGTGAGATTCATGCCATATTTCCATTATTACATTTTCTGTGGTGTATGTACTACCTATAATTTTATTCTTTGTGTAATACACTTTAATTTATGTGTATTTACATATTCATGGCATGATACCACTTTCAGGGGGTGTATGTTTCGTATGTTTCCAAATTGGTAAGTGTTTCTTTCACAATCTCTTCATTATCCGAGGTTGTTTCTACGTAATAATCAATTAGTACCATTTTATCATCCACATACTTGTTTGTTAAATTTTTATTTCAAAACATTCTTACTATTTTACCGAATATGGGTTAAAGTCATTTATACCCTTGTTTGACTTTTTATAAGATGTTTATAAAGGAATCTTTCAGTTGTTTTCCAAACAAGGTCCTTTTAACCTTTTCGACAGAATTAAGGTAAGAATAAATTTTTAACTTATTCGGTAGGTGAGGCTATATTCCGCCATTATAAAATCTTTGATGCTTCCATTAGAGGCTTATAAGAATATTTTCAAAGAAATTGTTTTATTTTAAAATTCTGTGACTTTTAAATGATTTAAAAAAAAGAGATATTTCTATCAAATAGTTTTGATTTCATCTATGTCAACATCCCTGATAAATTTTACAATTATTTGAAGTCAATTTATTATGATACAAATCTTTCATATGGTATTTATGGTTTTTTGATATGTTTGACTATGGATGAGTGATTTTTATGCCATTAATGGTGCGTGATTAATGTTTTGGAATTTTGTATGCTATTTTTAATACGAATGTTTATGTTATATTTCATCCTCTTTTTATGATGAATATTTCGGACTAGTATGTTCTGGGTTGGGGACCGGTAAAAGTATGCCCTCCAGGTTGGGGTCCGGTTACAGCAGACCCTCCGGGTTGGTGTCCGGTTTTTAGAGGCACTCTGGGTTGGTGTCCGGTTATTAGAGGCACTCTGGTTTTGGTGTCCAGTTATTAGAGGCACTCCGGGTTGGTGTCTGGTTGCAGAGGCTCTCTGGGATGGAGTCTGGTTACAGAGGATCTCCGGTTTGGGTTCTGGTTACAGTTATCCCTTAGGTATTGGCACGATGCCTTGAAACAGAAATTAAAATCTGGCATTATCAATTTACTTCATTAGGAAAGTGGTTATTGATTTTACATGTGATTATTCGACAAGTAGAGTTTACATGGGAATAAGTGAATTTCATTATTTCATTTTAATTTTTCCAAATTATGCTAAAGTGCATGTTTAAAAGGCTTTTGTTTTTGTTATACATTTCCTTAAATGATTATGCTTATTTATGAATATTTCATCTATATTGTTATCCTTACTAAGCATCTGATCTCACCCCTTTCTATGTTTTATTTTTTCCTAGGAATCCAAGAAGTTTATTTTGATTGATATGCAAGGTTAATCCAAGGGAATAATGGAATTCCTAAAGGATTATTTTTTTTTTTGTTTTATAGTGTAATGTAAAATTCAAGAATGTAATATATTTTCCAGTACTGCTAAACCAATCGGTCCTTCGGGACTTGATTCCTTATAATAATTCCAATGTATTAAAATAATTCATCGACTCTGGGTAATTGGGGACGGGGTGTTACACCTTAACCCAATTCTAGAAATTAATATTGGATTTTATGAAATCCATCCCAATTCTAGGGATAAATAATAATAGAGCGACATGTTCAATGTGTTTTTGATTATCTCAATTATATGATATTTCAATTTTTTATTGGAAGATATATTATTGTCAAGACTAAGGAATAATTTTACATTTTACTTATCACAAATATTTAATTCTCATTTATTCTCTATATTATGAATAAAAATATTAATTTTACTTTTTATATAAATAATATAAATTTTTTATAAAGATAATTAAATGAATATTCAGTTATGAAAAATTATTTATTATATAATTTGATAAATGAAGATGAATCTGTGTAGACAAAGATACGTTCAGCAATAAATATTTATATAGAAGTGAGTAGAATAACATTTTTTGTTGTCACAATTATAACATAACATAAAATATTAATATTATTAATTTATAATTTTGGAATGGGGCTACGAATGGATTACTATATTATTTAAATATTCATATGAAATTTAATTCTTTCTTTATAAACCCTTACACATTAAATAGATAGTTATTTATATTATGTGGGGTTAATTAAGAATTCATAATATCTTAGAAAAATGTATTATCTATCTAATTAATCCATCTATCATCCTCTCATGAATGAGAAGAACCTGAGATATTTCCCCAAGCCCAAATGATCTAGAAGTAAACAATATAAATAATAAAATATGATAGATCCACCACACCAAAACATGACATTCAATTAGTATTTTTCAGAGATCATAAGAGCATATGTGGATCACCCCAAAAGGTATTCTACATCTGGATCCTACAAGTGCATTTAGTGTAATATAATTTATTTGGGTGGATAAACATATGCATCGAAGGATGATCATACGAGAATATATATTTCTTCAGATCTAATGTAAATTAATTACAAATTTAACTTGAGATGATCCTATATCAGGTAAAGAATTTACCAATGACAATATTGAATGGATGAAATCAATTGTCATGATTATTATTTCTTGAACTAATAGTGAATGGTTCATTTGATATGACCAGAGAGCCTATGGTTTTTCACCCAACATATGCTTCCATTGTACTAATACTCATTAAGTAGTATTATAATGAAGAAATCTAATTTTATAATTATTAATTTTATTGTTGATTAATATGTACAATATTTTTTAGGTATTTTATTTTTGAGAATATAAATTTGTAAATATGATTCTTAATGAACTAAATTTAATCAATTTAATTTCACAATTCCCTAATAATTATTTTTGAACAACAAAAATAGAAAAATAATGATCTGATATGCCATCAAAAAGTTCTATGAATCCTGGCTTGTGAGACTAGGTTACAGAATATGTGACTAGAGTACACTCTATGTACCCTAGTGGATTACACTTGCATGTGTTGCAGGATAAATGGTGAAATAATCAGTAACTAATGATTCTGAATTAATTTCACATTTTATGTTGACCAAGACCTAATAGAAGATGAATTATTAGATTACATGTTGTCTATCTATAACACAAGAAATTTAATAAAAATATATTATTAGTTAAATTTACGAAAACAATGTGAGAAAATATTTATTTTTAACCCACATGAGATCGATTACATGAATCATTAATGAGAAAAATAATGTGATTCTAGCATAAAATAAATAGTGTTAATAATTTCCCACATCCAAAATACACAATGTGTTATTTGGTAGGATATACAGACACATGAAAAGAGGGATACAAGAAATATAGCTAGTTATTACATGTCTTATAGTACTACTTCTAAAAAGAATTCCAATTATTTTGACGGTAGTGAGGAAACTCATAAAGGGTCATTCATGAAATGTAGTTAGTTAATACATTCTATGAAGTCCAATACAGGTACACACTGAAGAATGAAGAACTTATCTGCGGTAAAATTGAATTGTGGGCATGGTGTGTAGCTCATTGTACACACTATATTGTCTCATAATAAATGATATAATTGAATTACATTAAATAATTAATTGAAAATATAAATCCATATTACACTAAGTAACAAAAAATGGTTTTAAAATTTTAATAATGATTTCAAAATTTTCTCCTGATTTATTATAATTATCTAAAATTATTGTACATGATGTTTATTACCATGGATTCATTAAAATTTTGGTATCCCTAAGTCGATTTAGATGGTCACACAGATTAAAAGCAATAAATTAATTTTTAATGTAAATTTATCTTCATAATAAAGAATGAATATAAATTAAATTTAACCATGTTACTTATGAATATTTTTTATATGTATGACCACTCATGAGTAAACCAAGACCTGCGCAATAGTTAGATTTATTTATTTAAATTTATTTCATGGTTTCGAAATTATTAATTAGTTAGATGTTCAACTTCTAAATTTTCCATTCCTTTATTTTTAGAAATCACCAAAACATACATAAAACATGTTTACAATATTTTTATTTAATATAATTTTTTTAATATTTTTTAGAAAAAATATTTTTTTATCTCACATATAATAAGTTAGTTTATATTAGGAATACAAAATTTTTGTTCTCCATTATTATAATATTAATGAGAATATTTCTGATTCATTAAACTGACCTTTTTATTAGACACTAGTAAATAGTTCGGTATTATCTCTTATACTCGAAAATTTCATCATTTTCAAGATGATACAAATACCAATAAAATTCTGTTGAATTTTGTTATGATAATATAATTGAATTTGTAAAATAATTCTATTAGACTCACCTAATTTTTTAATAATAATGTAACAACATACTTCTATTGTAAGGAAAATATTTTATATGGTAATGGTGTAAATAAATTTGATTTTTATCATTCAGTTACGCCAAATATTTATGATAAGCTAGGTATTAGGTGTCCAAAATTTATGAAACAAACTAAAAAATTATGAATTTTCATAGGATTCTTATAAATACCTAGAAATATTAAGTGTTCAGTTATAGTTTTCTATAGTCATAATCAAATTTCAATAAGAATAATTAATGTGAATAGGTAATTCTTAATCGTTGTATTTAATTAATGATATTCATTCATATGGAAAAATAAATAGGTTTCCCCCTTAAGAACATTTATAATTATTACTTGAATTCACTCATTTTTTATGATCATGAACTTCATGGGATAGGAATATGGTGATTCTAATATTTTTATAGAGAGATTATTGGGATATTATGAAAGAGTAAATCATAAAAATGAGACCTAAAGAGAATGGAAAAAATATAATATCTAATCATCATGTGGAGGGATTTCGTTTCTAAGGAATAATAAACAGTAATGTGAGTAAGAAACATAAGATACCATTAGTCATGGATATTGACTACCTTACTGTTAAGGTTAAAGGTGGTTTATATTTTTAATATATTTTAAGTGATTCATAAATATGTTATATATTATAATAAATGAACATTACAAGTTTTATATTAAGATGAAAATTTTATAGAAACTAATTCATCTCATTTATCTACAAATTCTACATTTTTTATCATATTAACAACAGTTATGAAACATATTCTCATTAATACAATCCAAAATAGTGCTGATATTTTACACCAAATTAATATTAATGTTTATATTTTGATTTTTTTCATTTTTAGTTTGAATTAGGGATGAGTTCGATAATCATACATAAAAGGATTTTAGTTTTTTTATAGTTTAGTTCATTTAAATTATGTTTTTAAAATGACAATTCAACACCCCCTTCTTATATGTTTTAATTATGAGATTACTATAATGATCTGAATACAAAAATCACATATATTGATTTAAAATAGCTTATATCATTATAGGTTTCTTCTACGTATAATCTTTTAGTGTTTTTACTAATTTATTTAATTTCAGGTTCATTAGTGTTTTGATATACACATAATATTTATAAAATTTGTAAAGTTAACGTATATTGTAGAAATTGTTTATTATAGTTTATAAAATGGAAGGTACAAATAATTATTACATAGACAAACCGAATACTAAAAAATCACATATATTGGATTGTGTTCATTATGAGTAATGAAGAGATAGGATAAAGTCATTTTTTATTGATACAATTGTTTCTAATTTTTCTATGAGAAATAAGAATTATTAAATTCTTGATAAGGATGTTATTTACTTCATACATCATGAAAAATAGTAATACAAATTAAAATTAAAGAGTATTTGATAATTTTTTATGTTTGATATCAATACGAATTTTCGATCATAGTTTTCCTTATGATGATTTTAATAGTGTCTAGAAAGAGTAATATGTATCCCATATCAGAACATATACTGATATTGGGAAAATAAACTCTATGTCAGTAGAATAAATTCAGGACTTATACTTTTTACTAGGATAATCCAATGATAAGATGCACACGAGATTCAAAGTTATTATAAATTTTTTAAAATATATACCTGAGAAAGGAATTTATGATGAAATTATTATAGAAAATTTAATTGATATATTTAATAATTAATTGAAATCAAAGAGAATATTTTTCATTATGATAATAAAAATAATAATCATAATATAAATTATATTATTGTAATTCTTATACTGTATGAAGTAAAATTGAAAAAACACAATGAGAAATATAAAAATTAAATGGTTTTGTTGACTTTGCTAAAACATATTTCTTTTATCATAAAGATTAGTCAGTTTAAAAAGCTTTTAGATCTTCGAGAAAAAATAAAGTTGTTATTAAATTAGATACTAGTACTTATAAATATTTAGAAAATGAATTGTCTATCTATGAAAGAAGAATACATACTATAGTGGTAAATGAATGATATCCTACATCAATACAATATAAGTCATAAGGATAAATGTAAACTGAAATATTAATTAAATTGTTATTAATGTAAGAATTTTAGACATAACAAACCATATTATCCACGCACGAAGATATAATATAGTGAATAAAAAATTATGAATGGAATACTAAATATTATTATAACTCTATGCAAAAGAAATTTCTAAAATATTTTAACAATTGGAGTGTTAGTGGTTGTTACTAACAAGAAATTTTTTTTTTCAAAATGAATGTTTTATATTGAAAAAAATATTTCATTTTTCTAGAGTTTATAAACAAAATCAATATTTAATAGATATGTTATTAACAAATGATAATATGACAATAATTTTATTATCATTAAATTGCCCATATGAGAAACATTATGCACAATTGGATGAATAATCATACTTATCTTGTGATGATAATTCATTACATTCTTCTAATGATGTTTCCTAGTTTTCAAAACTGCATGAAAATTTAACAATAAAAACATTTTAAAAACAACATACTTATAATGAAAATCATACAATTCATTATTGTAGAATATTTTTTTAAAGTAAAATATCATATATTTAAAAATATTTAAATGAAATAATTATAGAGAAAGAAACTATTTCTAATGATATTGAATAATTTTTTTAGAAGAATTTGTTTATACTAGTTTTTATAAAAATAGTTCCATAACATGTACAAGTGAGGAGAGGAATTTTTTTTAAAGTTAAATTTTAAAATTATTTTTTAATGAATATTTTATTAGTGTTTTCAAAAAAAATTATAAAATGCAGAAAATAATTCATCCATATATTAATAACATAAAAATGGGTTATACTAATAAAAACTTACACTTAGTAACAATTTCATTGTTAAAGAAATGATCCCTTTTGTACTAACTGTTAATTTGGTAGGCACTAAAGAAATATTGTTTTAAAATAAAATATAACCGCTTGGTTTATAGAAATAATAATTTTCAAAAGAAAATACATTCCTCAAAATATAAATTGGGTAGATGTGATTAACTTATTTGTTGTTTTATAAAAATAGCCATTCCAAGAAGGTTTAGGTTCTTAATGTATAGTTTTTTTAGGAAAAAACAGATAGTTCCAAAAAAAATATAAATGGTAGAATTAATTTGGTTATTCAATACAAATGTGTGGAAACATACTTATTACATAATATCATATAAATAGGAATGGTGTTAAATTCACTTGGAGATATAATGTTGAAGAAGATATTATCAGAATTGAAACATTATTCTTATTGGTAATTATTTAATTTCAATTTTCTTCATTTTTTAATGTACTTAATAACAAGCTGATAAGAAATATAAAGTTATGTGTTGAAGGTTATGTTAGTGTATTTTTAAATTATATGAATTTTAAGTAATTCTAAGGATGAATTCATACATTCTTTTAATCAGGCTGAGCCTGTATTTAAAATAATACTTGGAGACCATAGAAGCCAAGAATTACATTGTCTTAGTGAAATATAAGATCAATATTTGTTATATAATAAATTATTAAGACACAAAAAGATTATAAACATATCAACATTGAGTAATAATAGTCTTTTTAATGATATACCAGAACATATGACTAAAACATCAAACATTTGTGGACATATTCAATACTGTAATAATGGTAATTGATGTTTTAAATATATTAGTGAATTATCATATTTTGATGTTTTATAATTAGTGATCAATGAATTATTTAGTCCTATACATGCTGGTAGTATTGGATGAAAATACTATTTTTCTATCTGAGTTTATGTTTACACTGGATACACACATCTTTATTTTCTCATAAAAAAATATGAAGCCACTTGTTATATTAATAATTTTTGTATCTAATGTTAAAAATGAGATAAACCTATGCATCATAACTATTCATAGAAATCATGGAGGGTAATTTATATGTTCCAATTTTTTAACATTTTTATGTATAAAGGGAATTGAACCCATTTTTTCATCACCGTGAACACCCTATAAAAATAGAATAGTTGGAAGAAAAAAATATAATTCTTCAAGAAATAATTAGAACCAAAATGTTTGAATACTAAAATGAGTAATTTTTTTATTTAAGTGGTTATTACACTATTAAATACTATAAATCTTGTTTTATTTCAATGTTTTATTAAAAAAATCCTTTAGGAGTTCAAGACAAGATAAAAACCAAAATTTTCTAACTTTATGTTTTTTGTTGCAATGTATTCATTCTTAATATTAATGACAACCAACATACATTTCCACCCAAATCCAATGATGTAATATTTTAATTTTATTCCATTAAAATAAAGGATACATGGGTTTGAAAAAATATATTTTACTATTAAAATAATAGTGCATGTTAAATTTGATGAAATAGATTATTTTGTTTTAAAACAACTGCAAAAACATTTCTCAGATGTTATTCCTAAAACAAATTTTCAACCACTATAATATTGTTCCTATCAGATAGAATTAACTAATTAATTATTTTACAATGTTATTTTGTATGGATATTATTATCTTTATGATTAACAATATATTATTTAATCCCCAATAAGTTAGTTGAATCATTGGAATCATCCTTTTGAGAGTCTAATTGGTGATGTTGATCAAAAAATTATGACTATAAGATCCATATGAAATGAAACTTAACACATATATTTATTATCCAAATTATAACCAAAGATTAATAATAACTACATATGATATTGGGATTGTATTAAGGAAATAATGGATGAACTCAATGAGTTTATGAGGAACTAGATCAGTACCTAGGTTGATAATCTTAAAGAAACATTTATAATTGGAGTGAATCGGTTTTAAAAAAATAAGAAGAATGTATAATATTTGTTATAAATTATTCAATACATTTTTCTAAGTGTATTAATCAACACTAAAGAATTGATTATGATAAAACCTATGTGCTGGTAGGTAGACATGGAGAAATCTTACAACTTTTAGCCTTGGTATCATTTATTGATTTCAAACATTTTTTGATTGATTTAATGTGTGATTTTCATAGAGTATACGTTTAGGAAGAAGTTTATATTGAGAATCACATGATTTTGAAGATGTAAACCATCGTGAATAAATTTAAATTTTTTTTATATCTTGATATGGACCTCAAGAAGACCCTAGAGCCCTATATTTTAGGATTACATGATTATTGTATGAAAATTATTTCCTTAATGGAGATATAGATCAACCAATTTAAATAATATAAGTTAAACAAATATTAAGGTTTTACAAAACTGTGTTTATGATATTATATTCAGAACAACTCAAATGTTACTAAAAAATTATTTTTTTGATCATATGATATATGATATTGATATTTTATTTTGGGTAAGTTAAAAAATTTATTGTTATTCAAATATCATAAAAATAGAATAAAATTTTATATCTCAACATTATTACATAAAATATCTTATTTATAAAATTGGTTTTGAAAATAATAGAAGTTTTTTTAATCCAATAAGTTCCCCAATAAACATTATCATGATTTGATTACAAAACTAGTTGATCAATATACTTCTATAGGTATGATATACTGTTTTTTTAGTTAACATATAGTCACCCATAATTTATATATCCTTTATGAATATGTGAATGATATAATGAAAATCCAATAGAATCATATTTAAAAATTTTAAAAATAATATATTGTTATAGATAGTGAATAATATAATTTTGGACTTCTCCATTCTTCACAATGTTTTTTCGCAATAAAATATTTTTTGGTTCCACAATTTAATTTTTTTAGAATTTATAGGAAATTAATATTTGGAACAGTTAATTTCATTATATATTTCATAATTTCATTGTCCTATAAGAAAAACATATCCTCATAACATTCCACTACGTAATCAAAATATTTGGCAGATAGAAAATGTTGTGCTCAAGTATTGTGGATGCAAACACACACTCACTAAATATAAGAGGAGTTTTAATAAAGCTCAAATAAATTACAATAATACATTTATTATTTCAATAAATCTAAAACAAAGACATCACTCATTTTATAGAAACCAATATATATAATAATTCATTTCTTACGTTATGACTCACATAATAATTATATAGTTTTAAAATTAATTGGAATGTCAGAACAACTTGTATAAGTGTTTACCAAACCTCTTACTTCTGATATATTCAAACACCTTAAAAATTACTTACAAATGATTAATGCAAATTTAACCTTCTAGTATACTACTATTTATCCTACCTTCTTGCATTAAAAATATACTATTAATATGATAATAACATATATTTATGTTTTAAAAATATTTTTATTTTTCTTAAAATTTCATTTATCTAAACTTTTTATTTTATCTAAAAAAATATCATCATTAAGAGTCTTTTCAACACATTATTTTTTTTAAAAATTATAAAGTAATAATTCTAAAAACTATTTTTAGATTTATAAATTGTAATAAATTTGTTCTACTCACTTATCATAAAAAAATTTCTTATAGAATATTTTTCAAAATAAATGTTGAAAAAATACCTATCATAAACAGATTCTATTTTAAAACATTCATATTTTTATTATATCAAAAACATAAAAAATTAAGATCATACTGTATCCTTTGTATTGATTACTCATTTTCAAATGATCATAATCGGTTTAAAATAAACAATAAGAACAGGTTATCATATCATTGGATATTTCTCCTAAGAAAAATACTCTTATACTATTCTCTAATTTTCACTATTTTGTTATTATATGTTTATAAATGTTTTTTTATTCATAGAAAATATATGTTTTTGAAAATAAAAGAAACAACTTAAATTTTTTCTATATCATATTCATTCATAATACTATAAATTTTTTAAAAGAATTTAGATTTCAAAAAATAACATTTTTTTAATCAATTTCATCAATTAGATTATAATGGAATTCATCTCAACCGTTGATTTTTTTATGCAAGACAGTTTAACTCCTTGATGCATATAAATATAGTGCTCACCCTATCTCACATCAATCCTTAGTTGTTTAGTTGTTGAATTGTCTCCACCCAAAATTTTCCATATCTGATAGTTTATTAATTTTCATCCAATTAACTGGTATCAATTTCAACATTTATGGTAACCAATGAATATTTATCTCCATGGTATGTATTTAAGGAAATTTTAGTTGAAATTTATTTCTAGTAAAAATATTATTCATCTTTAAAGAAGATTATTTTATTTCAAATAAGTGAATCAGTGTGGGTATAAAAAAAGGATGAGTATTTTGAGTTCTTATTTTATGATCTCATTAATTTATTCAATTCATATCTTAAGAATAAATAATTTGATTGGAAAGAAAAAAAATATTTTTCTATATTTGTAATAAATTATAATGTGACACATATGATACTGGCCAGTTCAGTTCTTATAACATTAGATTGTGATGCATATTTTCCAGCATACAAATTGCCCGATGATCTCAAAACTTATAATAATAAAAAGGTATAATATTATATGTTTTCCCATTAATGTGGGTTCATGAAGGTTTATCATCTGAATCAATATAATATTTTTGTTTCTATACTAATACATTGTTTTTTATATACATAGAATTGGATCATGGGGAAATAAATCTATCTGATGGAATTATCTTGGATTTTTTGGTAAATTTGAAAGGGATGTGTCTCTTCATGTTTTTCTTTCATACCATTGAAAATATTAAGAACTATTCTATCATAATCCAAGATCAATATGTTTCTATATTATAAATGAAACATGGTCTTGAACATCATTGTAAATTTCAATAATGATAATATATCAAGTATAATGAGAGAGAAAATTTATTTTACTAGTGATGACATTAAAATAGAATGATTCATGTTTTTGATAGCTAATAGAATATGTTTATAGAGAAAATGGTGGTGTTACATTAGTAGAAGACCTCTTAAGTAAGTATTAGGAGGTTATAATGAACATGTAGATAAAGGATGAGTCTTATTCTATGATGATATAGATTAAATAAAATAAATATCCTAATGAAATTTATAGATAATGAATGAAAAATAAATCTAATTACAAACCTAGTTGTATGAAATAGGACACAACCCTATAGTGAGAAAATCTATAATGATCAGCTATTTTGATACATTAGAAGAAGAATATATGAAGAAATATAAAAATGAAACAATAAAATATATTCACTTATGGGAATGTATTCTAAAAGTAGTTGAATGAAAAGATGAGAAGGTTGATCTACCAATGACTGAAAATGTTCATGTAAACTCAAAATCTAGGTTAATTTATTATATAAAAGAATAAATTAATTACAATGTTATATCATTCATAGATAATAGAATGGAAATATACTTGATGATGAAATAGTAACAATCATTTTTAAGAAATAAAAGCCACCACAACGATCTGAAAAAGTGGTTTATGAATTGATAGACTACTCTAAGAGCATATTGATAACCATTTTGAGTTTTTTATTTAAGGAGTAGAAGTATATGATTAGAAAGAAGATGATATAGAATGAGATGAAGAAGAATAAGAAGGGGAATATGATTTTATATAAGAATCAGTTGGTTTATAATAATGGGATGAATATGAATATGAGGAATAAAATATTGAAAAGGGGAAGAGGAAGAGAATGGAGATGTGGGAAATTAAGAAAGTCACACTAATAAATAGTCATCAAATTAATCTTCATTGAACATGACTTCCATGACGGATGAGTATAGTAAAACGTTTATTATTAAAAATATGTATCATAATTAAAAGAAGAAGTTGGTTCTTCATCAAACAATAATTACAGTCATCCTCATCAATGATAATTGATGATAACAACATAGACACAGATGATGTAAAGATAATGGAATTATATTATGATAATGAAGGTGGTGATAAATATTATATAGAAGTTTTCTAGTGTTATAAAAAAATAAAATAAAAACCAAATAGTTTTTAAAACTATAATACATAGAATAAAACCTCCTGATATATAGAGTTGTCAGTTGGATTCAGTTAGGAAAATAGTTTTACAATGAGTTTACATTATTTTCCAATAATTGAAAATGATTGAAATAACAATTCATTATTTTTCAAACCACAAATACTGATCATATATTATTAAAAAATGTAATAATAAGAAGTCTAAATTGATAATTATTTTTTCCAAATTAATTCATTCAGATTGAATATTAATTTAATTCTTATCATAATGGTTCTGAAACTCGTAAATATCATGGAATCAGATAGTTAAATTGTCAGACCAAATTCATGTTGATATCAAAATTTGTGATGAGAATTATTATGATGTGAATAATCTCATGGTTTAATTAGATGAATCCCTTAAATAGTCATAAAAATACATGGAAGATATGGTGGTGTTCATTAATTTTTTTTTGATATTATTCCAATCATAGAAGTAGTGAAGTTAATGTTTTAAAAAGTAGATTCATGAAATTAAGATAGATATGTCCTGACGTCGTTCCTTTTAATGTGTGGTAATCATATTAATAAAATTTAACATAAAAAATAAATTGTATATATAGAATTAAAAACCATAATAATGAAAGTATAACATGATGAAGCATTATATAATGGAATTCAAGAAGATGAATTCTTTGTAGAAAAATTCGATGAGCAATTGAATTTTTTTTTTGAAATCTTGATTGTATAATTTTAAAATGATTTTCATTATTGATCAATGGAATTATATTTTTATCCTAATAAAATTAATTGACTATTTTCCAATTCTGATTGGTTAAATATTTATTTTTTATGAGACCTTACATCGGTTTATTATAACTTATTTTTGGTTTTATAGTATTTCAAGATTCATTGGATTTATTACACATTTGTTTTTAAATATCTCAAATGTGGATAATTTTATATTAAGGGTAGAATGTTTTATCAAATGGATATTTCATAATAAATGAAGATGATAACTGATAATTATGGATATTTTTAAAAAACAATGGTTGAATATGATCTTTAGAAGAAGATAAAATCATAAGGGGGTTCACTAAATTCAACATCGTAACCTAGAACGTATTTAAAAGAGTTAAAAAACTCCAGGGGAGTAATTATTTAGAGATTAAATCTAAATGTGATCACCCTAAATTAAATTTGTTGTATTTTTTTCAATTTTGTTTTTTATTTATGTTTTGGGGATTATGTTTTAGAAAAATTTAGAGATTTTTGAGTCAGATTTTCCACTTGTCAATTTTAAATTTCTTCATTTTGAGAAATCTCTAAAATATTTAAAAACATGTTCCAAAAATTTTTATATCCCAATTGTTATAGAATATTATTTATAAAAAATAATCATTTATTATATATATAATAAATTTTATTATATTAAAAATAAAACATTAATATTCAAAATTATGATAATCGTAATGAATATGTGTCTAATCCATTGAACCTAAATATTTATCATAGAATGATAAACGATTTTGTCTTATTTCCTAAAATGTCAAAATTCATCAATATTAATCTAATACAAGGGCTGATAAAATCAGTCTGACATACATTAAAATAATCATATGGGCATTTTTTAGTATGTCAATCAGGATCCCATAAATTTATAATAGGATTTCATTAAATTAGTTATACTATAATTAAAATATTTTAAAATTTTAGGGTGTAAATCAATATGACATAATAAATTAAACAATTCCATATAATTTTGAGACATAAAGTACCATGTGTCCAATGTTGTTGCAATAAAATAAAATAATATAAATATCAAGAGGATGGCTATAAAAACGAAGTCATTTATTGCTTTTTGTGCTAGTTTATTATATTCACTCTCAAATATTTAGGAGAATATAAACTATAAAATTCTCATTCATAATTTTTTTATTTCATTAGAGATTTTAATTCATATTGAAACCTTGTCAGTTTGCCTCATTAAAAACATTTTTAATTGTTAGTCATATCTGATCATTTTCTATGATCAATGAATTTAGGGGATTATAAGACTTAAAATCAGATATTTTGATATATGTATAATAGGGATAGTATGATAGAGAAAATCATCATATTGAGGTATTTCAAGGATAGAAATACAATGAAAATTGGATCTTGGTATAGTGGTTTTTCCTTTTTGATTAATGACAGATATTATAATATGTATAAAACTAGGAATACCTTTAGTAATTGTTATTTAGAACCTTACTCTTATGTTTAAAAGAGATTTTTATTTTAAATATCTTTTAATTATTTCTTACATTTTTTATATATTTTATTACTTATTGTATTTATGATTTATATTTCAAATCACATTTAATAGAAATATAGTCATTGTATTCATCTTCCAATTCATCTTGTCTTATCATATTAACTCTGATTACTATACAAAATATGATTAATTGGATCCCTCATGATACTGGTATTTTAATCTGATATAATTGTATTGTTTAATATTATGATTTTTTAACTTTTTTTATCAATCTGTGGGGAAATTTTAAAATTTTATGTAAAAGGATTTTTATTTTGTATAGTTTATTTATTTTAAACTATGTTTTTAAAACTAAACTTCACCCACTTTACTATGTAGTCATTATAAAATTATTCTTATGATATTTTTATCAATATCACGTATATTTATAACCAAGAATTATTTACTATTAAAAAAAAGGTGTCATGTGTGTTTTCGCTCCAAAATTTATCATGTAGATCCTCCATTTCCAAGGTTAATTATGTAATTACCATTAAAAATTTCATTGGTTCCACTAATTTCTGTTAGAGTTACGAATAAATATGATAGATGTAATATCACATGACTCTTGTTGTAGGTTCGTGATGAAACCATGATGATACATACCCAGGTGGTACACAAGTGGATAAGTGGAAAGATGAACCTCATTCCAAGACTGATAGAATGAGTCTCCTAATTGTATTAGGTTGCTTTATTATTCACTAAATAAAAAAACCATCATTTAGTCTTATGATCAATTTATTTATTTATTTCATTCTCTATCATAAATATTTTATCTTATGGATTCAAGATCATGATCACATAAATAAATATACAAATGTTCAATTATATATTTTAAATAAATTAATTATTTATAATATTGTTATCAAAACATGGTTAATATCTTAAGGAAAATGTACATAATAATAACATGCTATGTAATGTAAAAATAAAAAATATTTAAACATACTGAAAAATTCATTCATTGGGGAGTTCTTTTGTCAGTTCACCATCAACATAACAAAAATTATATTGTATTTAATGTGTATATTGAATACAATTAAAATTTATAGTAATGTGTTAATGAAATTCTAGATTGTATTTTGAGATTTTGGATCCTTCTTAATAGATCATGGGGCCATTAGTTTTTAGTGTGAAGGACTATATACCTTAGTACCTTCTTATGGTTTTTTGGGACATTTTTCAAGTTCATAAAAAAATATAATTTTGATCATTTCCACTAGAATTTATTTAGAGAATGGAAATTATATGTTAATAGGTGAGGGCCATTGAGTCATTATAAAATAGTGCAACATTTAAAAAATTTACATTATTATTACATCTCTTAGAATTTTTAATAAATAAGATTACAATAAACTTATTGTTTTCATTGGTGAATAATTTCATGGTCATGATCCAAATCATCCCAATAGTCAATATTGGAGAAATATAATCCTCTTTCTGGTGGTACCTTCTAATAATGGTTTATACACCTATGGGATTTGTTGTTATATGAATATAAAATATTATGTGCTAGATTCCTCACAACATGATCCACATGAATAGTAGGAAACTGATTAAGGGTTCAATGTCTATGATAAACACATGAGTGATCTGGTTAATGTTCTATGTGAAATTATTTCATCAATATCTAGTGAACACAAGAATTATCATAAATACATGCATGATTATATTCTTCTATTGTTTCCCTATTTTCTATATGATGATTGATTATGAATTGAAAAATTTATGTTGTCCAATGTTCTATATCAGAGTAGGCATGAGGAGGGTTAACTTGTTGGCCCTCACATAGCCACCAAATTGGATGAACTAAGGTACTATATGTTGATCGTTTTAAAAATATTGATGAACTACCCTCTAATCTCATTAATTCATCACTCCCTCAGATCATCGAATTTTTTTCTAATCTAAATAACATTGATAGGTATCTTCTAGATCTTCCCACTTTAGTTCATGATGTTTATATGGCATGATGCTCAAAACCCCATACTACTTAATGGTGAATAAGTTGACAACCCAAGTAGATATCACCTACAAAACCAATTATTCACAATTCTCATCCATTAATAAAATATTAATTATGAAATCATGGGAGCATGGTATTTATGTTTCGAATTTAGAATGAATGGCCAATAAAAGAAAACATGGACACCAAAAAGGAGTAAGGGTAATCTTTAGGTTCATTTTTTATCTTGTAAAATTTATATATTTATAAAAATTGGGTATTAGATAAAACATTTAATTCTTGAATACTAATTCAAAAATAGGAACCATATAGATTTGGAGACATTGAACAATGGGAGGGACATATACATGTATCCAACAAATCTAGACTTACTGATAACACTATCAAGGTCTACCACCTCACATTTTAGATGTGAATAATCATTGTTTTATGAGGATTTCATAATGTGACATATGTTACAAAAAAATCATAGTATCCAAAAATGATAGAGATTAATTTATTATCATGTTTAAAAATATGTGTTCTCTAATTTATAAACATATAATCTGTCATAGAATTGTATATTTAAATATTTGTAATAATATTTTAGATTATATAGACCATGTAATTTAAATTAATAACAAGAAAACATAACATTTCTCGTACAACACCAAACTATGTAATCAATACACAGGTCTTGTAAATGAAATTACTTGTGTCAAAATTACACCTATATGGGTATATAGTTTCTTCTAAAATAAAACCACTTGGTGTATGTCTCTTATATTTACAAGGAAAATTAAAATAACCCAATTTCATGGAAATGGTTAAAGGTCCAATGAGATTATTTAATTAGTTCATAAAGATATAGGAGAACCATTTACCATTAAATAAAGGGGTGGTAAGTAATATAGTATTCCTTTAATATATTATTTTAAAAGATAATTCTATTTCTACATGATGAGTTAAATGTAAAAATCATTTGAGAGATTCAAGGAATAAAAGAAATATTTTGAGAACCATATTATTAACAGTATTTGTTATTTCTACTCTAGATGTGGTGTAGAATATTTTAAACAATAAATATATGATAATTTATGGGCCTTTAGAATTATATCTATACTAAATTTTTCATATAAACTTCATTTGAATGGGATATTTGAAAAAAGGAAGCAGACCTTGTTTGATAGGGTGAGATCAGTAAGAAATCAATATTTCCATCCACAATCATAATGGTATAATCATCACAAGTAGATTAATTTATACTAAAATTGGTGAAAAATAAGCAAAAAACTAATATTCAGTATCAACTTTTTGTATGGAAATAATCCAATGTTGATTTATATAGTGTGTGGTTAACAAGTGTTTGTTAATGTAGTTTTAAGAAAACAAGTTCAACTGTGTGACACAGTAACTATATTTATTGGTTATACTAAGAAAACTAAATTATATTACCTTAATGATCTTATTGAAAATAAATCTCTTATTCAGTAAAATGCCATAATTCATGATGTGGATCAAATCTCTAATTGTGATAATGTGTGAATGTTAAACATCAATGATGTACATGGTCAAGATATTCAAGATTTGAAGCTTTAAAATGTTCTAAAATCACCTTAGAAGATGTTATTCCAGAGACAAAATTATTTTTTAAGAGTAAAATTGTGGATAGAGAACAAGAATGTTATGGTTTTCTAGTCCCCAAGGATGGTGGCTCATTATTTGTAGATAATAAGGATCATATAACCTTTTATGATGTATTTTTTCAAATTTATGTTTCTATGTGGAAAGATGGATTGAATTCTAAAATGAATTCATTATACCATAACAATGTTAAAATTTTGGTAGATAATTTGATTCATGTTGATATTATTGGTTATAACATGGTATTCCAGAAGAATCTAGACAAGGATGGAAAAATGATTACTTATATATCATCACTGGCTGGAATAGGTTTCAAATAGTGTCGTGTTATAGATAATAAAAATACCATTTTAGATGTTCCATGGATGAAATACATTATAATTATACAAGAATTTTACTGATTCCATGTCTATGAGTTTTGGATAATATACTTCAAAACATATTTCCTTTATGAAACACATCAAGAAGATATCACTCTGACACAAAGTGAATTTTTTTTACTCTAAACAATTATAACATGTTAAACAAATTAAGAATACCATTTTATGGATTGAAGTAAGTATCCATGTCATGAAAATTGTTTTTTCATGGAACCTTAATGATTTTGTTTTCAAAATAAATGAATGTGATCAATTTTTCTATGAACCATTTTTTTTAATTAAGTCATTTTCATAATAATCTATAATGATTACATATTACATATTATAAAATGTATATAAATATTATAGTCTATTAAATCATATTAGAATGAATCCCTCAACATTAAGGATTTCAGTGAAACAACATATATTCATCGGATCAAGATCCATCATGATATGCATAAGAGGTTTATAGGATAATGTTGATGAATTTATATTGACATGATACTGAATATATTATATATGAATTGGTACCATAGGGGATTGTTGTTAATTTTTATGACACTCACCTTTCATAGAAAATGTGTCCTCACCACATAATGAATGATAGGGGATGATAATGATTCCACTTATAATTATGATTGGGCCAGTCATGTTTGATAAGGTATGTATTATACCAGATATCCCCTATGCCTTATTTGTGGTAGGAAGACATAAAAATAACATAGGTGTTCTCTATTAGATATCATTCAGTACTATAATTATGTATATTAATGACTACTATGGGAATGTTCCTAGTTCATGTAGGAAATGAATAACTAGTCATTAGAGTCTTCCCAATTGATAATGGGGCCAATAGTTTGTGGTTGGAAAGACCACATACTAAAAACCCATATAATTATTTTAGGTCCATTATTAGAAAAATATAAAGAACTGAAATAATGATCCTTTCTACTGGAATTTTTTGAGTCAATGGAAATTCTATGTACCTTTGGGGGGGCCATTTTAACATTATTATGTAGGGATTGCCTCCTTTCTGGTAGTATCTTCTAATAATAATCTAGACAGAAACGAGTTGTGTTGTGATATGAACATAATTTTTATTTTCAAAATCCTTAGTACATGATTGACCAGCTATTTTGGAATATTGTTAAGGGTTCGATTTCTATGATAAAAACATGAGTGATGTGGTTGATGTTCAATGTGAAATAGTTTCATCTATTTCCAGTTAAAAAAAGAATAAACATAAATATTTAGAAGATTATAATATTATATAGTTTCTATATTTTCTAAATGAAGTTTAACCCAGAATAAAATAATTTTTGATACCCATGGTTCTATTTCATATTTGGAAAGAAGAGGGTTAACCAGTTGGTTTTCACATATCCATTTTATTGGAATAATTAATGGAATTTGGGTTCTTGGTTTTAGGCATCTTGATGAACTACACACTGATCTAATTCATTCATCACTCCCTGATATCAACCATGGACTTTTTGTTCTAATATGAACTCCATTTAGAAGTATCTCATAGATCATCTCTCATATTTTCATGATGTTTTAAAGGCATAAAGCTCTAAAACTCTTAATTTGTAATGTTGAATTAGAGAAAAGGATAGGAAAAGATATCTTAGCTCCCAAATTATATGCAATGCTCTTCTAAGAAGATAATTATCATGATGAAATCAGGGGAGAATGGTTTTTTATGTTTCATATATGGAATGAAGGGATAGTGGAATAAAAATTGATCCCAATAAAGTAAGAAGGGGAATCATTTGATGAATTTTTAATATAGTGAAATTTATATTATTATAAAAATTGGGTATTAGATAGACTACTTAATGATTATATATGTATTCAAAAATAGGATCCATTTAGATTTTCGAACGTTTAAAAAGGGGAGGAAGATCTAAAAGTATCCAACAATGATAGACCTACTTCTATGATTATCGGGGAATACCACATCACATTGAAGATGATAATGATATTTGATTTAAAAGAATGTCATAATGTTAAATTTTTTACAAAAAAAATAATTTCAGAATCCAAACATGATACAAATTTATTCAATATAATGATTAAAAATGGTTTTCATTTAATTTATAAATAAATAATTTCTTATAGCATGACAACTGTTATGTTATCTTGTGACTAATTTACATTACATTGTTTTAGTTATTTATGATGTATATACTATGAAACTATTTGAAAATTATTTCCGCCATCCATGCAATAAAAGTCAGTATTTGTCCATCCTTGTCTTGTTTCTTGATTAATACCAATTTTCAACCAATAGGATCTACATGGACTAAATTATCTACCAAAATCTAAACATTCTTTTGGTATAATGAATCTATTTTACAATTCAGGACTTCTTTCCACGTGGAAATACTATTCAACGTACTTCTTCTTATTAGGTTTGAAGATCATTATTATCTAAAAATAATGAGTCTCTATCCTTAGTGACTAAGAACCCATACCATTCGTGTTCCATGTTCACTAGCATTATTTTTTCTGGGTATTTAGCATTATATCTCGATCCACTCATTCAAATAAACATAATTGGAATGATGTAACTGAAAGGAGGATCCATACCTTGTCAAACAGGGTGAGATCCGTAATAAATTAATCTAGGATTCCATTTTCATTTTGGGACACTATTCATAAATATAAAAATTTATGAGAAAAAGGATGATAACTATAGAAAAAAAATTCAATATCATCATTTGGAGTGCAAATAATCCCATGTTTATTTATATATCAGTGTGGGGTTCCCAATATTTTTTTAATGAAATATTTACACTAAAATTTTTTAGAGTGATACACTGGGTGTAGAGACCCAAAGCATGACATACATAGACATTACATTAATTTTATGGAATACTTAATACATAACAAAAACAGACACCAAAGGACTGTAATACTTTAGTGGTTTTGGAAACTCGGAACATAATCTTATAATCATGGTGAAAGATCTTCAACATATCCCATGAATATCTTCCCTTTTTTTTACCTAAAACCATTCTTTATATCCTGGGGAAATGAAAACATATAAAGGGTGAGCTCAAATGCTCAGTAATGGTAGGCATGTAAAAAAATAAAACAAAACATACACATTTGAACTTAAAAACATGAACATAATGTTTAAACATAAAATTATTGAGCAATGACATAAAACATGACAGTACGTAAGGCATAGGTCATAATGGAACGTCAATCATGAGACAATATCATGGGAATAAATCATGTCATTGTGTAAAACCATTGTGCACATGATATTACTTCCATAGTAGCAAATGCATTACTTCTAAGACCATCTTTGTTGACAAAGTCCCTTTCTGAATCGAGTTCACTCCTCGTTTCAGTCTTGTAACACTGAACCAGATTAACTTACCCTTCCATCCATGTATATCTCATGAGATATAAAGTTTTATCCCATGTATTGGAGAGATATATAGTTCCCACCCATCTCATAATTAAATCATTCTTACTTGTGCCACAAAATAAACATAAAACATTCATAATAACCCAAAGAATAATATGGGTTTCATAAACATCTTCAAATAATAACATAATCCATATAAAGAAAATGGATATAATATCATAAAAAGAGATGTAAAGCCATGTAAATCATAGAGACATTATACACATATGAAATAATTTCATCTTATATGGAAAACGGTTTTGATAAAACACTTGAAATGAATTTTTGAGGAAAATATCCTTTCTTCTTCAAAATCATTTTCTTTTCACAAAATGCCATTAAATCATAAAAGAAAAGAATTTTTTTGAAAATAGTCATAATGTTTTGTAGAGGAAACTTCATTTAAATAAGTCGTTATAAAATCATAAAAATCCATTCACGACGTATAAATTAAAAATAACATTCTTCTCGTACTTTTTTCGGAAAAGTAAAAAGTTCCCCATATGGTAAAAAAATAAAGATTCCTCCCATTACACAAAGTAAAATTCATATATGTGAAAACATGACATTAAACCTACATGGATGAATATTAAACACATTATGAAAAACATTTTATAGGAATGGATGAATAATATAACCCTAGTAAATACTTATGTATAAGCAATATCGGATAAAAATGAGATTTGCAAAATTATCCCTTACCTTATGTCTGATATGCTTCGTATGTTTCCGGACCTAATGTATAATGATTTAAATAATGTTATTGACTTTTTATAGAATCATATTAATTGTTATGATATCATATATGGTTCAATTATGATATTATAATACCCGTTCTTTTATAAATTCCGTGTTAAAGCTGCGTTTTGGGTAAAATCATTTCATTTATCGTACGTGTTTTGATTTTTTGTTATTGGTATTATTATTACTTATATAATCATTTACATAATTCCTGAATGTAAATTTTTATTTATATATCATATATATTCAGTATATATATATATATATAATAGATAGATGAATGAAAAGAAATACACTATTCATGGAGACGGTAGGCCATACGTACGCATGAACGAGGTTTTCCTTTCCTTATTGACTTGAATGGAATTAAGTAGATGAAATACATATATATATATATACATATATCCAGTAGAATTATTATGTCATATATTTCATGATTACTTGTTATATATAAATTATAATCATTCTTGAATTGTTAATAAGGAAAATGAATCCCATCGCGTCGTGGAGACGGTAATCCGTACGTACGCACGACCGATGATATCGTTCCCATATTTATTGAATGGAATTGGGGCGGATGATATAATATCATAAAATCAGATTGATGTTATAATAATCATATTCAGTTATTCTTTACACCATTATACCCATCCAAGTAATTTGGTCATGGAAAACCAGATTACACCACGGCGTGGAGACGGTATTCCGTACATACCAACGCGCAATGATTTCGTTTTATGTAGGATGGATAGAAGGTGAAATAGGATTATTTAATATTTATAATAACATACCATTATTTGAGTGATACTGATTTTATTACTTCATAATGAAACAACTAATGAATAGGAAGTAGATCAAGAAATAAATTTGAATGAATTGGTAATGGATATTACCTCTTCTTCGACACGCCTCTTTGAAACCTCCTCTTAGGGAACTAATATTGGTCTTTTAAAAAGACCAGGACCTCAATAATATTACTAAGGAAGTGTAGAAGATAAATTGGTAGGGTTTGGAAAAACGTGAAGGCTTAATGTTGCGTGAGGAGAAGAGGGAGGAGGTGACCTTTATAAGGGAGGAGAGGGGCACCTTACGAAAAACTGAAAATATTATTTTATAATAAATTCATATTCAGTTTTGTACAGATCAAAATTAATTTATTTTGAAGCTAAAGTGTGGATGGGTCGAAATCCTCTCATACAATAGATTTTAGACAGCTTTGGGTCATAATATTAGCCTTATCATTTAGTTTTATCTCTTAGTTAATTAGATTTAGATTTACCATGTCACTTTGTATTTTTATATTATATAGTGAATAAACATACCATATACATCCATGATACCCCCACGTGGTCCATTAATGATACACCAATCATGATATAAGTATCTTGGTTGAACCATAGATTTTTAGTAATATAGTAACATTTAATAACATAATATTTGTTTTAAAAACTATTTCATGTCAGTTTTGACACAATTTGATAATTGATTTTTTTTGAAACTCGTAACAGCATGATTAGTTCACAAAAGGTTAATTAAATAAATCCTAACATGTCATATTAACCTAAACAATTATTGGAATTCATAAAAAGTCTAAAATTACATTTATTATGGTATTTATAACATCAATTATGTTAATATTTCATTAATAAGATTATTACTGCATCATCATTGTGTCTTAAATAAATTAAATTATTTAATGTCTAAAAATTATAAATAAACTTCCATTATTTAGGAAATATTGTAAGCTTTCTAATTAATATTTATAGTCGAATTTAACTTTTGTATAACCATATATTAAAAATTATTTAGTTATTAAACTTTGATTTTAACTATTTTAACCCTTATTTAAATAAATTAATAATAAATGTCCCAATCTAATCCTAGTGGACTTAAATGGTCATATTTTTTTCCTAAGGATGTTTTGGGATGAATAAAACTTATCCAATATAATTATTACATGTGTTGGGATAATAATTATATATTTTTTTCAATTAATTACCTTACTTACTTTTAACCGTGGTAGATAAAATTAATAAGTTACTATTCACCAAAAATTATTTTTATCTTATTGAACAACATTTTAGTCCTTGATATTAATCGTGTCTCTCGGAATTTCAAAATTTCACTCACAGAAGTTGTAAAATTATGATTTATGTAGATTTTTAAATTCTCCTAGTTGGGTAAATGACGATGAAAAGTTCAATAAAATTTTTATATATCTAAAATTATTATAAAATGAATCAAATGAATTAAAATGAAATTATATAGTTATTATCTATCAGTTTTTAACTAAAATAAATTTAACTAAAATAAATAATTATTTAAATAAAAAGTCTGTTTTTAAATAGTAACCCAGTGTTTCCACTATTCATCAAAATTTGAATGTTTTCAGCAAAATACCAAAAATTCACCCTCAGCTAATTTTAATATTCTGAATCCAAAAATAATGTCCATTTTGAAAGATAAAATTTAAAAAATTTCAAAAATAGGGTTTTACTATTCATAATGGCTAGTTCATAATAATATTATAATAATATCTTGTTTAGTGAAACATCGTATTGCGTAATACACACGCTATCGAGGAATGTCTTGATTGCGTGTAATGTAATCCAAGTCTGGGCTGAGTGTATTTGAAGCTCCGTTTGGTGTTGCGTATAACATAATCAAAACTTATATCATTTATACATTAAACAAAATCTATATATAATGTTACACAAAATAATTTCCACAAAACGAACTTGAAATTTTTTTTAACACGAGCCAAGAATAGTGTTGCGTATAATGCAAGATAATACGGTGTTGCATATAGTATAATCCAATCTTGGTGTAGTGTATAATAGAAGACATCAAAGAAATTAAAAATATTATATCTCCTTCAATATTTGGGGGTTACATTCTACCCCCCTTAAAATGAATTTCTCCCTCGAAATTCATCGGGGTTATAAATGGTTTACTACTTGAAATTTACATTCATAGAAAACCACATCGTAAAAAAGAATACCAAAACCTGACTTTAAAAACTAAGGTATGAAACGTAACGGTTACCCATATTAACTGATCACTGGGTTTCCACATATTAGAACAAAGGTGAAAAAATGGATATCGAAGAGAAATATAACCATTAACTTTTGATGAAGAGTGGTAGAGGACATGGCTATGAAAAATCTAAAAATCACAAATCCATAAATTTGTGATGATTTAAGGTACCGTCCAATTCATCAGATATGAGAGCACTAGGACAACATTTTTTGTTTTCAATATCATTTCCCTAAAGTTGAAGAATTGTTGAATTAAAAAAAATACTTACATGAATTTGGTACATTCTCCCTGTTGCTCGTGCCTCGAACAATTTCCACTTCATATCTTTAAGAAATGAAGATGAATTTTTCTTCTGTGAAGTGTTAGCAGATTATGCGATAGAATGATAGGTCATTGCATCTATTTCTACCGCAAAAATTTTAGCACAATTTATTAAATATAAAGAAGTCCATCTATGATGAGATTAATCATATATGGTTGCTAAAATGGACTTATACTTCAGCAATCATAGCGCTTAATAAAATAAAACTAGTTTCTACTAACCAGGGTCTCCCTGTAGGCTAGTGGTAGGTGAAAAAGTCCTGTCACACATTGGTTGTGGGTTCGATTCCCACATCATTGTCCGACGCGATGGGTTGTCGCCCATCCTGCAGGTTTTTCTTTTTCTAAAACTACATTATTATAGCATTCCATTAATAATATCGAAAAAGTTATATCCTTAATCAATAATAAGTTATGTCCAACATAATCCATTCCTTTATGTAGGCTTATCCAAAAAACTTTTGTCCAATTTTATAGTATACAAGAAACGATTACTAGAAATCTCATCTACCGAACATGTGAATACCATCATTTATCCCCCCTATAAGATATATCGTGTTGGTCACATTCCAAACATGTGAATAACTTAATCATGTATTCTCTTGAAAAATGAATACCCATTGAATCTTAGTGAAAACATGAATGTTGTCAAAAGTTAACTCTTTCCACATACCAATATCGAAAAATTCTATATACTCAAACCATGATATAACTTTTTCCATATATCAGTCATGAGCTCATGAATACTGTCAAACATTTCATTTTCTCCTTATCCCTTCATTATGTGCATATCATCTTCTTCCCAAAAATATCTCAATCACATTCCATGGTTACTGGTACCATAAAATTATTGAAAACCACAATAGACCAATACATAAATATTCCAATATTCTGATAGACTATATCCAACATTATTTTGGAATCCCATTACATATACACTTAATCATACCACCACATCGTTGTCATATTCAACATCTCCAATAGTGATCGCATGTGACATCCATTTTTCCTTTTCCTTAAGTGGTTCCTCATGTCGATCTTTATTAACCCTTGTATTATGGTATTTATTAGAATAATGCCCCATTTCATTGCACTTGAAACATTGAAGTGTTGGGGGTACGTTCTCTATAGTCTTTTCTTTATTCACATCATTAGCTTCCCTTTTTCCATTCCTTCGACACTCAACTGCTCAATGACCTTCTTTTCCACACTTAAAATATTTTCTAGTCCCTTTAATACAATCTCCACCATGCTTCTTTCCACACATTGAGGATAAAGAAACATTCATCTTCTTTTCACCATTGTTTAGATATTTCTCCTTGAACTCTATCTTTCGTTTCTTTTCCAAACCATGAGATGGATATGTAACTCTAAATTACATTTCTACCTTGATATCACAACTCAAAATTTCTTCATAGCTACTAAATTCTATTATAGCTAATGCCCTTCGATGTCTTGTTTTTAATCCACTAAAGAATCGATCAACTTTACTTTCAGGTTGGATGATAAAGCCAGATTCATACCTTTCAAGCCTTGTAAAATTTTCTTCATATATACCAACACATTCATCAAAATTTTTCTTAAGCTCAAGGAAATCCTTTTCCATCTATGATTGAAGAATATGTTGGATGTACTTTTTGAAAAATTCATTCTTGAACTCATCTCATTCAATGGATTCAATTTCAACTCGGGGCCTCGTATTCTTAATTAGATTCCACCATTGATATGCTTCTCCATCTAAATGGTAAATAGCCAAAATAAATTTTTCATGTTTTGAACAATGAAGTACAGAAAATATATTTTCAATGGTACTAATCCAGTGTTTAGCAACAAGTGGATCATAAGACCCATTTAAGGAAGGTGGACGTTGCCTCATGAAGGACTCAAAAGAATGTTGTTCCCTTCTCTGATCATTCAGATGTCCAGAATGATTCATAGCTTGTGTAAGTATAGCAATAAGATTTTTCACTCCATCTCACATAACATTGTTTTGTTCAAGAGTACAATCATTGCATTGTCCATTACATTGATCAACATGGTTCCTTCGGGTTCCAGCCATTGTCTAAAACCCAAATAGAATAGTGTGAGAGGAAAAAATCTTGCTAGGTAAAACAACATAATAAAGGGGGATTATCTTCAATATCTATCATCTTATGTATATTTATATGATCGTTACCGTAATTCTAGGACTATATACTATACTTATACTTATCCTTAGGGACATCCCTAGACATACCATATAAATATCTCTATGGATCTCACTAAAGTTCTCGCAACCTAATTTCCAAAGGTTGACTAAACCTTTCCTCTGATAACAACTATAGAGACCCAAATCATGACGTACATGGACATTACATTAATTTTTCGGAATACATAATACATTAAAAAAACAGACCCCAAAGGATCGTAATAGTTTAGTGTCTTTGGAAACATGGAACATAATCTTCTAATCTTTGTGAAAGATCTTTAACATCTCCAATAAATATCTTACCTTTTTTCACCTAAAACCATTCTTTATATCCTGTCTAAAAGAAAACATAAAGGGTGAGATCAAATTCTAAGTAAAGGTATGAAAGGAAAAAAAAATTAAAACAAACCATACACATTTTAACTTAAAACACGAACATAATGATTAAACATCAAATTCATGAGCAATGACATAAAACATGGTAGTACGTAAGGACTTGATCATAATGGAACACCAATCATAATAATATAGCTTGGGAATAAAGCATTTCATTGTGAAAAAACCATTAAGAACATGATATGATCTCCATAGTAGCCAAGGAATTACTGCCAAGACCATCTTAGTGGACAATGTCCCTTTCTGAATCGAGTTCACTCCTCGTTTCAGTCCTGTAACACTGAATCAGATTAACTTACCATCCCATCCATGTCTATATCATGATATATAAATTTTTACCCAATTCATTGGATAGAGATATTGTTCCCACCCATCTCATAATGTAATCATTCTTACTTGTTCCACCAAATAAACTTAAAACATTCATCATAACCCAAAGAATAAAATGGGTTTCCTAAACATCATCCCATCATAACATAATCCATATAAAAAATGGATATAATTTCATTATAATAAAAGTAAAACCATGTAAATAATATAGAAATTATACACATATGAAATATTGTCATCTTATATGGAAAATGGTTTTGATAAAACACTTGGAATGAATTCATGAGGAAAATATTCTTTCTTCTTCAAACTCATTTTCATTTCACAAAATTCCATGAAATATTAAAAAAATGTAACTTGTTTAAAATAGTCATAAAATTTTGTAGAGGAAACTTCATTGAATAAGTCGTTATGAAACAGTAAAAATCCATTCACGTCGTATATGTTGAAAATAACATTCTTCTCGTACTTTTGTCTGCAAAGTCAAAAAGTTCCTCGTATGGGAAACAAAAGAAAGATTCCTTCCATAACACAAAGAAAAAGTCAAAGTCAGGTAAACATGACATTAAACATACAAGGAAGAATATTAAACACTTCATGAAAAACATTTTATGGGCATGGATGAAAAATATAACCCCAGTAAATACTTACGTATAAGAAATCACAGATAAAAATGAGATTTGCAAAATTATCCCTTACCTTATGTCTGATATGCTTCGTATGTATCCGGACCACATGTATGATGATTTAAATAATTTTATTTACTTATTGAAGAATCATATTTATTTTTATGATATCATATATGGTTCAATTATGACATTATAATACCCGTTCTTTTATAAATTCCATGTTTAAGAAGCGTTTTGGGTAAAATCGTTTCATAAATCGTACGTGTTTCCATTTTTTGTTCATGATATTATTGTTACTTATATAATCATTTACTTACATAAAGAATGTAAATCATTATTTATATATCATATATATTCAATATATATATATAATAAATAGATGAATGAAATGAAATCCACCGTTCATGGAGACGGTAGGCCGTACGTACGCATGATCCATGTTTTCCTTTCCTTATTGACTATAATGGAATTAAGTAGATGAAATACATATATATATATACATAAATCTAGTATAATTATTATGTCATATATTTCATGACTACTTATTATATATACATTATAATCATTCATAAATTTTTAACATGGAAAATAAATCTCATCTCGTCATGGAGACGGTAATCCGTACGCACACACGATTGATGATATCATTACCATATTTATTGAATGGAATTGGGGTGGACGATATAATATCATAAAATCGGTATTATGTGATAATATTCATATATAGTTATTCTTTACACCATTATACCCATCCAAGAAAGATGGTGGTGAAAAAACAGATTACACCACGGCGTGGAGACGGTATTCCGTACGTACGCAGAGGCGGTGATTTCATTTTACATAGGATGGATAGAAGGTGAAATAGGGTTGTTTTATATTTAAAATAACATACAATTATATGACTGATACTGATGTTATTACATCGAAATTAAACAACTAAATATGAGGAATTAGAAGAAGAAATAAAT
Source organism: Viscum album (assembly GCA_963277665.1). Taxonomy (NCBI): domain Eukaryota; kingdom Viridiplantae; phylum Streptophyta; class Magnoliopsida; order Santalales; family Viscaceae; genus Viscum; species Viscum album. The sequence goes on from OY728144.1 coordinate 291,213,869, forward strand.
TTGAAAGAATCGGTAATAGATGTTACCTCTTCATCAACATGCCTATTTGAAACCTCCTCTTAGGGCACTAAAACTGGTCTTTAAAGAAGACAAGGACCTCTAGAATAATACTATGGAAGTTCAGAAGATAAATTGGAAGTGATTTTATGAGCATGAAGGCTTAATGTGGCATGAGGAGAAGAGGGAGGAGGTCCCTTTTATAAGGGAGGAGAAGGGCACCTTAGGAAAAACATAAAATACTATTTTATAACAAAGTCATATTCAGTTTTTAATAGCTCCAAATTTATTTATTTTGAATATAAAGTGGGGATAGGTCGAAACCATCTCAACCACTATATTTTAGACAGGTTTGGGTCATTATATTAACCTTATCTTTTAGTTTTAACTTTTAGATAATTAGATTGAAATTTACCATGTCACATTGTATTTTTATATTATATAGTTAATAAACTTACCATATACATTGAAGAGACACCAAGTGGTCCATTAATGATACACCTCTCATGAAATAAGTATCTTGGCCGAACATTATATTTTTAGGAATATAATAACAATTAATAATATAATATATGTTTCAAAAACTATTTCATGTCAATTTTGACACTATTTGGTAATTGATTTTTGTGAAAATCATAACAGCATGATTAGTTAGAAAAAAGTTAATTAAATAAATACTAACATTTCATATAAACCTATAAAATTAGTTTAATTCATAAAAAGAATCAAATTACATTTATTTGGGTATTTATAACATCTATTATGTTAATATTTCATTAATAAGATAATTACTGCATCATCATTGTATCATAAATAAATTAAATTATTCAATGTCTAAATATTATAAATAAAATACCATTATGTAGGAACTCTTTTTAGAATTCTAATTAATATTTATAGACGAATTTATCTTATGTATAACCCTATATTAAAAATGATATAGTTATTAAACTTTGATTTTAACTACTTTAAACCTTCGTTAAATAAATTAACAATAAATGTCCCAATCTAAACCAAGTGGACATAAATGGACTTATTTTATTCTTAAGGTTTTTTTTTGGACGAATTAAACTTATCCAATAGAATTAGGATATGTGTTAGGGTAATAATAATATCATTTTTACAATTAATTACCCTATTTACTATTAACCGTGGTAGATAAAAGTAAAAAGTCACTATTCACCAAAAATTATTTTTTTCTTATTGAACCACATATTACTCCTTGATATTAACCGTGTCTCTCGGAATTTCGAAATTCCACTCACAAAAGCTGTAAAATTAAGTTTTATGGAGATTTCTAAATTCTCCTAGGAGGTGGGTAAAAGGCGGTGAAAAGTTAAATAAAATCTTTATATATCTAAAATTATTATAAAATGACTACAATGAATTACATTGAACTTATATAGGTATTTTGTATAAATTTTAATCTAAAATAAATTTAACTAAAATAAATAATTATTAAAATAAAAAGTTGGTTTTTAAATAATAACCTAGTGTTTCACTATTCTTCAAAATTTGAATGTTTTCAGAAAAATACCAAAAATTCAGCCTAGGCTAATTTCGATATTACGAATCCAAAAATGAAGTCCATTTCAAAAGATAAAATTTATAAAATTTCAAAAAGTGGGTATTACTATTCATAATGGCAAGTTCATAATAATATCTCGTTTAGTGAAACTTGGTATTGCGTAATACACACGCTATCGAAGAGGGTCTTGATTGCATGTAATGAAAACCAAGTCAGGGCTGCGTGTAGTTGAAGATCCACTTGGTGTTGCGTATAACATAAGAAAAACTTATATCATTTATAGATTAAACAAAATCTATACTTAATGTTGCGTAAAATAATTTCCACAAAACGGAGTTGAGATTGTGTGTAACACGAACCAAGAATGGTGTGGCGTATACTGCAAGCTAATAATGTGTTGGATATTGTACAATCCAATCTTATTGTATTGTATAATAGAAGACATCAATGAAATTAAAAATAATATATCTCATAAAATCTCAGGGTGTTACACTGGGTGTATTGTTATAGGGTAGCCAAAGGAAACTAATGTATATTACAGTATTGATATTGTAGGAAATAAATTTTTTATAATCTAAATATCATCATTAATGATGTGGATCAAATATCCAAAGATGATATCATGAGTGATTTATACTTCAATGATGTCTAAGATCATGATATAATAGAGTTCGGACATGTGGAAAATCCCTAAATCCCCATAAAATAAGATTTTATAGAGATATATGTATTTCTTATGAGTAAAAAAGAAGATAGGTAACATGAATGGTATAGATTCCTTGTCACTAAAGATGTTTCCTCGATATTTGTAGATAATAACGATCTTTTAACTTAATAGAAATTAGTATGTGGAAAAGTTGATTCTATGTGGCATGAATCCATGAATTATAAACTGGTTTCATTTTACCAAAACATTTCATCCATTTAGGTAGAAAATATGGTTCAGGTAGATCCTATTGGTTGTTATTGGGTATTAAAGGAAAAAATGTACAAAGATGGAATACCGATTTCTTTTTGGGCATGGATTACTGCAATATGATTAAAATAGTTTCCTGGTATATACTACAAAAATACCATTTCAAAAGTCCCTATTATTAGAAACATTACAACTATACATTTTTTTCATCATTCTGTGTCTATGTGATTTGTATTATAGATTTTAAAACATATTTCCTAAATGATAAAATACATGAAAATATTTATAAGAAACATATAGAATTTTTTGTAACTCAAAAGGATTATAACAAGGTATACATATAAAAACTCCATTATATGGATTGAATCAAGCTTCCATGTCCTAGAAAATTGTGTTTTATTGATCTTTAATAGAATTTAGTTTCAAAATGAATGAATGTGATCATTATGTCTATTTACCGTTTTTTTTTGAAATGTGTCCATATTAAAAAAGCAATGCACTGATGACATATTACATATTAGAAAATATATTGAAATATTAAATTCTATTAAATCATAGTTGAATAAATCCTTCTATATGAATGATTTATGGGAAACTGTAAGAACCCGGTGCTTATTCATGATATATAGGTTTCTTCATTTCATTTTTATTAAGTTTTTTTGATAAAATAATGGAAATATGGAAAAAATACCCAATTTATGGGTACACGTCGTGTACTTTTGTACACATGCTGTGAACTTTGGTTGTGTGGGATGAGAATACAGGGCATGTAGGATTGTTGGTGATTACAAGTGTAAAAACAAACTACATGTCATGTACATAGAAATACATGCTGTGTAATTAGTATGTAGGTGAACAGTGAGGCCGTGTAACGTAACATCCATAGGAAAAGATAAAAAGGATAGTACATTCTGTGTACATGGTAATACATGCCATGTAATAAATAGACATCTGAACAGTGAGGTGGTGGAAAGTATCCATGAGAGGAACAATTAAAAAGGATTGTACACACCGTGTACATGATAGTACACACCGTGTAGTTATGTTTTTTCGTTAAAAATTGGAAGTAGAATCCTCATTCAACATAAGAGGTAGAGGGATCACCAGGAGCAGTAGGAGAGGAGATCGTGACTTGGAGGAGCACCTGAATGCTCATCGGGACTCCAATTCTTCTATCGTCGATTTCATTTGAACCACTTGGGTAAGGTCTTCCCACTTCTTGAATCTATCCTTCCAATTATTTCCCTATGGAATGTTATTTAGGTTTGAACAGGTAATTTTTTATCTCAGATCTATGTCGTTAATGGTTGTTTTGGGAGGCGCCTTTTGCGTATATCAATCAGAGGTGTTCGAGGTAGGTGGTATTGGGTTTAATTCCAACTATCAAGTTGATTTTGTGTAATTTTGTGCCACGCACCCATGTTAGGGGTGTTTTTTGGATGAGACTTTGACTGTTGAGATATATTGAATTTCATAGGAAATCAATTGAATAAGTATGAACTGGTGTTTGAGAACATTTTTTTATTCTAGGGCCACCCTGATGGTGTGTTTCTCTTATTTAGATGTTTTCCAAGGTTATCCATGTGTATGCCATGATTATAGAATTTTTTTAGTTTTCTTGAGAGGAAACATATATAAATTGCGGTCTTATGATTTGGGATTAGACTGGTTACATTCTTTCCCTTTGGAATGCCTAAGGGCAGTATTTTATTTAGGCAAAGGGAAATATTTTGTTTAACCATAGGGATACATTTCATATGACTCTGGGCAATAGCTTTCGTTCCTCATGGAGATATCTCTTATACCTGAGGGAAATATTCAACATTCTTGAGGTTAGCCACCTGAGGGTTTCATTTCTTCTTGCCTGATGGTGTGGGTTTTCATGTCTAATGACAATGTTTACCTTGAATATTCACTATCATGATTTCTTAAGTTGTACCTGCCATGCTAAAGCACATGCTTGGTATTATTATTATCTTTTACTTGTTAGATATCATGTTGTGGGTTCTGCTCTGGCACAGGTATAGGAGATTTTTGGTTGAGGTCGAGTCTTGAAAAACTCAAAATTCAATTATATTGAATTGTTAAATAATTATTAAAATGGAAATGAAACTTGTAGGAATGGTTGTTCTGAGTAATTCCTAGTTTACTTCATTTCATTATTGCACACTGTTGCTACACATTTTCAATGATAGTTGGGCAAGGGGATTGGTGGTTGCCTAGTGGGATTTATTTCTCATACCATGTTTGGGTCATGTCTTGGGCCCATAAATATTATTTTTTTTCTAGGTTTCGATATGGGAAAGGGTCCCTACATAGGTACATGATTTTTATAGAGGATTAGAAGAGCTTGGGACTGAGATTAGGCTTGCGATACTGCTACGTTCCTATTGCACTACTTGGGTTTAGTTTTTCTATACTTTATACCATGTTCTGTATTGTTTCAGATTGTAGTGTATCCTATTTTGGCATCTTTCTTATAATTAGAGACATGTTGCATCATCATATAAATGAATGTTGGTTATCATTTACTTTACAACCATTTTCCATTTCAGGTCTATATTGTTTACTGCTTATACTTTGGTAAGTTTAAATTTTTATTCCACCGCTCTACACTTTTATAAATGAGGGAATAGAATCACCACTATCAGTCTTAGGCCCACACTACTGTTCAACATCCTCTGGAATTTGGGAAAATGCACTTGAGGTAATGTGACCAACTAGGTACAGGGCACCCGTTGTGCGGCACCAGGATCTGGTACGTTACAAAGTACAATAATGGACTGGAATTTTGTGGATCATTTCCCTATTTTTCTTGTAATAACATATATAAGATTCCAATATTAGATTAACAGGTAGTATGTGCCCTCGTAGATCAGAATTTGGCACTTTGTTGTTCATTTTAGTGTTTTTCTGGGCTGAGGATTAGTTTCTAAGTCTTATTTTCCGTAAAACCCCAAAATATATACCATGTAGTTTCAACAACATGCCATGTGTTATTCTATTCAAGAAGAAACTATTTTCTTAATTTCACACCGTGTACCTTATGTACTCTTTGTGTAGTCTCTAACCATGCCATCGGTCATGTGGGAAGAGACATGGGATAAGGAATTTCTTCATGAAACAAGTCGTGTACCGGTTGTACACACCGTGTTGGAATGACCCTGTTTCCACCCATGTGAATGACAACATGGACTGAGAAATCATAGCGCATACGCATCCTGTCAATTTTGAACATGCCATGTTTTGTAATAATGGGATCTGGCCATGTAGCTAACAATAAGGGTCTGTGTTATCCTCTCATGTACACATCATGTCCTTCTGGAACACACCGTGTAGTGTGATCCATGTATCCAACCATGTCACAAAAAACACAGGTCGATGAAGCTCGTCTAGTACACGCAGTATACCTATGTGACACACATTGTAGTCTTGACCGATGAGAGACTATGTGGACTTGGCTATGTGGTTGGGGAAACAAGGTGGTGTACATGCCGGGTTCAGGTGTAACACACTGTGTACCTGGATTTGATACATGCCCAGGACAGAATCAGAACACCACCATGTAATGGCTAAAAGTTACACATCATGTAGACCTTATACACGCCGGTTTGTCTCTTTTTTCTAGTTCTTGTGGTTTTCCCTTTTTTTGGCACTCTTAACCAGAAAAAAAAAATCGATAGTAAAATAAACAAAGGCATGTGTTTGACCGTGTAGATTCATGTCACCGAGATGACCACAAGTTGTTTTCCAAGAGAGTTGCGACGAGTATACTCTAAAGATGGTCGTCCAGGGGCTACCGTTGGATCATCCAACATTTCCAGATGTGACGCCAGCTGTTATACGGTATGTAGGCACAGATGTTCAGTTCATTGAAGGCTTCATACAGTTCATGATAACCTTCCATAGATCACTACAGGTTGCCACATCTATGTCAGATATAACACATATATTCTAGTAGCAGCATCTGCCTACGTTTCAAGGGATGGAGGGCCAGAGGTTGTAGTGTCATGGCTAGATTCTATGCAGAAAATCTTCGAGCATCTGGAGACAATGCTTGGTAGGAGGGTCAAGCTCACCTCTTACATGTTGCATGATACCGCCAAGAGATTGTGGGATGTTACCACACAGACAGAGAATCACCGAGACAAGGCATGGGAAGATTCTCAGGCATTCTTCCATGACTTTTTCATTCCGGAGACGCTAAGGGTAGGTCAAGCATGAGAGTTCATGAATCTTCCGCGGGGCGCCTTGTCAGTGATGGACTATTCTGCCTTCTTTACCGAGACACATTGTTTTTCACCTATTGTGGTGGGTGAATAGATGTTTAGGGCTCGACACTTTTTGAATGGTCTTTTATATGACATCCGAGCACTGGTGAATGTTTTCAGGTTTCCTATAGTGTATGCTATTGTGAACCAATCATTGATTACTGAGGAGAACCTATGGGAAGCTAGTGGTGCAGGCCAGGGTGGTTCGGCACCAATCTCTGGTACTATTTCTACCAATAAGTGGAAGAGTCATATGGATTTCTCTCACAGTGGCAGTACTATCTAGATGAATTCATCAGGTGGCTAGGTAATGTGAAACCAGTGTGGTAAAGTGGGGCATAAGAGACCTCAGTGTCAACGTGACCCAATGGAGTGCTGAGCTTGTGGCAGGATGGGTCATCATTAGCGTTTTTATAGGGTGTTTACACCAGTGACTACTGGTAGGGGTTCCGTGTAGGCTATGCATGCATGTGTAAGGCTAGCAGCTTCTTACTAGTCATAGAATTGGAATACTTCAGGATGTCTAGGCCAAGGTGGTGGTCGTGGTTGTGGTAGCTAGACACCTAGATGGTAGAGACAGTGGGGTGGGTTAGCTCATGGTAGCCAGGCTATGTCACAGGGCCATGGCACTGGGCAGACATATGCAGTGCAACAGACACAACATGAGCAGGATCCCAGACCTTCAAATATCAGAGGTATTATTCTAGTTTCTCCTGTTTTTTCTTCTATACTTTTCAATACTAATCCAACACATAGTTTTATATATGTACCTGTCCTGGAGAGGCTTGGACTCTGTGTTTCTTCTTCTTCTGATATCAAGACGCTAGACACTCTGTTGGGAATTAGAATGGCAAGCATTCGTTTGTGAAAGGATTTCCCCTAGAGGTTAGAGGGTGTCACATTGTATGGTATCTCTATGTCATAGAGATGGCAGCCTATGATGTCATTCTCGGGATGGACTGGTTAGTACCCTTTTAATCCTTTGTAGATTTCTATCATCACAGTATGAGTTTCACGTCACCAGAGGGTGGGGAGTTTCTATACCAGGGTGAATGGGATGTCCAGGAAAGCCGAGATGGACCCGAGCATCATTGGTGAGGTGGAGTGACAGACCAGATTGAGAGTTTATATCTGGAGGACCTGGGAACTTTTTAGAACGTTTTTTCTCGAGTGGTTAATCATCTCATGGATGTCTTCCAAGACGAATTTTCAGGTCTACCTCTAGAGCGATATGTGGATTTCTCTATTGAGCTTGTGCTAGGAGTGGCACTTGTGTCCATTCATCCTTATAGGATGGCTACACCAGAATTTCAAGAGCTCAAGAGGCAGTTAGAGGAGTTACAAGCCATGTGTTTCACCCGACCCAGTATTTCTCTCTGGGGTTCGCCTGCCCTTTTCGCAAAGAAGTTAGATGGTACCCTTGGACTCTCCGTGGATTATCAGAAACAAAAATAGTTGACAGTTAAGAACTGATATCCCTTAATGAGTATTGATGATATTTTTATCAAAATTGAGGAGAACGAGTGTTCTCAAAGATTGAATTGACATCCAGATATCATCATTTGTGTTCTAGACCATCAGACATACTGCTTACAGCCTTTTTGAGCAGATATGGTCTATACAAGTACTTAGTCATGCCGTTCGGACTCACAAACGCCCGAGCAGTTTTCATGGTACCGATTAATTGTGTGTTCCATCCATATCTATATTCATTCGTGATTGTCATTGTGGACAATATCTTTGTATACACTCACACTCGACACAACTATGGCACTCATCTTGATATCGTACTAAGTAAACAGATGGAGAATCATATGTATGATAAGCTCTCAAAATTTCACTTTTTGATGGATTAGATTCACTTCCTTGGTCATATTATATCAGAGGCAGGAGCTACGGTAGATCTAGAGAATGTGATAGCAGTATTTTCCTATGACCAGCCTGAGAATGTGTTTAAAATACTGTGTTTGTTGGGGCTGGCTGGTCACTAAAAACACTTTATAAAAAACTTCTCCCACTTAGTAGTGTCATTGATGAGTTTGACTATGTTGGTTATGTTGTGTTTTAGGTCATATTCTTCTGAGATAGCCTTTCAGGAGATGAAGGGATGGTTAACATCAGCACTATTCCTAATACTTCTAGAGCAAGGGAAGAGCTATTCATTTTTCTATGATGCAATAGTTATTGGGCTGGGAGCAGTGTTGATGTAGGGCGATCGTGTACTTGCATACGGGTATCAGCAGTTAAGGCCACATGAGAGGAATCACTCGACGCATGATCTCGAGTTGGTTGTAGTTGTTCATGAGTTACACTATTGGAGACATTATATCATGGGAGAACAATTTCTGGTGTTTACGGACTAAAAAATTTATAAATACGTCTTTACCGTGATTGACTTGAATTTGAGTCAGTGAAGGTGGGTTGAATACCTTCTGTCCTTCAACTTTGAGATTGCCTATACACCTGGTAAAGGTAACGAAGTAGGTGATGCGATAAGCATGAGGACTAAGATACAAGCAGTGCTGGAGGCCAGTGTTGAGTAGCAGCTTATGGCTTCGTTCATTGAGATTCATTTGGAGGTGCACGATAGTCAAGGGAGAAGCTATATTTCATCCTTAGTTGCGACTTCTACCCTAAGGGATAGACTGAGGATGATATAGCTATCAGATTCAAAAGTCCTAGTTTTATGGGAATTGGTGTAAAGTGAAGACCCTCCCCCTAGTTGGTTGATAGGAAATGATAAGGTACTATGTATCCATGGAAGAGTCTGGGTTCTAGGGGATATACGCGAGGTGTTGATATGGAAATTTCATGCTTATGTGTGGGCAGTCCATCCTGGAGTTACCAAAATTTACTGTGACTTAAGATATCAGTATTGGTGGCCAGGAAAGAAAAGAGAGGTAGCTTGTTTTGTTTTAAGATGTTCCACCTGTCAACAGATAAAGGCAGGGCATAAAAGGTCAGCCGGACTGTTACAATAGTTCCCCATTCTAGAGTGGAAATGGTATGATGTTACGATGGTCTTTATGACCAGGTTTTTGAGATCACCTAGAGGCAGTGATGTTGTATGTGTTGTTGTGGAAAAACTTATGAAGGTAGCTCACTTTTTTCTCATGAATAAGACATTCAGTTTTGACAAGTACATAATGTTGTAAATCCTAGAGGTTTTACATCTTCATGGGGACCTTCATTCTATCATTTTAAATAGGGACACATATTCTATTTCTCGTTTCGGGAAGATTTTTCTATGTGCACTAGGTTCACAGGTCCTTCTGAGCATATCTTACCACCCATATATTGATGCCCAGCCAGATCATACAATACAGGTTCTTGCAGACATGCTGTGTGTATCCGTTCTAGACATTGGGGAGTCTTGGTAGAAGCACATGTCTATTTTCGAGTTTTCCTACAATAATACTTTTCAGGAAACTATTGAGATGGAATCGTATGAGGATTTATATGGTAGGCCATGCCGATCACCCTTGTGATGGTTGGAGGAAGGTGGGACAGCTATACTGGGACCACGTCTCATGCAAGAGACTTTAGAGCAGGTCCAGTTGATTTAGAAGTGGATGGATACTTCATTACCTTGTCAGAAATATTATGTTGATCGCTGTAGACGACCCTGAGAGTTTATGGTCTGGGATCGGGATTTCATGTGTGTTTCACCGAGTTTAGGACACAAGTGAATCATGATATAGGATAAAAATTCACCGAGGTATGAAGGGCCCTTTGACATTCTAGAGAGTGTCGAGAGGGTTTCCTATTGGTTGCAGTTACCACAAAGGTATCGGGCCATTCACGATGTCTTCCACATATATCAGTTGTGTCGTTATCACTTAGACCCATCTCACATTTCTTATCATGAGGAGGATGAACTTCAGATTGATGCATCCTTTTAGGATAATCTGATTCGTATTGTTGATATCATCCTAATGGTTCTTTAATGTTGGTCAGTTCCTCTCATACGTGTGCTATGGCAGCATAGCTGAGTGCGGGACAAAACCTGGGAGTGGGAGACTGATGTATGTTCTCCATGGCAAGAATTGTTCTCCGCATTATCTTCAACACCCATGGAAGAGGAATTCGGGGATGAATTACTTTAAGGGGGATAAGAAATCGATTCTTATTCTTGAGGTATGACTTTCTTCTTTCCCTTTTCCTAATGTGATTTTGATAAAACATGGGACATGTGGGAAAATCCAAAATTTATGGGTACACGCTGTATACTTTTGTACACACTGCGTGTAATTTGACTGTGTGGGATGAGAAAATATGGCATGTAGGCTTGTCAGCGATTAAGGGTGTAAAAATAAACTAAACTCCATGTACTTAGAAATACTCATTTTGTACTTATAAATACACTCTTTTTAATCAGTCAGCATGTGAACAGTGGGGTGGTGGAATGTAGCAATCATATGATCATTTATAAAGGATTGTACATTCCATGAACATAGTAATACACTCCGTGTAATCAGTCGACAGATGAACAGTGAGGCGGTGCAAAGAAGCCCCCATAGGAAGTGTTAAAAAGGATTGTACACTCCCTGTACTTGAGAGTACACGCAGTGTATGTGTTTTTTTCTGTAAAAACAGGTAGTAGCCTCCTCATTTGACAGAGGAGGCAGAGGGATCACTGTGTGTAGGAGGAGAGGAGGCCTAGACTTGGAGGAGATCACAATCACTCACCGAGACTCTGATTTTTCTGCCGTCGATCTCGTTTGAACTGTGCAGGTAAGGTCTTCCCACTTCTTGAATCATTCCTTCCAATTCATTCCCTAAGGGATGTTATTTATGTTTGAATGGGTAATAGTTTATCTCATATATATGTCGTTCTTGGTTGTTTTGGGAGGCACCTTTTTCATATATCAATCAGAGGAGGTTGAGGTAGGTGGTCATGTGTTTAATTACAACTTTGGAGTTTATTTTTTTTAATTTGTGCCACATGCCCATGTTTAAGATGTCATATGGCTTTAAATTTTACTGTTTAGATATCTATAATATCATACATAATCTATTGAATATGTGTAAACTAATGTTTAAAATTGTTTCTATGATCTAGGGAAACCTCGAGGCTATGATTCCCTTATTTAGCCATTTGTCCAGAACACATGTGGGAATTCTGTGATTATATAATATTTTGAGTCTTCGTGAGAGGAATCATATATAAATTTATTTCTTATGCTTTGCGCTTGGCTCAGTTACTTACTTTTCCTATAGAGTGCCTGAGGATAATTTTTTGTTTAGTCAGAGGAAAATGTTTTGTTTATCCTGAGGGAAACATTTCTTATGCATGTGGGAAATACATTCTATTCATGAGAGTGATATCTAGTATAACTAAGGGTACTATTCATCTTGCCTGAGGGAAGTTACCTGAGGGTTTCATTTCTGTTTTCCTGACGGTAAGGGTTTTCATGTTTGAGGAAAATTTTTACATTGAATATTCACTATGGTGATTTCTTATGTTTTACCTACTAAGCTAAAGCAAAGGCTTGGTATTACTAATATATTTTACTTTTTAGATAGCATGTTTTGGGTTTTGCAGTGGAACTGGTATAAGAGATTGTCGGTCGAGGCCGAGTCTCAGAAAAATCAGAATTCAATTATATTGGATTGTCAAATAATTATTAAAATGGAAATGAAACCGGAAGCAATGTTTACTTCTAAGTACTTCCTAGTTTACTGCATTTCATTATTTCACACTGAAATTGCAACTTTTCACTGAAAGTTGGTCACGGGCCATTGGTGGTTGCATAATACGATTCATTTCTCACACACTCATTGTGTCATGTTTTGGGCCCAAACTGATTATATTGTTGTAGGTGTCGATAAGGGAAAGTGTCTCTACATAGGTACATGATTGTTATATAGGAGTAGGAGAGCATGAGACCAAGATTAGTCTTGGGATGCTACAACATTTCTGTTGCACTGTTTTTGGTTTGGTTTTTTTGTACTTCGTACCTTGTGCATTATTTTATCAGATTGTAGTGTATGTTGTTTTGGATGCTTTCTTAGAATAAGACACATATTGCATCATCATATATATGGCAGTTGGTAATCTTTTTCTTAAGTTCTGTTTTCCATTTAATGTCTATATTGTATATTACTTCCCCTTTTGTACCTTTACATTTTTATTCTACTATGCTATACTTGGAAAAATGAGGGCATAGTTTCCACACTATCAGTCCTAGGCCCTCACTAGTAGTCACCAGCCTCTGGCGGTTGGGGAAATGTGCTTGAGGTCATGTGACCAACCGGGATCGGGGCAGCCGTTTTGCGACACCCAAATACAGGATGTTATAGAAAAAACATATATTTACTACTATAAATATGATCCATAATAACGGTTTCTGGAAATCCGTTGGTATAGGTCAATAATTTGGACATATATTAATGGTTTGGCCAAAACCATTGTTATAGGACACTTATACGGACCGATACCAACAGTTTTGGACAAACCATTGGTATAGGGGGGGCCTATACCAACGGTTTGTTATAGGTCCTCCCTATACCAAGGGTTTCTCAAAAACCATTGGTATAGGTCCCAAAAACAATGAACCTATACCAACAGTTCTCAATACCGTTGGTATATGTACATGTATTTTTAATCGAATATTTTTACAGATGACATTAAATAAATCAAAATCTGAAATAATTATAATAAAAAATTTTAATATTTATGAAATTATGGCCACACAAGTATGTTAGGTTATGTTTTAGGTAGTTCAATCACAAACAGGAGGTTCTGTGATCAAAACAAACCGAATGATATTTTTTTGAATTACATATACTAATGGTTTTATGGAACCATTGTTATAGATTTTCTTATTACTTATACCACCAGTTTTTAATCCCGTTGGTACAGGTCTATACCAATGGTTTTCCCAAAACTGTTGGTATAGACCTATCCCCACGGCTGACATGAAAATGGTTCTCCAAACTGTAGGTATTTTCTATACCAATGGTTTGGAGGCCTATACCAACATTTCCAAACCATTGGTATAGGGTATTTTTTAGCAGTGATTCTATGATACCGATCCATCATGATATTTCTAAGAGGTTGTTAGGGACATTTTAAAGAATATATATTGACTGGATACATAATATATTATTTTTTAATCGGTATAGGTGTGGATTATTGTGAATATCACATTACATTTCCCATTCCATGAAAAGATTTCTATAGAAACATGATGAATGATAATGGATGACTAGGATTCCATTTAAAATTTTTATTGGGCCAATCAAGTTCAATATGCTATATTCAATAAAGTATGTACTCTATGCCAAATGTGTGGTAGGTAGACATCAAATGATCCTTGGTTTTTCACCATTGTATGCCATTCAATTATGTACTTATGTATATTGTTTTTATTAAGGGAATGCTTCTATGTTATAGAGGATATGAAGAACTAGTAATTAGAGGTTATGAATATTCTAGTTACCAAACTGACCAAGACAAACTACAATAATATATGTGGTACATATTTACTCATAATGGAGGTGTTGGGAGACTCAATATCTCAAATAATATTTGGTCATATGTTCTTTAGTATATAGAATGTATAATTTTGTTTTTAGGTAGCTAAAATTTTTTTTTGGTACTAACTATTGTTTAAGAGCATGATATGGTACATAGAGGTAAATATCTCATCAAACTCTATTGTGAAAATAGAACAATAGTAGATCTCACATAAGATCAAAGGTCACATGAGTGGATAAATAACATACATTAAAATTTTAATCAAATAATGTGATTTTATAAACTATGCAATGAATCCTGATTTGAATATCCATATATGAAAATTTAGAAGACCAAACTATTAAAACCATAACATAGCCTAAAATTGATCATTTTGTGAGGTCTATCAATTTAAATTTTATAGTCAATTTTCACTATTCTATGTGTGATCCTATTATATTTTGTGTTCTCAAACAAATTATTAGTAAATTATATTACATATATATTGAATTAATTTACTATTAATTAAAATATTTTATAACATATCATTTTTTTCCACTTAGAATCAATTTTAAATTTCATAAGATATATTTAATGTTGATATTTTCATACGATCTCTCTACCATGATGAGAACCATGAAATTTAATGATAATATTAATAAATACAGTAATTTGGTTGGACAATATTATATTATTTGGAACATATCATACTGATTCTTAGGTGTGAGTACTTAGAAGTTAATGATACTTAATGTCGTAATGATTACACTTTGTAATAAAAATGAAGGAAGATGTCATGAAAAGACCCTCCCATATAATTTGGTATCATTAATTTATTGTTTCATTGTCCAATAATTGTTGTGTGTAATTATCCTTAGTCATTTACATAATTATTACTTCAAGTCATAAATCACAAGCTTAGATGTATTTCATAATCCATGATGATATATTTCATGGAGTAGTTCAATTTTTTGGTTGTGTTAGAAGTGAGATGTTACTAAAGAATAAATCATGGAAGGATTTTCCCTTCCATGTTTATGGAAGATACTATGTCGACCATTTTATGGAAATGGAACTATCTCGTTAAATAAAATGTCTAGGGTGTCACAATGTGTTTAATTGTTTTATAGAAAGATGTATAGACACAATTTTTTTTATCATATATCTGAAACCTACTTGATGAGTTATTATGATAAATGAATTATATACTATTGTATAAGTTTACATATGGTTGTTGACATTACAATGTAATGATATTAATCTGAGGTTCTTAGAAGAATTTCATGATAGTGATCATGGATAGAGCTAATTCCCTCGAATTCCAAAAAGAATGATTCATAGTTGTTCAATAATTAAATATTTCTAATGATCTAGATTAAATTATATTTTTATTTAATTATTGGAATAAATATTTTTATCACTACTAAAGTCTAATTTTATTCATGTTTTATTGATTATGAATATTTAATAAACATTTATTCACTAGATTATGAATAAGAATATTTATTTTATTTATTAAATATTTATGAAATACTTACTCTATAGACAATTAATATAATAATTATTAATGAATAAGTATTTATTAACAAATAATTACAGTTTTTCATAAATTTCAAGGAATCCAACAATAAAAAATAGTGTGTCATGATAAATATTAATTTATACTCCAATAAAATAAAATGTATTTTTGTTTTAGTTGGAGAAGAATATAATAAATAATATTATTAGTTCATTAATATATATGTCAAAGAATGGTTTGTTACATTATCCAATAATTGGTGTGTAATTAAATAATATTTTTACAAAAACTATAACCCAATAATTAGATGGTTATTTATAGTGTCAGGTTAATATAGAACTGATAATTCTTCCACAAAACTAAATTCTATATTGAATTCCACCTTATCTCCTCTTCTCACAAAAAAGAATAAAAATTTGGAATATTTCAATACAAATGTAACTAAAAGAAATCATGACAAAAAACACAATTATTGGTCAAAGTAGAGTACTCAAGATGGGATGAATTCAATATTAAAAAAAATCTGTTTTCAATGATTTCTAACAATGGATCCCCAATAAAAACTAATACATCCTAGTTAATCATTGTAATATGGTTATTAATGTTTTACTATTTAAATAAAATCTCATAATATTGATTAATTCTCTGTAATCTGAATATAAGTTATTAATATTAATTTTTAAGATTTTATAATAAGTCAAAACAATTGTCACATCATTCCACTATTAATTATAAGTTTAAATCTAGTGATTTCTATATTCTAAAATAAAACCGAGAAAAATAAATTAAAAAAACAGTGGATATAAAAAAAGTTGATAGTCTAAACATGAGACCTAATCCACTCCACTTAGTGGACACCCGCCACAAAGTATTTTATATTAATAAACTTTATCCAAACCTAGGATCAAAGTATACAAAACTGAATAGGACTATCTGGGACACATGACCTCTTCCACATTTTCACATCGTTATATACTAGATAGTCAGACAGGGACCTATTCCACACTTATCCATGGGAATAAACAAGTGTAAAAATATATGATAGGAAGGATATCTTGAATCTTTTAGTTTAGTGAAGGATATAGTGTGTGTTTTAATAGAGAGACACACACGCACTACTCGAAAGGTAAAAAAAATACAAAAAAAAAAGAAGAGATGATGAGATATAGTTAAAGTGATCTGAGTGTTATTCTATGCAGCACTGGAATTCTATGATGAATCATATGTATGAATCAGGTCCTCTTGAGAGAAACAGAGTGTTGTAACTCTGGTGCTCTATTTTCCAATAAGATCTGGCTCATATTCTTTGCAGAGTTTTAATCTCGAAGAAATTATTATCTATAATCTATGGTATTCCATCTTTTTGATTCGTTAATGCTTTTTGTGTTCTTCAGATGTATCTTGTGGCATCTGCCAGACCTTTTTGCAAGAATTCTCATAATTCTGCTACTCTACTGAATTTATATGTTTTTGGGCCATGATTTTCTTTTTTTTCATTGGAGTGCATGTGTGGGAGATGATAAGATAAATGTATTCTACACCTATGGCCCCATACATTCAGGTGACGTGTCAACAAAGAAATATATATTATGTTATTGCATTTAAAAGACTCAAATATGACTGTTAGAAATTAATTTGAAAATGACAAAAAACGATTAAGGAATAGTGTCATAGTATGTCTGGAAACAGTGCCACTTGGAAATAGGGTTACTAGGAAACAGTGTCATTTTATTTTCCTTTGTGAGGTGAGACAGTAAAGAAGACATAGTTTTTTAGAGATCATAAATTGGGAGCACATATGCGGTGTTAGGATCACATTATCTGGTCACTATGTCTAGGTCACACTGTCTGGGTCACGGTGTCTTGTCACAATGTTTGGGTCACCGTGTGTGGGTCACAGAGTCTGGTCTCGGTGTATGGGTCATGGTGTCTAGTCACGGTGTCTAGTCATGGTGTCTGGGTCATGTTGAATGGGTCATGGTGTTTGGGTCAGAGTGTCTTGTCCTATGCCCGAAAAAACAGAACCAATGGCAAACTCACAATTTCTCAAACAATGATAAATATCTAAATATAGATATAAGTAGAAATATTAATTTAATTAAATAGTTATAATCATTCAAAAAATAAATCATTTTAGTACAATGTTAAATATATTTTACAATAATCAAATGATATTTTTCAAAATTAAAATCATGAGAAAATTTATCTAAAGCATAGAGAAATCAACCATCATTACACATGACTTGAAATTGATTAAACAAGATGTATAGTGGTTTTGATCATTTATTAAATAGTATTTATAGGATTTTTGATCATTAAAACATGATTAAGAAATGATTAGGACTGGAGGGGTCCATAAATATCCCTCGTTTGACGATCAAAAATTATATGAGTGATATATCTGTTCATAGTGTACTGTGTGCCACATAGTGTATATGTCTCTCACACTTTTGGTATTATCAAAAATTGAACAAAACTAAATAATGAAATAGACAAGAATATTTCATAGTGAATTATATGTAAAAATATGTTTTATTACAAATATTAGGAAACAATAATAAAAAAATATCCCAATTAAAATATAGTGTTCAATTTTTTTCATCATTGGCATTCTTATCTTTTCCCTTGGCACATACATTAAGATAAGCCATAGTAGTTGAGGAAAAAGTTGAGGAAGTATGTGAACCACCTTTTAGTGAATGTTTAGGGATACCTTCAAAAATCGAAGGGGACATGGTAAGTTCGGTAGAAGAATAATGTAATTTTTTGTCAAGGATTACACGTTAGATCTGACTCAGAGCCTAAGAGACAAACATAGAGGTAGAGACTTCACTTCATGAACTATTTGGTTTTTTCATTCATCCATATTTTTAGGAAAGGAATTCTAGTTAGGTTTAAATAGTGAGGCTACATTATGTGCAATCTGACTACCAATATCCTCAATAAGATGTAAAACATGATATGTCCTTGATTTCAACACTCTCTACATATCTTCAACCATTGCTCTGAGAAACTTCACTTCATCACGTAGCTATTTGTTCTCAATTATGACATCAAGAATTACATGAATCTTTTTTTGATGAACATCCTCTATAATCTTTTCTAAAAACATGGTAGAATATCTTTCACTCATGTTGGTCACATGAGAAGGTTGAGTGTTCATGATCTTTTCAATTCCTTAAAATAAGTTAGATTCAAAGGCATTCAAATCATCCTTACTCACTATGGTAGATATTTCTTGTGAAGGTTCATAAAAAAAGCTGAGATAGGCTCGTGTTAATCTTCATAGATAACTTCAAGAATATAGACTGGTTTCAATTGATACATAGTTGATAGATATAAACATTTAACTAAGGCTTCAACGAAATCATCCATATCAAAATAGGTATATAATTTATACCATGAATCCATAATTCCTTGATCAAATGGATTAGGAACCTCAACACTTTTTAGATTTGGATGTCTCTCCCCCTAAACAAGTGGATCACTTACAGTTCTATGTTATTTAGTTCTTCAATTTAATTTGATAATTTAATCCCTAGTAGACTCACCAAATTCTTTTCTTTCTAATTGAAAGTATTGCTCCATTATATCCTCAAGAGATGGGATAATCTCAGATTCATCTGGTTCCTCTAAGTGTTCTTCAAAATGAAGCTACTTTCTCAAGATAAATGTATTCTTCTAAATGCTCTTCCAGAACAACCATTTCCCTTAAATTAACAACATATTATTCTTTAGAAGAAAGGTTTTCTACAAAATCAATAATTTCTTCATGAACATATACTTACTTCTAATTTATGACTTCAGTAAAAGGTCCAATACCTTATTTATTCAGGACAATATCCCCTATATGTAAAACTACATATTCTTTTTCATCATCAATAATATTGTTAGAAATCTCATATGGTACCTGACTAGGATAGAAAATATCCATATTTCTTGAAGAACACTCAACTAGGGCGATCTTTTCATAATCCCAATCATTATCCCCCCCCCCATTATTTTCTATATGGATTCCAACAAATTTCATTATTTTGACTATATCCTTTGAGATAAAAAATTCATATTTCTTAATGAATTTTTCATCTAGTAAAATTGACCCTTTAGCAAGAAGCATATCCATGATTAACCATAAGTAGAACAAGGTGGTTGGATTTGAGGTTGTATTTGTCAACTCACACAAATAAAGTATAACATAATTAAATTTTTTAATCTTGTATCCATTCCACATTAAATGTATCTAAAATAAATCATGATACTTGAGTGTAGAAAAATACCCATTTCTAAGACTAATATGTTTTTAATAAAACGTAAACAAATGTCTAGTTTCCCCATCTAGTGGAGCAGTAATAGCAGTTATCTTTGTCTTATTTCTAGTTAAGATTAATAAGGCTTCCTCTAAAATAAATCTCTCGTGTGAAGGAGGAGGAATTCTATGGTAGTCCTAAAAAATTCCCTCATGAGTAATCCTTAGGAACTAATCCCATAACCTCAATGAAAAAGTAATTCTTGGTCCATTTCTTCAGCTTCTCAATACAAAACTCGCTTATATATCAAATGATAATTGAACGAACTGAGAAAACTGAGAAAATAATTTTTTTTATATTATACTATTAATAATTTTTAAATAATCTAGAAATAAATACACTTTTAACACTTTTAATACTAATTAATTACTTGACAAGAACCACTTAGGAAATATTTCCTTTTCTGCAACCATTATTCTGTCAATAAGGATCTGATTCAGAGGACCTTCAGGCACTATCTTTGGTGTTATTTTCTTATTCTTCATTGATCTTTGATTCTTAGGAGTTAAAGAGGATAGGAATTTTATCTTGGGAGTTCAATGAAGGTTCGAGTGAGAGAGAGGTTTTGGTTTTGAGAGAATGATTCTCATGTGAAGAAATAAGTGAAAGTTATTTCATATTTTATCATTTAGTGATATCGCTAATCACAAAATCAAAATCCTGGGAAATAAAAAGAGTAAAATAATTAATTACAAAGATAATGGTTATAATATGTAAATTAAACAACAAATTCCTTTTACAGTGAGACTGAAATGTGTTTTCACAATGAGACTGTAGCAGGTTTTCACAGTGAGACTGTAATGAGTTTTCCTAGTATCATCTATATTCTGTGACATTAAAACGGTTTGACTGTATTTTTGGAAACTATATGCTCCAGATAGTATCTGAGAGATAGTAATTGTGAAACTGTAAACATTAAATAACAACTTTAAAATAGTAAACTATATAACTATAAGAGTTATATAGTAATCTAACGATAGTGACTTGTGAAACCCTAAACAATGTAAAAATATGCTTTGAAATATTATGATTACTACTTAAAATTTATAATTCCCAATTCATGTGTGATCTAATCTATTCTTTCAGAATTTAATGTTTTGTTGAATATATTAGTAATAAGATATTCAGTTATCATGAATTCCAAAGTGATAACACCTTTTTGATAATGGCCTCTCAAAAAGTGATGTCTTATATCAATTTGTTTTGTCCTAGATTGTGAAACAAGATTTTTTAGATGTTAAAAGCACATGTATTGTCACAATTTCTATGTACATGCCAAAATTGATATCCATAATCTATTCATGTGTGTCTCATCCACAAATTATGTGCACAAAAACAACCAGTATCTATGTATTTAGCTTCGGTAGTAGACAATGTAATAAAGATTTTCTTCTTACTAAACCATGGTACTAGTGACATTCATTAAAAGTGGCATGTTCCAGAGGTTCTTTTTCTATATAACATACAACCACCAATGTCAGCATCAGGAAAACTAACTCCAATGATTTTCCACTATGATAGAAAAATCTTAGATTGGTTGTATGGTTGATTTATTTAAAAATACTATTAATAATATTTATGTTAGATTCCATAGGGTTTTCTGGAATACGACCACACATACATACACTAAACATAATGTTAGTTCGGCTAGAATTTAGGTAAAGTAAGCTTCCAATCATTCCTCTATAATTTGTTTGATCAATATATTTTTCATCCACATCATGATCCAACTTACAAGTAGTACATCCTTCGATTGTCACAACCTTTAGTTCTATCTAAGTCAAAACATTTTAGAAGATCTCTAGTATATTTTCATTTTTTCAAAATAATACCATCATTATTTTTAATGATTTCAAATCCAAGAATGAATATTAGTTCACCTATTAAACTCATTAAAAATTCATTTAGCATCATTTTAGAAAATTCGACACATTACTAATTTTGTTAAGATCCAAATATAACAGCATCTACATAAATTTGAACTACTAAAACAACTTTGGAAATTCATTTGATAAAAGGGTTGGATTACTTATTCCTATCTTAAAACCTTTTTAAATAATAAACGTATTGTATCTATCATATGAGTCTCTTGGAACATGTTTTAATCCATACAATGCTTTTGAAAATTTAAAAACATGCTTTGGAAATTAAGGATTTGTAAAACAAGGGGGTTGCTAAACAAATACATCATTAGCTATATTCCGATTTAGGAATGCACTCTTATCATCTATTTGATATAGTCTTAAATTTATATGTGCCACAAAGTTAAGAATAATTTATTGGGCTTCAAGTATATCTACTGATTCAATTGTCTCTTAATTATCAATTTCCTCTTCTTGACTATTTCCTTGTGTAACCATAATTTCCTTGTTTCTAACTATGTTACCAGCTTCATCAACATTATTTATAAACACTAACATAGTTCCTATGGTAAATATTTATTTAGGTCAATCAAAAAGATTCCATGATTATTCCATTAAAACTGATTAAGTTCATCTTGCATATCTATCACCCAAAATTCATCATTGATATAATCATTAATGTTTTTAGGTTCATGTTGTGACAAAACGACATGATGTTCAAACTGATTTCTAATAGAAGCTATTATTTGAGTTCCATTATCTAAATATACAATAACTACTTCTAAAGTATGGTTATTAAGAGTTATAACAACAATAAGAAAATAAAGACAAGGGACATCAGGTTCTTCAATAGGTTCAGGTCCATTATGACTTGAATCTGAAGAATTTCTAGAGTTAGATTTTTTCATTGTTTCCATTACAGAATGGTTAGTGGATTTTTTTAATTAATGTTCATATTTTACCCATCATATTATTGGTTATCTAGAGTGTTCTTAGGATCATTTGTATCTATTTCATCAAATTTTCTATGTCCCAACTCTTCCAGATATTTAGTTATTTTGTTAAACACCATATATTATTTATTATAGATTGAATAACCTAGAAATATTTCATCTGCACTCTTGGATGAAAATTTGTCATGATGGTCCTTATTTTTGAGGATATTGAATTTTCACCCAAAAAACATTGAAGTATCATACTTTTGGTTTTATATTGTTCCATAACACATATGGAGTTTTTTTATGAATGTGACTAATCAACACTCTCTTAATAATATAGAATGTTTTATTTAAATATTCTTCCCAAAAATAAAAAGGTATGTCATATTCACTATGTATGGTTCATCCAATATCTTGAAAGGATCTATTTCATCATTCTATAACTCCATTTTTTAGGTGTTCTAATGGTAAAAAAATTATGACATTTTCCATTTTGTGAGAAAAATGATTCAAACTCTTGATTTTAAAATTCATGTCCATGACCACTTCATAATGATATAATTATTAGTCCTGAAATATTTTCTACAGTTTTAGCATATCTAATGAAATGAGAGTAGGCGTAACTTTTGTGATACAATAATAAAGTCTAATTATATCTTGAAAAGTAATCAACAATAACAAAAACATAGTGTTTCCCTTTTAAACTAGAAACTCCAATGGTCTAAACAAATCCATGTGAACCAGTTCGAGTGGTTGAGTGTTTGACTCTTATTTCCTTGGTTTGATGAAACATTTGTGTTGCTTTCCATTTTGATAACTATTACACAATATATTATTTGAAAACACTTGTTTGGGTGGATATTTAACAATGTTTTATCTAGTTAGCTTTCTAATGGAGTGGATATTACAGTGTCATAGTCTCCTATTCCAATGCCAAGACACATTATTAAATACACTTAAACATGATTTATTTTTTGAAACTAATTACCCTATGTTAACAGAAAATACATTTTCATTTATCTAGGTAGATTACACTAATTAATTTTTAGAATTAAAAGCATCGAAAGAATCATTTACAAATTTTAAATGAAATCCCTCAACACATAGTTGTTAAATAATAAGAAGATTATATTTCAATCCATCAAAAGATAGTCCTTTGGAAATTAAAAATGAGTAGGAGTAATTTATTTGGAAATGATAAATATTTTTCCTTTGGCACTGTAACCAAAGGTGACAATTGCACCGTCAATTTTTATTTTGTTCTTGAAGAATTAATTGTATCCTATCATGTGTAATGTCTCAGCCCCACATACCCAAAGTCGGTGCATTGTTACATAACATTGGTATGATCACAAAAGATCAATTCTCAAGAGACCGATTAGTTTAGTAGTCTTGGAAACACTAGATATATTCATAAGTCTTACATTACATCATAAAGTCAAAAAAACTACAACAACATCTTGTCTTAATATCCCCTCATACTATCCTAGCAGGTCATTCATAAATTACTTCTTCCCATCCTGGGAAAAATAAAACATTGAAAGGGCTGAGCTCAGATGCTCAGCATGGATAACAATATATGGGAAACTTTCATAATTAAGCATAACCATTTAAGGAAATGTATAACTAAAAAAAGCCTTTTAAACATGAATTGAAGCATAATATGGAAAAGATAAAATGAAATAATACCATTTACTTATTCACATGGATATTATACTTGTCGAATAACCATATGAAATATCAATAACCTCTTTAATAATGAAGGAATACATAATGTGATACTATCATAACCGCATAGTCAAGGCCTCGTGTCAATACTACAAAAATGATTTTGTCAAGGCCTTATGCCAATAGACAAGTTTCTCTCAGGAGACCTACCGATGCACCGAGGTGCTATATAGGGATCCACCTAATACTTACTATGTCCAATGAATTCCTCATATGAAAGGTTTGAAACATAACAATAACTTTCATATTAAAACAAGCATACGAAATGTCAATACATTAACCACAAACCATGAATGGTATAAAAATATCAATCCACAGTCGAACATAACTCATTCGATACAATATAGAAGATTTTATTATATCAGATTAACCTCAATCGTGAATAATGAAGGATGTTGACATAGATTAGAATAATCATCAAACTATTGAGAGAAATATCTCTAATTTTATTGAAAAGATATAAAAGTCACACTATTTGTCAAGAAGCCATTTAAAATAGATTTATCAATCAAAGTGTCTCATACCACATTGAATCTTTTAAATAGAATTTTTATTTGAAAACAATAATTTCCATATAAATAAATCCTTAAAACCATTTTTAATATATAGACATTATTTAGAAAGATTTAGAAAAATAAATATTTAAAACCTTTTAAAATGATATTTTAGTTAGAGTTCATAACCAAAAGAGAGACACTTGAATACAAATAATTGAGGTAATAGAAACATTGTAATATCATGAGAATAAAGGGATTCATGATATACTACGTCAATGTACGTTATATTCACCATATAAAAGTGATTTGGTGTATAACAACAAATGAGTCTCGATGGAATGTAAATTGAGATGAGATCTCTCATAAAGGCTGTATCATTAGGGTAAGGATAAATTGATGACATAATTATGCATCAAAAATATAAATACACTCAATATTATTGGATATTCAGTTTAAATCAATCAATTTACATTCACACATATTCTTGTAAAAACAACACCAATAAATTGGATGTTTAACTCACCAAATGGATATTGAGTAAAAATTACTCTTAACAAGTTTATACTGATGACTTGAGAATTTATAAATGGAGTGATTATGTGTATCAAAGGTATATCTATAGAAAGGTGAGTGTAAATTATGACATAATAAACTTAAGAGTGATTCCACACATAATCTTGGAGTAAAATAATCAATGAAGTAAGCGTGAAGTCGAATGAGTGGAAATTGAAGTTTCAAATTCCCTTATTGATTTGGTAACTTAAAAAACATTCACCCCTGAAAGAAGGATCATTCAATGATGATGTTAATATACAATAATTAATGTATATTACACAATTAATACAAACATGGGCTGTACACACACCACATGCATTAAATAAGTGGTGAACAAATGAAATCTCACATAATTTAAAGTGAGATAAGAAACCCCTTACTTTGTATTGTTTCCTTGGTCAAGGAGAGGTAATCCACCTGTATAATGGTGAAATAATTTTTATTGAATTATAAAAGAATCATATACATTAATATGATGTCATATATGATCTTTTAACATTTCTTTCTTAATAATATCTTAGAATTATCGTATTTATGGGTGTTAACTTACTTGTTTTCTTTTATATGTTTTGTTACATAAGTCGGTTTTATAATGGATAAGTTGTATCCTATTCATATAAATAATTATATCACATACATAAACATTATTTTTAATCATAAAATTAGAATTAGACTTTTTTGGATACGATGGGGAATGAATCTCATTTCGTTCGTGGAGACTGTAGTCCGTACGTACACACGAGCGATAATATCATTATTTTGATATTAAAATCATATATAATTGGATATTATATCATATATATAGAATAATTATAATTTTATACTTATTATTTTCATTAATTAAACATCATTATTATACACATCCAAAGAATAATGTATTGAATAACAATTACACCATGACGTGGAGACGGTAGGTCGTACATACACACGTATGGTGACATTTCATTCAAAGGATGGATAGAATACTGAATATGGTTGTATCATATTTATAATAATATCAAATTATATAAAATATACTTGATTTATTAATTTAGAATGGAAATAACGAAGAAAGAAGAGGTTGAAGAAGAAAGGATCTTGAAAGAGGGTTGTGAAAACAGTACCTCTTTTTCGGCTTCTTCCTTTTGATTTGTTAAAAATGGCTCTTCATGTTGTCTTTATGATCAAAATAAGGCCTCTAGGTTTAATTTAGTGAAGTTTAAAGAACATTTGGGTAGGTTTTGGCCGAGCCAAAAGGCTTTGAAGGTGCGAATTAGAGAGAAGGCGGAGTTCCCTTTTATAAGAGGGGTGCGGCGAACCTTTGAAAAGAAAAAACTATTATTTTATAATAAATTCATATTCTGATTCTTATGGCTCAAAAGTGGATAATATAAATTTATGGTGGGTATGGGTCGAAATAATTTCACCCAAAAGATTTTAGACTGGTTTGGGTTACTATATTAAACTTATCATTTATATTTAACTCTTAGTTAAATAGTTTGTCATTTACCATGTCTCTTTTTATTTTAATATTATATTGTCAATAAAAATACAATATTCCTCCAATATACCCCCAAGTGGTCCATTAATGATACAAATATCATTATATAAGTCCTTTGGCGTAACCTTAGGTTTTTAAGAATAGAATATTAATTAATAATATAATATTAGTTTTAAAAATTCTTTTATGTCAATATTAACACTATTGGGTATTTTGTTTTTGATAATTTCATAATAGACTTATTACTTCAAATTTAATTTATATAACAAATAATAATATTTAATATTAACTTAAAACATTAGTGTAATGCATAAAAAGTCTCAAATTATTTTTATTTTCATGTTTATAATATCAATTATTTTAATATTTCTTTAATTAGGTAATTACTGCATCACAATTGTGTCATAAATAAATTAAACAATATAATGTCTAAAAATTATAAATAAAATACTATTATGTTGGAATTATTTTTTATCTTTCTAATGAATATTTATAATCCAATTTATTTTATGTATAACCCCATATTAAAAATGTTTTAGTTAGTAAACATTGAATTTTTCTCTTTTAACTCTTCGTTGAATTACATAATAATAAATGTCCTAATCTAATCCAAGTGTAACTAAATGATAATACTTTATTACTAAGGTTTTTTATGGTCGAGATACACTTGTATAATAGAATTAGGACATTTGTTATGGTAATATGAAAATCATATTTACCCTTAATTACCCTATTTACTTTTAACCGTGGTAAATAAAATAATAAGATACTATTCAACAAAAATTATTTTCATCTCATTGAACAAAATTTTATTCCGTTATATTAACCGTGTCTCTCAGACATTCAAAATTCAACTCAAATAAGTGGTAAAACTATGTTTTATGTGAATTTTCAAATTCTCCTAGAAGATGGGTAAAAGACTGGGAAAAGTTCAATAAAAGTTTTATATATCTAAACTTATTCTATGCTAACTCCAATTAATTACACTGAACATATATAGGTATTATGTATCTATTTTGACCATAATTATATTTAAATAAAATAAATAATTATTTAAATAAAAATTCAGTTTTAAACTATAACTCAGTGTTTTTCACTATTCATCAAAAATTGAATGTTTTAGAGAAATACCAAAAATTCACCCTAAGCTAGTTTTGATATTCCGAGTCCAAAAATGTTTTCCATTTTGAATGATAAAATTTATAAAATTTCAAAAATTGTATATTACTATTCATAACGGCAAGATTGATTGGTCGTGGTGTGCATTAGAACTCGAAGTTGTGTACAACACATGCTACTGTATTATTCAAATAGAAGTGTACTGTTGAAGCTTTGGGTGTTACATTCTCCCCTACTTCAAATAATTTCATCCTTGAAATTTTTAAAATTGGGCTAGGGAATAAAGTCCTACATCGGAATAAAATTCAATAAAACTATCACCTTAAAATAAAGAAATAGGATTACATAGGTCAACCAAGATAACATATACTAGGATTCCATGTAAGAAAACATGGATATGGAAGATAAACTAAGTGTCAAGTTCTGATGGAGAGGGACAGAAAACAAGATCAGGAGAAAGTTGACAACAAGAAAGCCACAACCTTGTAATGGGACAAACGGTCATTAGTTTTCTAGTAGGAAAATTATATATACAACATTTTTTTAAGTTACATTACATAAAGATGGGGAATTCATTAACAAGATTGACTAAGGAAATAAAGAGATATACTAAATTTTTATGTAGAGTTTAATTCTTTAAAAAAATCCACCACTCACTCATTTTTTAACGATGATTATTCAAGAAGTCTTGGTCAAACTGGAAGAGCTAGAATAAACTTCTATAGAATCACATGATCCACGAAGGATAAAATACATATTTACCGTGTATTTAGTGATTAATCAAAACCAAAACGGTTAGTACAAGATCTGATGATACCCCAAAAGGAAATTCCTTTATAGAAAGAAACATTAATATTAATTTCTAATATTAAACCAACAATACTGCAAAGTTAAATAAATACCACTCAATAAACAATTGCAGTTAAAATCCTTCAATATAATTCAAAATAGGATTGAAACCCAAAACATAGAAGAATTTGGTTATTTAGTCTTCCACGTTAAATTGTATCTCCAAATGACATCAATTACTCTTAAAGTCACGTACTTAAAAGTAATTAAACTAATCACATATTTTCTATTATAGGTTAATAATTTCCATAAAAAACCCAAATCACTATAAATACACAATAAAAACCTATATAAAAATCCACCATTACTCCTCAAATGAAATCCCATAGTATTCTAGTTTCTTTGGGCATATAGTGTTCCCAAAAAAGCGAACATCTTGGAAAATAACATTTTTCACTTAATCACTAAATCATTTTCCTATAATAAGGGAATTCATTTGATAAGACATAAGAAACCAAATCAACTTATTATTGATCAATAAAATAATTTATCTAAAAATAATTAGTCACACTATCCAGGGACTTCATGTAGTCCAGTGGTAGGTGATAAATTCCAATCAGACATTGGATGTGTGTTCGATTCCCACAGCTTTGTCTGATGCAAAGGGTTGCTACACGGTATGTGTGTTGTCATTTTTAAAAAACTATTTTTAACAAACATTACAAAAATGAGATAAATTCATCATAAATAACCTTAACATAATTTTAACAAAAAATGTTATCTCATACCATGCATTCTCATCCCAAAATATAATAACTTGTAATTTCCTCAGACCTAATGATCATATAAAAAAATCGCTATTTATATCTATATCCACAATGGAAACGAAAAGCCTTCCTCAAATATCATTCTCACATGGAAAACTGTGGGGTTACAAATACAAGAGAAAATTATTCCAAAGTAATCCCATCAATATGGAACACTAATACATTTAAACATTTCTCAAACCATTTATTTCCACATAGCTTCATCTTTAAACAAGAAAATATCTTATAGAATAGGGCATTCACTCGGGTAATGGCCATGACCCCTACATTTATGACAACTGACTATAAATGGATTCTTGGGACCATTTTTATTTTCATCCATAGTACTCATAATTTTTCCTCGGTAATTATTTACTTTATGTCCTTCTTTCCCACACGTAAATCATTTATGTGTTCCATTGAGACACTTTCATGGGTGTCTCCTTCCACATTTCCTACATTATGTAAATTTAGTATTCTTTTCTCCATGGTCTCAAATACTGGAGCTCTTATCATTCATCATGTTTCTCTTCTTTGTTGAGTCTGGGAGTTGGATAATATATATGTTGTTGATCATATTTTTGGAAAATTGATTTGGCATTAAAAAAATATCTTTTACGCCTATTAACATTCCATTCTTTTGTGCACTTCCACAACCATTCCAACCTTGTACATCATTATAAAAGTTACTATGACTTCCGTGGACTCCAACCATTGAATAAAACCAGAAAGCATTGTGTGTGTAACAGTTGTCATAAAATCATTTTTAGAATATAATGACACCATATTCTCAATTTTAAACACCTTAGGATTAACCATGGTCATTTATTCTCGTATTATATTAAAATAATTCAAATAGTTTTGCATAGAAAATGTAAATTATCCAAGACATATCCCCTAGGAGAGTCATCACCAAGAGTGCATCAAGGCCCATTTTCGTGCACCAATTCATGTTTGCGTCTAGCTAAAAGTAGTGTTTTAGGGATTTACCCCTAGGTACAACTATGCCAGAGCCACCTCTACCCGCTCGTATCTAGATACAAATTTATTTCTTGGAAAACTCACAAAATCAATACAATAACAAAATTCTTGGAAGTTATACTATATTAATCCTCAAAGACTATATTAGGGATATGTTATCTAATCCGAGTTTATCTAAATCTAGTTTCTAATGTTTGTATTAAATATCCTATGATACCAACTGTAACACCCCACACCCAGTTACCTAGAGTCAGTTAATTATTACATAACATTGGAATGATCACAAAAGATCAAGACTCGAAAGACCTATTAGTTTAGTAGTCATGGAAACACTAGATATATTCATCAGTCTTACATTACATCATAAAGTTATAAAAACTACAACAACATCTTGTCTTCATATCCCCTCATACTATCACTATAGTTCATTCATAAAATACTTCTTCACATCCTACGAATAATAAAACATTGAAAGGGGTGAACTCTTATTCTCAGTAAGTATAACAATATAGCGGAAACATTCATAATTAAGAATAAACATTTAAGGCAATGTATAACTAAAACAAAATCCTTTTAAACTTTAACTTCAGCATAATATGGAAAAGAAAAAATGAAAAAATTCCATTAAATTATTTACATGGATATTCTACTAGTCAAATAACCTAATGCAATATCAATAACCACTTTCATAATGATGGAATGCATAATGCGAGACTATCATAACCACATAGTCAAGGCCTCGTCCCAAGACTACAAATAAGATTTTGTCATGGCCTTGTGTCAAGACACTAGTTTTCCTCATGATACCTATCGATGTATCAAGGAGCTATAGCGGGCTCCACCCGTCATATACAAAGTCCAATGCATTCCTCATACGAAAATGGTGAAACCTAAAATAAATATTCATATTAAAACTAGTATACAAAATGTCAATACATTAACTAAAAACCATGAAGGGTATAAAAATACCACATCCACATTCAATCATAACTCATTTGATACAATATGGATGATTTTATTGTATCATATTAACCACATTCAAAAATAATTAAGGATATTGACATAGATTAAAATAATCATCAAACTATTGAAAGAAATATCCCCCTTTTTCTTGAAAACATTTTAATGTCACACTATTCGTCAATAATCAATTTAAAATAGATTTTTGAATCAAAGTATCCCATACCCCTTTGAAACATTTAAAATGAATTTTTATTTGAAACCATTAATGCCCATATGGATAAATCCTTAAAACAATTTTTAAAATATGGACATTATTGTGAAAGATTTACAATAATGAATATTTAAAACATTTTAAAATGATATTTTAGTTAGAGTTCCTAACCAAAAGTGATACACTTGAATAAAAATAAATGATGTAATAAAAACTTTTTAATATCATGAGAATAATGGTATTCATGATATAATATGTCAAAGTACATTATATACACCTTATTAAAGTGATTTGTTGTATAACAACAAAGGAGTCTCAATAGAATGTAAATTGAGATGAAATCTCCCATAAAGGTCATATCATTAGGTTAAGGATAAACCAAAGACATAATTATGTGTGAAAAATATAAATACACTCAATATGATTTGATATTAAGTGTAAAACAATCAATGGACATTCACACATATTCTTGTAAAAACAACACCATTGAATTGGATGTTTAACTCAACTAGTAGAGATTGAGTAAAAATTACTCTTATCAAGTTCACACTGATGAATTGAGAATTTATTAAGAGATTTATTATTTGTGTCAAATGTATATCCATTTAAAGGGGAGTGGAAATTATTACATAAGAAAATGAATAGTGATTCCACACATAATCTTGGAGTAAATTAATCAATGAAGTATGTGTACAGCCGAATGAGTTGAAATTGAAATTTCAAATTCCATTATTTATTTGGTAGTTTAACAAACATACAACCATAAAAGAATATTATACAATGATTATGTAAATATCCATGAATTAATGTATATTAATCAATGAATACAATCATTGGCAGTACACACACCACATGCAGTAAATAATTGGTGAACAATGAAAATATCACAAAATTAAAAGTGAGATAAGAAACCCCTTACTTTGTAATTTTTCCTTGGTCAAGGGTAGGTTATCCTCATGTATAATTGTGAAAAAATTATTATTGAATTATAAATGTCTAATATACATTAATATGATATCATATATGATCTTTAAACATTGCTATGTTAATAATATATTAGTATTATCGTCGTTTCGGGAGTTAACTTACTCATTTTCTTTTATATGTTGTGTTACATAAGTTGGGTTTGTTATTGATAAGTTGTATCCTATTAATATAAATAATGATATCAAGTCCGTAAACATTATTTATAGTCATAAAATGATAATTATACTTGTGTGGATACGATGGGCAATGAATCTCATCGCGTTCATGGAGACGGTACTCCGTACGTACGCACGAGCGATAATATCTTTGTTTTGATGATAAAATCATATATAATTGGATTTTATATCATGTATACAGAATCATTATCATGTTATACTTATTATTTACATGAATTAAACATCATTATTATACTCAACCAAATAATTATGTAGTGAATAACAATTACACCACGACGTGGAGACGGTAGGCCGTACGTACGCACGTATGATGACATGTCATTCAGAGGATAGATAGAATACTAAATATGGTTGTACTATATTTATAATAATATCACAGTATATAAAATATTCTGGAGTTATTATTTTATAATTGAAATAACAAATGAAGAATAGGTTGAAGAAGATATGAAGTCGAAAGAGGGTTGTGAAAACATTACTTCCTCTTCAGGTTCTTATAATTGATTTGATCAAAAGGGCTCTATAGGTTGGATTTATGATCAAACTAATGCCACTAGGTTGATGTGAGGGAAGTTGAGAGAATATTTGTTCTGGGGTTGGCCGAGCCAAAAGGCTTTGAAGGTGTGAATTATAGAGAATGGTGAGTGCCCTTTTATAAGAAGGGAGAGGGACACCTTTGGAAATGCTAGAAATATTATTTTATAATAAATTCATATTCGGTTTCTGATGGCTGAAATGTGAATTATTAAAATTTTAATGTGGGGATGGGTCTAAATCCTTTCAATCAATAGATTTTAGACTGGTTTGGGTTACTATATTAATATTATCATTTATATTTAACTCTTAGTAAAATAGTTTGACATTTACCATGTCTCTTTGTATTTTTATATTATATAGTTAATAGACATACTATATAACTCCAAGAGACCCCCAAGTTGTCCAATAATGATAAAACTATCATTATATAAGTTATTTGTCAGAACCCTAGTTTTTTAGGAATATAATATTAATTAATAATATAATATTCGTTTTAAAAACTATTTTATGTCAATTTTGACACTATTGGGTATTTTGTTTTTGATAATTTCATAACAGCATTATTACCTCGAAAAAATTATATAACCAATATTAATATGTCATATAAACCTAGAAAATTTGTGGAATACATAAAAAGTTTCATATTACATTTATTTGGATATTTATAATATAAATTATTTTAATATTTCATTAATTAGGTAATTACTGCATCACCATTGTGTCATTTAAAAAATTAAATTATATAATGTCAAAAATTATAAATAAAATACCATTATTTTGGAATTCCTTTTACCTTTCTAATTATTATTTTTAATCGAATTTATATTATGTAAAACCCTATATTAAAAATGTTTTAGTTATTAAACTTTGATTTTATCTCTTTTAACTCTTCTTTGAATTAAATAATAATTAATGTCCTAATCTAATCCAAGTGAACCTAAATGACAATATTTTTTGCCTAAGATTTTTTTGGGTCGAGCTACACTTGTCCAATAGAATTAGGACATGTGTTAGGGTAATATTAATATCATTTTTACCCTTAATTACTCTATTTACTTTTAACCGTGGTAAATAAAAGTAAAAGGTTACTATTCATAAAAAATTATTTTCATCTCATTGAACCACATTTTACTCCTTGATATTAACAGTGCCTGTCATATTTTTTAAATTCCACTCACATAAGCAGTAATATTACGTTTTATGTGAATTTCCAAATTCTCCTAGGAGGTGGGAAAACGACGGTGAAAAGTTCAATAAAATTTTTATATATCTAATATTATTCTAAACTATATCGATTGAATTACATTGAACATATATAGGTATTATGTATCTATTTGAAATTAATTAAATTTTAATAAAAAAATTATTTTTTAAATAAAAATTCGGTTTTAAACTATAACTCAGTGTTTTTTCACAGTTCATCTAAAATTGAATATTTTCAGAAAAATACAAAAAATTCACCCTAGGATAATTTCGATATTTTGAATCCAAAAATAAAGTCCATTTTGAAAGATAAAATTTATGAAATTTCAAAAAGTGGGTATTACTATTCATAACCGCTAGTTTGATTGGTTGTGGTGTGTGCTAGAGAACTCTATGTTGCGTACAACACACGCAACTGCATTATTCAATGAGAAGCGTACCATGGAAGCTTGGGGTGTAACATCATGTGTCTTGAACACCCACAGTATACGTAAGATAAGCTCTTACATGATAACTTTATTCAAACATCCTATAAATTAGTCAAATAAAAACAGATTTTGGTACCCATATTTGTTTGGGCCTAGTAATATTAGTGACTAGTTCTTTTGGAAACCATATTGGCCTAATGGGTTTCCTATAAGATTTATATTATGTTCTTGAAAAATATATACTATTTGGTGTAGAAAATCATGAAACAGTAGAGAGTGTATCATCATTTGAACTAGATGACTATTTTCCGAAACTACAAGTAATGTTGCATGTCCTGCATTTAGAATCAAAATTAATTTTCCAAAATTTATTTTACTAGGATGACAAAAATTCCAAGTAGTATATTTAAGAGCAATATGTTCTTCTAGAATTTATACCAAGGTATCTGTACAATTAGTCTATCATTCATGGTCCTTTTTAATTGTTCATTAGATATCTTTAGTGCATTGGTTTCTTTGAGTAATTGTACATTTTTTGTCCTTTTCTATAGTAAGTTCAGATATAATATTTGAGGTAAGAGCATATTTTTTCATTAAAGAAAAGTATTTATCATTTAGTTCATTACATGTTTCATCAAGAATATTATAGTACTCAAACATTTTTTCATTAGAGATATTTTCATAATCACTTTCATCTCCAGAATTGTAGGAATTGTGTACAAGAGATTCCATTATTACCTCAGATGTGGTTGTTATAAAACACATATTGGATTTGTTAGCATGTTAATCATGTGATGTTTCTAAGTCACTTGAACTATCCTTAGAATCACTCCATGTTGCTTTCATTTCCTTTTTATACATTCAACCATTTTACTCATATTTATTTTTGTACATGATCATGGTAAAGGTATCCATTATATGTCCCTTTCACTTACATTAATACCATAGTATCTCATTAAATTTATCACTTCTTATCCAGTCATTTTTCTATCTTCTATTTTGACCATATATTCCTTTGAAATTAGGATTTTTGAAAAATTTATTCATAATTTAGAATATCATAAACCTTCTGGATAATTTATCCATCTCCACATCATTATCAGGTTATGATTGGTCACTGATGGAAATTTCTACAGAGACTGCCATTTTCGCTTTTTATTTGTATTTAGAGTTAGTGGTATTGAATGAAAACGATTTTCTTTTGGGTTCATCCTCCACTTTCATGTTGAATTTCATCTCCTCTTCAAAAAATGTTAGTTTCCCAATGAACTATTTTATAGGTAAATATTTTATTTCACATGACAATCTAATAGAGACAGATGTTATTCTCTATTTATCATGTAGGCATCTGAGAGTCCTCATGATTTTTTCTTCAGCAGTGACTTATCTTTTAAGAGAAATCATTATGTTTCCAATTTCGATGAACCTGAGATACATGTCATAAATAGGATCATTATGTTTCTTTTTAAATTTATCATAATTAATAGTATAAGTATTATGTAGAATCTATTTTACAGTATATGTTCTGTCATGTGAAACTGGGAAAGTATCCCAAATTTCATGGGTAGTTTTACATCAGAAATTATATTAAATTAATCGTCTCTTAAATAGAAATATAATGCATTCATGAATTTGAAATTGTCGTTGTAGGATGTCTTTTTCGGATAATCTTATGTGATTCTATCAGTAGTAGTAATATAATACACATTTATAATTGAAGACCAAATTTTAAAACCCATACATTCTAATGAATTATAATTTAAATTTTATATTGGGAATATTTGATTCCATAAAAGAACGCTACACTGTTTTTTTCATCACCTTCAATAATGTTATCTATAATAAATAAATACATTGAAAGATCTATAAATTTAGCATTAAAAAAATTAATTATCATTAATTTTAAACTAAAATCAAAGTTTAGTAAATTCAAAAATAGAGACATTATAAACTCCTATGATACCAAATGTTGGTCGATGTAGAGTATTTATTAGGGGGTGAATTTATTATCTATAAATATTTTTGTTTGAAATTGTTTCTTGCTAAGGTTCCCCAATAAAAATAAATACAGCCTAGTTAATCAATGTAATACAGTTATGAAATTTTGATAATTTAAATATATTTATAGAAGATTGATTAATTCTCAATAATCATTGTATAAGTTATTAGTATTAATTTTGAAGCTATTCTTATATATCAAATCAATTATAACTTAATTATATGATTTACTATCAATGAAAATCTAGTGAATTCTAAATTATATAGTTAAATTGAGAAATATAAATTAAAAAACACAGATAATATAAAACAAGTGGTTTAGTATCATGTTGACACCTAATCTAGTCCACTTGGTGATCAGTTTCAACCGAGTAGATTATATTAATAAATATGATCCACATCCTGGATCAGCATATACAATAGTTTAAAATATTATCTGAGTCACACGATCTCTTCCACAGTTTTACGTTGGTATAAACTAACAGGTCACACAATGACATAATATAAAATTATATATGAGAATAATATTGTTTAAAAAGATATGAGAGGAAGGATATCTTGTATCCTTAAGTTTAGTGAAGGAGACAAGGTCTATTTTAATAAAGACACACACACACACTGCTTCATGGCTAAAAATAATACGCAATAGAGAATGGATGATTAGATAAGGCTAAAAATTCTATGAGTGTTATGCAATGAAGCTCTAGACATCTACAATGATGTATATGTAAGAATCAGGTCCCGTTATGTGAAAAAATGTATCACTAGTATGGTGCTCTGGTTTTCAGTATTATATAGATTTTTTCTTTGTAGAGTTTGTATTTTGAAGATATTCTTGTATCGGATTTATAGTATTCAATATTTTGGATTCATGACTTCTTCTTGTGTTCTTCTGATGTATCTGGTTTCATGTGTTCGTTTTTCTCGAAATAATTCTCACACTTCTGCTACTCTACCACACATTATGTTTTCTGGCCACACTTTTTTTTTATTTTTGGAGTGCATGTGTTGGAGCTGACAGGATGCATATATTCTCCTCGACGTACATTGTACTATCAGGTGACATGGATATAATGAAATATTAATTATTAAGTGTATTTATAAGAGTCAAATATGACCATTAGAAATTATATTGAAAATTACAAAATAGATTAAGGAATGGTGTCATAGTCTATCGGGAAACGGTGTCACATAGAAATGGTGTCACCATGAAATGATATCTTCTTTGTTTCCATTGAGTGGTGAGAAAATCATGATGGAATAGTTGTATAGAGATCAATAACTGGTGGCACATATGCAGTGTTAGGATCACAGTGTTTGTTCATGGGGTATGGGTCACGATGTATGGTCATGGTGTCTAGTTCTTAGTTTCTAGTCATAGTTTCTAGGTCATGGTGTCTTGGTTATGGTGTCTGGTCCTTTTCCAGAAAAACCAAAACCAATTGAAGAACGATAGTTTCTTATAATTGGAGAAATATCTATATATAGACTTAAGCTGTATTATTCACAGAATGAATTAGACGTAATAATTCAGAAAAGAAATTATTATAGACCAGAGTTAAATATATTTTACAACAATCAACCATTATTTATAACAATTAATATCTTGAGAAATTTTATGTGATGAAAAAAGAAATCAACCAACTTTAATAATGACTAGATATGGATTAAACATGATGTATAGGCTTCATGATCATTGAGTAAATAGTATGTATAGAATTTTTTATAAATAAAACATGATTAAGATAGGATTAATACAAGAGGGGTCCAGCAACTAGATAATTAATCCTCCTCACTATCACCTGATGCTCTATTAGTGTTTCATAGACTTAGTATGAGCACTTTTGGATCATCGCTCGAAGAATTCTGTATATGTATCCTATATGCACAAATAAGTTAGTTTAGAATTGTATTTTGGACTATCAAGATCCACATAGATAAAAAATCAAAATTCCATGTAGCATTAATTTATGTATGATATAAATTTATTATAAATTTAAAACGTAGAAATCAAATCCATGTTTTTCCATTTTCAAGGGTCAATATTTTATTTCCAAATATATTTTGGTTATGGTCTTTAGGTTTTCTGGTATTGGTGAATGATTCATAATATCTAATTATTACAATTACGGTGTTCACCCAAACAGGTTCTTCCATATCACTTTAAACCTTCACCCTCTAGTATAACAATCATACAACCTTTGATATATGTTGGTCTCCATTTTGGAATTTACCAATGTGATCTAAAAATGATCCTGGTGTCTCTATCAAGTTCCAAAACATAATATTCTTTACTAATTATCCATTGTAGAATTTTAGAACCATATTAAAACTCATAAATGATGCTTTGGGGAATAATATTCCTTCTTGTGGTGGCCGAAGGAAAACTAAACCACCAAATTCTGGGGTAAAATTTGAGTTCATATAATAATACTAATTCGAGACAAAGAAAAAAATATAATATTCTATGTTAGAATTTAAAATATTTTAATGATTATTATAATTATTATTTAATAAACAAATAATTAATCTATCAAATAATTATTTATATGGCTAATAATTATTATTTAAAAATTTAATCACAATGATTTACTGTTTTTGAGGAATAACCAAAGAAAATTATCATTATTTGAATAATTTTTTCTAAAAATAAATAAGTTTCAAATAATATTATTATTCCAAAACTCAATGAAAAAATAATTGAATAAAATATCAGCAAATAAAAAACATAATAATAATTTCATTTTGAGTTTTACTTGAGTAAATTAATAATAACTATTTCCAATAATATTCTTTTTAATCAGACATAATACTTATTAAATTTGTCCCTATTTAATTTTAGTCAATAAACTAAGTAAGAGAAATGTATTAGATTACACAATAGAAGTGATGAATTAAATTCATAGAAAGTAGTTTTACCCTAACACTAATTTTTTATTCATACTAATTACATCACATCTAATGATTGTAGTTTTCAACCACACTATAAAGAATGTGATGAGAACTGAAGAAAATTTAAACTATGTGAAATGAGAGAGATATAAAAATATTATTTCCCCACTAAACAATTCCTCAAATGAAAAAAATAAGTGAGGGGTTTAGAGATTTCAATAGGGATGAATTCATTTAATTAGAAAACAAATCTTCCAATTTGGAAAATCTAAATACGAAATGTAAAAATTCTCTAATATTAACTAAATCAAACTAAAAAAGTTATCATGACCTATCCATGAAACATCATTTCTCATTTAGAATCTATATTCCCTAAAATATACACATATACATTCCAATTTAAACTCACTATCACAATGAAATAAATAAATATTAATTAATTATTAATTATAGGATACATCTATTTCATGTGGGTAAAGGATCAATATCCAGACATGAATTTTATAACTCTCATAAGAGAAGGATCTCATTTGGATATAACTATGATGATTTTCTATCTAATACCTCATTAAAGATTTATTAAGTGGTCTCATGTTCAAAACAAAAAATAAGATTCTATAAATATAATTTAATTTTAAAAACATTAAATTATAAAATTAAATGAAAAACAGTTTGTGAATATCTCAAAGAAATAAAGTTAAAATTTTCAATTACTGTATTAATAATATCTATATATCCATACATAAATCATAGCCTTGCACTCAATAGATTACAATTTTTTAATTATTAATTAGAA
The DNA here is from genome assembly GCA_963277665.1 of Viscum album. Classification (NCBI taxonomy): domain Eukaryota; kingdom Viridiplantae; phylum Streptophyta; class Magnoliopsida; order Santalales; family Viscaceae; genus Viscum; species Viscum album. The sequence continues at coordinate 291,254,815 of OY728144.1, forward strand.
ACATTCACCATGAATTAAACTAGCTAGTACATTTTAAATAAATAAATCAATGAGAAATTCATCATTCCAATTTCATAGATTATGCCAACTTTTTTATAAGGCCATAAAGGATGGAAAATATACTATATTTCGATAATTAACATAATTACTCATGAAACCATGAAATGAAATTAGTCTTTGTTATGACAAATTAATTCATTACAAGTAGTTCTTTGAATAATGATCAAACATGGGACACCATGTCTCCTCTAACATGATTATTCCATAATAAGATATATCCAAAGTATTTTGGATGTATTCACAATGTATTTTGATTATTTATCATAAATTCATTATTAGATTAAAATACATTTGGTTATTGTTTATATGAAAATATTTATATACATTTTTTATATAGCATCCCGTCTTTTTATAACATAAACATTCATTTCATTACACAAAATTGAGGATCGTTAAGGTTTAGTGTCTTGGAAACAAGGATCATAATACATAAAAAAACATAAAACATTCTTCTTAAACACATGAAAGGATTCTCCTTTATTTCATCCTATGTTCATTATGCATCTCATAACCTGGGGACATACATCAAAGGAAAGGGTGAGCAGAAGGCCCAGTAAGGGAAACAAGAGAAACATTTTACATGTGAACTTGAGATACTTCACCAAGGACATGAAAAGAACTTTACGGCGTGAGAAATAAATCATGAGATACATAATAATAAAAATAACATTTTTCATAACTTGAAGATGTGGCTTCAACATTTAATATTGACAATCGTTTCGTTTCACCAAGGTCCATCCCCAAGGTGTCGTTAAAAATTACCAAGGTTATTCACCAAGGCATCGTTAAAATGGTCATCTCTAGAGATTAAGTCTTTACCCAATGCATTGGAGCGCTATCAGGGCGCACCCTTAAATTTGCCTTTATTTTCATGTGAGCCACATATATCGTCATCAAACATTTCATAAATAACCCATATAGCATAAAATAAATGGGTTTCATTTCATAATCATAACGTTTTAAAAACTGCTTTAAAGACATGATCTTTACGTTACATTAAACCCACGGAAAGGGAAAGCGGGTATCATGTATGTAAATCCCAGAATTTAAAATAGAACATTTTTATATATATGTGAATACCCATTTAGAAATAGGATCTTTGAGTATTCACTTTATAACATAAAATAATTTTGAGAAAAGAGAGGCATTTTGAGACGAAAATTCTGCAGCATAACGGCTATGTTACAAGGTTTTAGAAAACTTTGAAAACAGAGGGAACATGGGTTGAACAATAATAATTGACCCATAAAACAGTAGAGGGACATAATAAGAAGTATATATGGGAATGGTGATGCAATTTCAAGGACATACCATTTGAAATGAAAAACATGGAAGGAAGACAAAAATTTGATTTCTCTTATGAAAATTCGGCAGCCTAACGGCGTCACTTAAACTTCAACAAAAATGAATTGAACAAATCAAATAGGGTCTCTAATCATATGATCATAATAGATCAGTATGATAGATATAGAGATCATACCCCAATATAATAAAATGGAACTTGAATGATTTTACATGAAAATCGAACTTGAAAAATGACAAGGGTGAAAGAATCACTTAAACATTCGGCAGCCTAACGGCGTCACTTAAACTTTCATAAAACGAAATGATGAGAGTAAGAGGGGATCTCTCATCATATAAACATGAAAGGGTCAGTAACAGAAATATAAAAGAACATCCTCTCACATAATAACATGCATCATAAAATTAATGACATAAAAGAGATTACATGAAAGGAAAGAGAGGGGTCGGATCCCTTACCTTAAAACGTGACTCCTGAAACTCAATGTTTTGGACCTTGAGGGATTGGGGGCACCTTTGGAGGACTACTTGGGAGGTAAGGAGACCAAAACATCGTTGGGGGAGAGTTGGGAGTGGATACTAAAGGAGGAAAGGGTGGGTATTTATAGGGAAAGTGAGGGGACAAGGCATTAATGGCCAAGAGACACCTCACAAGTGCTTTTCTCAAACCCATGTGCTCGCTCATGATATTTTCCAAAACGTTAGGCCACATGGGGCCCCCAAAAGAATAATTCATCACCCTTGGCAGGCCAAACCTTAAAAAAACTCATTAAATCATCATGACACAGTTATGATGTCATTAAACATACCAAAACCCTAAAAATGTATTTTTACTATTCACTGAAAATTCAACTTTCTCAGAATAATATCAAAATTTTACCTTAACCAAATATAGATGCTATTAGCACATTTATGAACTCCATTTTATAATAATAATTTTCTAAATTTTTTTAATTTAATTTTTAAATAAAAGCACTATTCATCGAAAATTTATTTTTTTCAGAAAAAATCCCCAAAAATTACTATACCACAATATCGATGCTCTGAGTTCAAAAATAAAGTCATTTTTATAAAAATAATTTTCTAATCATTTTTAATTAAATTTTTAATTAAAAAACACTATTCACCTGAAAAAAACTAATACTTGATTAATCATTTATGAAACCGTTATTTACCCATTTTATTGAATCACATTACTTAATCTAGGTGTCCAAATTATATTAAAACATTGTTTGAGTGAAATTACTAATCCATTTGGTCACATTACTAATCCTAAGCGTAAAATCACTATTCATAATTTACTATTCATCAAAAATTAGGTTGATCTTATTAGACTCCAAATTCCATACTGAACGCTTTTGTAGAAGACCATTTTTTGAAAATCATTACACATCATTAGTTATTTAGGGTTTACATAAATATTTTAAAATATCCTTTTTTCAAAATTCATCAATAAAATACATTCTAAAATTATCTAGACATTTGAAATTTCACAACATCACTAAAGGAAGAAATCTCAATTTATTCACCCGAAAGGATTACACAAGGAAGCTAGGGTCTCGTCACATAGCCCCTTATAACACCGGCATAAGACCTAAGTGTAAGGTGTGCTATGGTGAGAGAATATGAGGGAGGCTCAGATAACATTTCCCTAGTAGTAATCTCTACTAACTTGAACTTCTCCCATAGGCGTTTCTGTTCACGCTTGACACGCTGGAGTTCGGCTTGGGCTTGGTCCAAAGAGAAGCCCACAGATGCTACCTCCTTCCCAAGCTCTGATAAGTGGGCTTCATAAGGGTCGAGTCTACTGGATGAAGCCATCGACTCCTCTTTCTGCATTAACCATTAACATGTTATTAAATCATTAAGAGTAAGTTAATATACTACTCAAAAAGAGTGGGTCATTACATTATTCCCCCCTTAAGAAATGCGAAATTTATACTTGAGGCCTAGTCGAAAAGGTGAGGGTACTTTTGCTTCATTGTTTCCTCCGGCTCCCAAGTCGCCTCTTCATATTTATGATTCCTCCACAACACTTTCACAAGGTGGGTAGTCTTGTTTCATAGGACCTTGTCTCTAAGGTCCAAGATCTCCACTGGCTGCTCCTCATAAGAGAGGTCATTTTCCAGTTGTACCACCTCTGGGTTTAGTACATGCGAAGGGTCGGGTATGTAATTCCTCAAGAGAGATACATGGAAGACATCATGAACTTGAGCTAGGTTCGGTGGAAGTTCTAGACGATAGGCCACTGCTCCTATGCAATCAAGGATTTCATAGGGGCCAATGTACCTAAGGCTGAGCTTCCCTCTCTTCCCAAACCGCATGACTCTCTTCCATGGAGAAATTCGAAGGAAGACTTTGTCACCAACACCAAACTCCAAGTCCCTTCGATGATTGTCAGCATAGCTCTTCTGCCGACTCTGAGCAGCCTTTATGTTTTGTTGGATGGCATGAACCTGTTCCGTCATCTCTTGCACGAGATCAGGCCCAGGAAGCTTCCTCTCACCAGTCTCATCCCAACAAGTAGGAGTTCTACACCGCTTTCCATATAGGGCTTCATAGGGTGTCATCTGAATACTCGAATGGAAGCTGTTGTTATAGGAGAACTAAACTAATGGGAGGTGTTGATCCCATCCACCTTTAAATTCCATTGAGCATAATCTCAACATGTCTTCGAGTGTCTGAATAGTCCTTTCAGATTGTCCATCAGTTTGAGGATGATAGGCCGTACTAAAATTCTATTCAGTATTCAGATCATGTTGAAGACTTCTCTAGAATTTTGATGTGAATCTTGGGTCACGATCAGATACGATGGATAGTGGTACCCCATGCAGCCTTACCACTTCCTTCACGTATATCTTGGCAAGCTGATCCAGAGAGAAATCTTCCCGAATAGAGATAAAATGGGTTGTCTTGGTGAGACGGTCCACAATAACCGATATCGCATTGTTTCCTTTGGATGTTTTTTGGAGACCAGTTACAAAGTCCGTAGTGATATTATCCCACTTCCATACTGGAATGGGTAGTGGTTGTAATACCCCCTTAGGAAGTTGTCTTTCTGCCTTTACTTGCTGACACACCAGGCACCTTTTAGTGTAATTAGCAATCTCCCTCTTCATGTTATCCCACCAATAATGATCACGAAGGTCTCTATACATCTTAGTGCTTCCCGGGTGTATAGAGAATGTAGAGCTATGAGCTTCATCCATCAGTTCTTTCTTTATCTCTGGAATAGATGGAACACATAGTCTTGTACAAAATTTCAATACACCTTCTTGATCATTATTGAAATCAGGGAACTTCCCATCCTTTACAGCCTCAAACTTCTCCTGCAGCAAAGGATCTTCTTTTTGAGCCTTCTTGATCCTCTCTAATAATGAAGGTTGAGAAATCATTTGGAATAGGGTTGATGATGTCCCTTTCCTTATAGTTCCCATGTCCATTTTTACTAGATATTTAATCAAGGGATCTCCTAAGATCCTCATTGTTGCCAAAACAACCGGATCTTTCCTGCTTAATGCATCCGCGACTTTGTTTGCTCTTCCCGGGTGATAATGAATTGAACAATCATAGTCATTAATAAGCTCCAACCATCACCTTTGTCTCATGTTCAATTATTTCTGTGTGAAAATATACTTTAGACTTTGGTGGTCAGTGTATATATCACATTTCTCCCCATTAAGATAGTGCCTCCATATCATTAGAGAAAAAACAACTACCGCCAGCTCCAGATCATGCGTAGGATAATTCTGCTCATGAATCTTCAACTGTCGAGATGCATAAGCAATTACCTTGTCATTTTGCATGAGGACACACCCAATCCCTTTCAGAGATGCATCGCTAAAAATAACGAATCCTTCTCTGATAGAGGGTAGTGTTAACACCGGTGCAGTAACCAATCTCTTCTTCAGCTCTTGGAAACTTTCATCGCATTCCTTTGTCCAGATGAACTTAACCCCTTTTCGAGTCAACTTGGTTAGTGGATTATAAAGCCGTGAAAAGTTTTTCACAAACCTCCTATAATATCCTGCTAAAAAAAGGAAACTACGAATCTCAGTTACTGTTGTGGGTTGAGGCCACTCCTCCACAACCATTGTCTATGCAGGGTCAACCGATATTCCTTCATTGGTTACGATGTGCCCCAAGAAAGCCACCTGTCGTAACCAAAACTCACACTTGTTGAACTTCCCAAAGAGCCTCTCCTTCCACAGAGTTTTCAATATAACCCTTAGATGATCTTCATGCTCCTCACAACTTTTTGAATATATCAAAATATCATCAATAAAAACTACCACAAAGTTATCAAGGTAGTCCTTAAAGACTCTATTCATCAAATCCATGAAAATAGCAGGAGCATTAGTCAAGCCGAAGGGCATAACAGTAAACTCATAATGCCCATATCTTGATCGGAAGGCAGTCTTTGGAATATCTTCCTTCTTCACCCTCAGTTGATGATAACCAGATCGAAGGTCAATCTTAGAGAAGAATTGATCCCCACGAAGTTGGTCAAATAAATCATCAATTCTTGGAAGAGGATATATGTTCTTCACATTGACCCCGTTCAGTTCTCTATAATCGATGCATAGCCGCATTGATCCATCCTTCTTCTTCACAAAGAGAACTGGTGCTCCCCAAGGAGACACACTCGGTCGGATAAACCCCTTCTCCAATAAGTCTTGGAGTTGTTTCTTTAACTCATCTAGCTCCATATTTTCCATTCTATACGGAGTCTTTGATATCGGTTGAGACCCAGGTACGAGTTCAATGAAGAACTCTACCTCTCTTTCTGGGGGAGGTCCAGGTAACTCCTCAGGAAATACATCCATGTATTCCTGAACAATCGGAACATCTTCTATTTGTATGCTCCCTCTTCCTTCTTCATCATCAACGATTAACTCCATAAAGAAAGCTATAGGAGGTGCTTCTAGATAAGGATCAGTTCGGGATATCTCTCCTTGGAAGATAACTGTAGGTCGTTCATTCAAGACTACTGAGATTTCCTTACTTCTGCATTTGATCATAGCATTATACTTTGAGAGCCAGTCCATCCCTAGTATAATGTCGAATTCCATCATGGGAATGACTACTAGATTTACGATAAGATTGTGCTCACCAAAGTAAACACTAGAGTCTCTAAATACTGTTGATGCAAGGATAATCCCACTTGGAGTCTTGACAGACAACTCTACCTCTAGCTGTTCGGGGATTGATTCTATATTCCTTGCAAACTTGGAGGAAATAAAGGAATGCATAGAACCAGAATCAAATAAAGTACTTGCTAATTTTGAGAGGACAACAAGAGTACCTGCTACCACATCGTTCGGGACTTCAACTTCAGCTGTTGTGATAGCGAAAGCATGACCTTGCTGTCTTGGCCTCTGCTGAGGTTGATGGTGATTCCCCTCCACCACCCTCGGATTTGGAAATTGGTTAGAAAAGTGCCCAAGCTGTCCACACTTGAAGCATGTGACTTCGGGTAGGGCCAGAACCATCTTTCCTCTGTCGTTAGTGTTGGGAAGCTGAGGCTTCACCTCACTATGACAATTCCGAGCAATATGGCCTCCTCTTCCACACTTGTAGCACTTGCCACTTCCGTTCAAGCAGTTCCCCAGATGATTCTTCCCACATTTATTGCATGTGGTAAGTTTCATTTGCTTTCCACCTATTCCCTGAACAAAAGACTTCCCTAAACTGGGCTCCAACGATCTCTTCTTTTCATTTGGCATATGAGACCACTGTGTCTCACCAATCTCCAGCTCGACTTTCATAGCACTTCGAACTATTTCTTCATAGCTATCATAGTCTCTGTTGGATAGATTCTTCCGCAGATGAGGTCGTAGTCCGCCAAAGAATCTATCAACCTTCCCATTATGGTCCATGACAAAGCTTGAGGTATAACGGGAAAGCCTTGTGAAGTTCATCTCGTAGCTTCCGACAGATTCATTCTCCTTCTGCTTCAGCTCGAGAAACTCTTTCTCCATTCTCGTTCTCATGGAACGAGGGAAATACTTGTTAAGGAAAATTCCCCGAAATTCTTCCCACTCCATAGCTTCTATCTCTCCTCGTGGCTTCATGTTTTTGATCAGTGACCACCACTGATCAGCTTCTCCCTCTAGGCGGTAAACAGCAAGGGTGACTTTTTCTTGTTCCGAACAATGAAGTACAAAAAAGATCTTTTCAATGGAGCTTATCCATTGTTCCACAACCAATGGGTCAGTAGATCCACTGAATGTTGGCGGTCGTTGATGCATGAAGGACTCAACAGAGTGTTGTTCCCTTCTTGGTGAGGTCTGCCTCTCGTCTTGATTCAAGTTATTACTCATAACTTGAGTCAGTTGGTTCATCATTCGCATGAATGTTTCCATTCCGGCTTCCATCGGAGGGCCGTCAGCACATGGTGCATTGTGGTCACCATCAGCACGGTTCCTCCTATTGCCCGCCATCTTCTAAAAGAATAAAACCTTAGTAAGAAACTTATTTCATTTATGAATCTTTTAACTAAGACTTCAATCTTAGACAATTAAACTTTTCTATAATTCCTTCATAATGATTCATAAAAATCTTGTGATTAACCAAACATTTCCCCCGGGAGTGTCGTAACCAAGAGTGCAGCAAGGCCCGTTATTGTGCACCAGTTCCCGTTCGAGTCTAGCTAAAAGCGGTGTTTTTGGGTTTTACCCCTATGTACATCTGTGCCAGAGCCGCCTCTACCTGCTCGTATCCAGACAGAGATGTATTTGTTTGATAAACCACTTACTCAATACTTACCAAAATACCAGGAAGTTTTCCTATATTTAAACTTTTCTATAGGGTTCTTCCTAAAGTTTTTATATCCTAATTTCCACAAATAACTAAACCATCATTTGATACCAACTATAGCATCCCGTCTTTTTATAACATAAACTTTCATTTCATTACACAAAACTGAGTATCGTTAAGGTTTAGTGTCTTGGAAACAAGGATCATAATACATAAAAAAACATAAAACATTCTTCTTAAACACTTGAAAGGATTCTCCTTTAGTTCATCCTATGTTCATTATGCATCTCATAACCTGGGGACATACATCAAAAGAAAGGGTGAGAAGAAGGCCCAGTAAGGGAAACAAGAGAAACATTTTACATGTGAACTTGAGATACTTCACCAAGGACATGAAAAGAACATTAAGGCGTGAGAAATAAATCATGAGATACATCATAATAAAAATAACATTTTTAATAACTTGAAGATGTGGCTGCAAAATTTAATATTGAAAATCTTTTCATTTCACCAAGGTCCATCCCCAAGGTGTCGTTAAATATTACCAAGGTTATTCACCAAGGCTTCGTTAAAATGGTCATCTCTAGAGATTAAGTCTTTACCCAATGAATTGGAGCGCTATCAGGGCGCACCCTTAAATTTGCCTTTATTTTCATGTGAGCCACATATATCATCATCAAAAATTACATAAATAACCCATATAGCATAAACTAAATGGGTTTCATTTCATAATCATAACGTTTTAAAAACTGCTTTAAAGACATGATCTTTACGTTACTTTAATCCCACGGAAAGGGAAAGCGATTATCATGTATGTAAATCACAGAATTTAAAATAGAATATTTTTATATATATGTGAATACCCCTTTAGAAATAGGATCTTTGAGTATTAACTTTAAAACATAAAATAATTTTGAGAAAAGAGAGGCATTTTTAGACGAAAATTCTGCAGCATAACGGCTATGTTACAAGGTTTTAGAAAACTTTGAAAAGAGAGGGAACATGGGTTGAACAATCATAATTGACCCATAAAACAGTAGAGGGGCAGAATAATAAGGATATATGTGCATGGTGATGCAATTTCAGGTACATACCATTTGAAATGAAAAACATGGAAGGAAGACAAAAATTTGATTTCTCTTATGAAAATTCGGCAGCCTAACGGCGTCACTTAAACTTCAACAAAAATGAATTGAACAAATCAAATAGGGTCTCTCATAATATGATAATAAGAGATCAGTATGATAGATATAGAGATCATACCCCCAACATAATAAAAAGGAACTTGAAAGATTTGACATGAAAATCAAACTTGAAAAATGAGAAGGGTGAAAGAATCACTTAAACATTCGGCAGCCTAACGACGTCACTTAAACTTTCATAAAACGAAATGATGAGAGTAAGAGGGGATCTCTCACCCTATAAACATGAAAGGGGCAGTAAGAGTAATATAAAAGAACATCCTATCACATAATAACATGGATCATAAAAGGAATGACATAAAAGAGATTACATGAAAGGAAAGAGAGGGGTCAGATCCGTTACCTTAAAACGTGACTCTTGAAACTCAAAGTTTTGGACCTTGAGGGCTTGGGGGAACCTTGGGAGGACTCCTTGGGAGGTAAGGAGACCAGAACTTCGTTGGGGGAGAGTTGGGAGTGGAAACTAAAGGAGGAAAGGGTGGGTATTTATAGGGAAAGTGAGGGGACAAGGCATTAATGGCCAAGAGACACCTCACAAGTTCTTTTCTCAATCCCATGTGCTCTCTCATGATATTTTCCATAATGTTAGGCCACATGGGGCCCCCAAAACAATAATTCATCACCCTTGGCCGTCCAACCATTAGAAAAACTCATGAAATCATCATGACACAGTTATGATGTCATTAAACATACTGAAACCCTAAAAATGTATTTTTATTATTCACTGAAAATTCAACTTTCTCAGAATAATCCCAAAATTTCACCTTAACAAAATATAGATGCTCTTAGCACATTTATGAACTCCATTTTATAAAAAAAAATTTCTAAATATTTTTATTTTAATTTTTAAATAAAAGCACTTTTCATCGAAAATTTATTTTTTTCAGAAAAAATCCCCAAAAATTACCATACCACAATATCGATGCTCTGAGTTCAAAAATAAAGTCATTTTTATAAAAATAATTTTCAAATCATTTTTAATTAAAGTTTTAATTAAAAAACACTATTCACTTGAAAAAAACTATTACTTGATTAATCATTTATGAAACCGTTATTTACCCATTTTATTGAATCACATTACTTAATCTAGGTGTCCAAATTATATTAAAACTTTGTTTGAGTGAAATTACTAATCCATTTGGTCACATTACTAATCCTAAGCGTAAAATCACTATTCCTAATTTACTATTCATCAAAAATTAAGTTGATCTTATTAGACTCCAAATTCCTTACTGAACACTTTTGTAGAAGACCATTTTTTGAAAATCATTACACATCATTAGTTATTTAGGGTTTACATAAATATTTTAAAATATCCTTTTTTCAAAATTCATCAATAAAATACATTCTAAAATTATCTAGACATTTGAAATTTCACAACATCACTAAAGGAAGATATCTCAATTTATTCACCCGAAATAATTACACAAAGAAGCTAGGGTCTCGTCACATAGCCCCATATAACACCAGCATAAGACCTAAGTGTAAGGTGTGCTATGGTGAGAGAATCTGAGGGAGGCTCAGATAACATTGCCCTAGTAGTAATCTCTAATAACTTGAACTTCTCCCGTAGGCGTTTCCGTTCAAGCTTGACACGCTGGAGTTCGGCTTGGGCTTGGTCCAAAGAGAATCCCACAGATGCTACCTCCTTCCCAAGCTCTGATAAGTGGGCTTCATAAGGGTCGAGTCTACTGGATGAAGCCATCGACTCCTCTTTCTTCATTAACCATTAACATGTTATTAAATCATTAAGAGTAAGTTAATATACTACTCAAAAATATTGGGTCGTTACATTTTATTTTATATATAGTCGATATTTTCTTCTGAAATGGAAATGAATAATATTAATAAATATAATATAATGATTGTTTTTAGAGTATAGAATTCCTATATTGTATTATATGAAACATACAATGATATATTATTAGGTGAATTAGATACATAGAAATATTCAATAATACTTTTATAATTACTATGAATGATTGGTATTACTCATTTATGTAATAAAATCATATTATGATTTTTGAAATATTCAATGACTACACAAAAAACAAAGAGTATAATTGTTTTTCTCTCACAAGTTAGCTACTAAAATTATATGGTGTATGAGTGCTATTTTACATTAAATGGAGTTCAGTAATATAATTATTAGATCCTATAGTTGGGGTGTTGTAGTTAAACTATTGATCCTTGCCAAAAATATATCACATCCCCCTTGACAATTTATCATCTGGGAGAATGTTCTAAATCACTATTGGATTATTAGGGCTCCTCTCATTAGGTATGAGGGCTCTTGATTCTATTTTACATATATTGAGGCTATAGTCCGATGGATTATTTTTTCTCAATTCAATAAAAATTCTATTTTGATTAGTAGTGGTCGAGAAAACGAGAATATAGTTCTGATGGTCTCATATTATATTCTTCATATTATATTTATTTTAAAATGATAATTCATTAAGATTATTATATTTATTTCATTATGATGGTGCCAGTCATTGAATATTAGAAATAAAATTATCTTGTTTTAAATTTATATTCTTTAATTTAACTAATAGAGAATCTAAAAATTTAATGATAGTAACAAAAACATATTATGTCTAAAAAAATATATATTAATTATACTATATTTAAACACACCTCAATACACATAGATCATTCATTCAAATTGTGATGTGAAACCATTATAGTACTCACAACGAACAATAATTTATTACATGAAATGAATTTCAGTGAGACTGAATTGGGTATTCCCTCTTGGGGAATCAATTTAAACATTTCCTATATTTTTAATCATATATTTTTTTTATAAATTGAAATCCAAACAATTTAAATGAAATGAAATTATTTAATTAAAATATATTAAATAATTCTTTGTAAATATATAACTTCAATAATATCATGGTATCTTCTCTTGTCCATTATAAAGATAATTTTGTCAATGTATATCTTCTTAAAACTAAAATAACCATCCTAGATTCATTTATTTAATTATTGAGATACACTTTTTCTTAGTATACCATCCATATAAGGATGAATTTGTATCATAAATAATAACTCTCACTGAAGAGATACTCATCATTATTGAATGATTAAATTATTATTTCTTATTAAACATCATGTAATGAGTATCTATACATACTATAATAATTAATATAGTATCATAAATACATTGATGATTTATTATTATTTTGGGATAACAATTTAATATCTGATTTCCATCAAATTATAAATTATTGTATCATCATTCCAAACATACAGTCCCCCAACTCCAAGTCCTTATGTGATTATGTTTTCACCAGTGCCTCACACGGAAGGTTATAATGTTGAATTTTTGTAATATAAATGATATAATAATTATTTAAAAATTATTATATATTATATGTTTTATTTTCATATTTATTATTGTAAAATTGATTCATCACTCATGCGTACATGCAGAAAAACATATCTATGAGTGAAATATTTTATTTTCATGCTCATCCTTTAATGGATGGTTATAAAAATAAAAAACAATAAATATATATAGTACTTATGAATTGATAATGTTTTTTAAAGGTTATATTATAAATATACCATTTAAGTTTTTACTAATTTAGTCATTATAACAAGGTCCTATTTAGTAATGTTTTAACACCTTCATTGGTGATGTTTTAATGATTTTGGAATGATTATTTGATGAATGTTAAATAGTAGTAATAATATATACTAATATTATTTAAAATAAAATTTTAAAATTATGTTTTCTATGGATACATAATCAATTACATATGGACCATAGATTCCAAATCTTAAAATTCATAAAAATGATGAAATTTAACACTTGAAAGAATTATGGAAATAGAAGATATTTAATAAACAAGTGATAAGATAATATATGTAAAACATTTATGGTATTATATGTACTAGAAATTTTATTATATATATATATAATTAATTTAAAATTTATAAATATTATGTTGGAGTTCATAGGAATAAATTCTAATTTTAAGAAACTATTATATGCTATAATCTCAATATATATTAAGATTTTTTTGATTTAATTTTTATTATAAAATTATAAATTCTATATTCATAAATAAAATGAATATTATTGTCTTATTTATTTTTATTAATATCATATATTTTCCATTAATTTATCTATTTATATGTACTAAAATATATGATGGAATTTTTTCAAGGAAAACACACTTTACATCACTCTTATGTTGGGAATATATTCTACTCCATATCCTTATTTTGTAAAATATTTTTTAGTGGTAAATCCCAAAAATGTTTCCCCTAACATTTTCCCCAAACTGGTGGTCCACATGGTATCAAGCACACCTCCCCAAACAATAATGTTTCCTAACTAGTAGTGATGGACTACAGTGTACTCATGGGTACATTATACCCTCATGTAAGGGTAGATCTAATAACATTTAATTAGAAAATTAATATATTAAACAATTTAATAACAAAACTTTAATTAGAAGAAAAGATAAAAAAAATCAATATAATAGAGAAAATATCAAAAGTGAATCAAATACAAATGATGATGAAAATTTATGTCAAGTATTCACAAAATTGGGTAAATGGTATAATTGAAACAGATAATACATGATATAATAAATAAATAAACCTATCCAAGAATCCGATGAACTATCCCATTCATCTTCTGTGAAGATCCATCATATTGTAATTAGTAAACGTCATGTTTCCAATATGAGATGCCTACATTTATCTAAACCTGCATACATTTAATATGACAAGGTACCAAAAACAACATGAAAATTGTGTGAGATGAATCGCAGTATTCCCCCACAAATATATTTTATACAATCATGTCTACGAATATATACTAAAAATGTTTGAATATATACAAATTTGGAAATAAATACCACACAATTATTTTAATATCATAATACATAAGACATTATTATCCAGTGGGAAAAAATATTATTATTTAATTATTTATGATACAATTCATAATATGTAAGTTTCAAGAGGTGTAAACAAAATAGAAAATATATCATCTTGATGAAATTAATAATAAAGGATCAAAAATATGACAAATCAAATTGTAATTATGTTCAAAAGAAATATGATCTAATATAATTAACAAGTCATCCTATTGTAATGATATTAGTAAAATTGTTTCCTAGGTAATAACCCTTTAATCCATGACCTCTGCGGTTGAGGAAACTTATTTAGAACAGGTTTCTTGTCTATAAGGGGTCTAAGTGTAATCTTAGTGTCATTTATAAATAAATTCCACTATAAATAGTTATAATAGACTCCAAGTATCTCATACAATGTAATATGTGATAAGCATGATTGGGATAGTGGGGTGAATCCATGGTGCCACTTATTAGAAGACATCCAAATCGACCCATATAGTGAATCTAGGTCATCCTAATATCAAAATGATAGTGAAGGGATCGAACAGCTTCATATTGAGAAATTGTTAGTATTCATGGACCATGATTCATGGTGGGTGTCTCACATTGAAAATAGATCTGATAATTGTAATGTGATACTCTTAGAGCTCAAGGAATTACTTCACCAATCCATGACTGGATCAAGTATAACCACACTTGTAATAGTAAGAAGGTCCACATGATGTATACACTTTATACTAAAATAATTATTAATTTATTCCTTATAATATTGTTTACCACTTGGTTTATGTTCCCTTGTGACATGGGAGAATCTGGGTATGAAATACTAAATTAACTGCCACATCAAGTCTTTTTTCATTCTAAAAACACTCTTATACATATAATCCATTGAAATGTATAAACAAAATTTAAATCATGCATGAGGCACTGCAATTGTACATGGTTCACACTAACTCAGATACATCCAAGGTACATAAAATGGAAATGTTTCGATGCCCCAAATACACAAAGGCTCACTTCCAAATTAAAAAAATTTGTCCTATATAACATCTATTCCAAATATCACAACCTTTCCAGTGTTTAGGGTAAACACACTACATCCACAATGGTCACTCCATTTTTCTATTTCTATATATCACTACCAGTGGAAATGATTTTTTTCTACATCTTATTTTTCTCACTACTATTATCAGGGATCCTTTTTCAATTTGAAGACATGTAGGATCATTCATTTTCATGAATGAAAACATCCTAAACAATATATAGATTCCATGTTGAAGTCTATTTTTGACCCATATATGTAATATAATTTTCTGCATACTATTATTTTGTTATTTTGTATTATGTTTTTCCCAAAATATTTTATATCCTTCACTAACTTCCTCAAGTCTTCAATGAACTACCCTACACCTCATGGATTTAGTGATTTGTAGGACACTTCTCTATTTGTGGACCATTATTACATCACTGACAGATTCATCCATTTTAAGCTATAGTACCCCAAAAATCTTCAACCATTAACTACCTTCAATGAATTTCTCTTTTTAGAATTTTCACCCTTGTGATCCACTCCTCCTTCATGTAATTTCTTCCTCGAAACTGAATCATTCATATAATCCTTCTTGGGAACTCATTTAGAAATCAATGATATCTTTCAATATAAATGATGTTTTATAATGAAATATCTCCCAGTAATGACTATATTATAAATCCTTATATATGAAAAGTTGATCTTCCAAAACCATTAATCTATTTTACTCAATTATAGGATGTGGTACATCCTTTCCAGGAACTATTCTATGTCTTCCACATAATATGGTTTTCCCTTTTACGGTATCCATTCTGTTCCATGAATAAAAAACGTTTTCATCTCTTCAATTCGCCTCCTATTGTTTTTTCAAACTACAATACTAGAATGAACATTAATCCTCATGTGTACTATGATCCTCCCATGAACCATTTTTCCTATATGTTCCATGTATAATGATTCACAGTCTTCATAACACTGCTTTGTAAAAATCATTTCTTTTCTAATATCCCTTTATTGTTCTGGACATCTCCTTTGTGGTCCAAGAACTATGCTTATCAACCAAATAATTTAGCCTAGTGGAATAACATACCATTTTTAAAAACCATACTCTTGATTTTGAGGCCCAAAATGTTGGAAAAAAATGGGAAGCTGTGCCACCTTAAAAATTGATTCATAAAACCCCAATCATACTCATTCACTTCTATCTATCTTTTTCAGAAATTCAATCACACCCAAAAACACCAAGAAGATTCAGTGAGGATTTTTTTCCAAAAAATAATTATTCCATTTAATAATTAATTAGATTCATTCCACACCCATTATACGATGTCACAATGCTAAATAATATATGAAATTATTTATTATATTCCTTAGGTATTCAATTATTAGGTTCACCACATTGCCATTCATTAATATATAAAGCTGGTATAAGGTTTTGTGACAATATGAATTTCATTTATAATAAACAAAGAGAAGTTATATATATAAATATATTTTATATTCATCCTTTTCAGGGGTCATTAATGTATTATAAAAAATTACCATATAAATGTAAATTCATATCTAAATATGTTTAATTCAATAACAATTCATCATTTTAATTAAAAACACTGACATTTATGAAGTCCAGGTCATAGTACACCCCAATGGTAGCACATATAATCAAAAAAACCTGTAAGTGTATAATAAATAGAACACCCTTCATGAGGTGATTGGTGTTAAGATCATATCAACTAAAACCATGATGAAAAATTATGGAAAAGTTAATTGAATAAAATCATGATGATTATAAACATAGAATATAAATTTAAAAATATATGTATGGTGAAACTGGTCTGCGCACATCGACCATTGTTTATAAATTGGTGATACATTTAGTTAAATTATATAGAATAACATATATATACACATAGAAATATCCTCTTATTATATAGTATATTAGTTTGTCCTAGATTGAAATGAAATAGAAGATTATTTCATTTACCTGAAAATTGGGATTATGATCATGCATCAAGATATAATCAATGGGATAATGATAAACAATAAAAGTTGATAAAAGGATTGAATCACTTAATAGAACTCATTCCACAAGAATGGAAAATTTAAAATTAGACTAAGTATGGATGAATGGTTGAAGAAAATATATTAGAGATCCATGGGAGGTGAGGCATGAGAGTAAGGGGGATGAGGATTCGAATGAAAATAAGAGGCCATCTCTACTTTTTAAAGAACATGTTGGTTATTTATATTCTATGTAAATTCATTACACATCATGTAAATATTAGATTCTTCATTGCTAGGGAAAAAATTACTTGACATGCCAGGATCCAGAAAAACCATACACATATTGTAATTGATAAAAATCATGTATTCTATTTAAAATTATTTTAATTGGACTACAGTAATTCTAATAATTTCCTTCATATAACTTTTAAATAACTTCCTAACCAACCCATGGTTTGGAATATGGTCTAAATATATAATAATGTAAACAATATTTTAACTGAAAACTAAAAAAATTAATAGTTGATTTCAAAAAAAAATTATATAGTATTCCCTCATTAAAGGAACTCTTCTCTGATTTCACCTTATATGGGTGGTATAAGGATTTCTACGAAAAAATCATGACATTGAGATTATATGACGGCCTCCCGCTCCCATGTTTCTTCATGTACATGGTTTTTCTTCATATTAAACAATAATAATGGTATAGGTTGGCCTCTATGATCCTTTAATATCAAGTCAATGATGCTTAGATGATACTTATAAAACATTGCATTATTATATAACGCATCCTAGTTCATATAAAAAAATATGATAATGGTCATCATGTTAGAGGTGATGTTGGAAAATGTATAAGACGTCATTCATGGAACCGTTCCTTTAAATTAGTATTGACCAATAAGATATTAGCACAACATTATCCAATATCTCAAATGGATTCACATAACTGGGAAACATCTTCTGTTTCTAATGTATCTATCTATACCCTCTCCTGGGAGATGGCCTCTAAAAAACATGATCCATGATGTAAAAATCTATAGGCCATTAATGGAAATCAATATAATATTTTTTTCCTATACTGAGAACTATATATAACATCTTATTAGATATACCTTAATTTATGTCTCCTATATGAGATGAGTACCTAATAGAGTTTCCTCCCATACCTCTAACCATCATAGGAGTGATCGAATCAACATACCTAATAATTATTTTTAAATAGACTTCATAATCATTCAATGAAAGCTATTATTGTAGAGTAACTCCACAAGAGGGAAATTATTGTCTAAAAAATAACCAATATTAATCACAAATGATCGGAGAATGTACACTAACATGTATATCATCTATTCTTGTTCTACATCGGGATGAGGGTGAATATCCATTCTCATAAGCACCTATTTACCCATACCCTTTTTTAACCCCTACTTGACCGACAATGTTAAATCAGTGTCCCTATATAAAATTAATGTATGCAGGACCCCATGATTTAGTATGATATAAAATATATTAAATCATCATATCTCATCTGCTGAGAGATTCTCACATATATAGAGGAAGTGGGATACTTTCATCAGTCAATAAAAACTACCCAAACTCTTTCAATACCTTGGGTTGACCTTTGTAAGATAACTACAAAATCCTTAGCATAATATTCTCTTTTCCCTTACGGTATTGGAAATAGTTTTCAAAAACTTGTATTTTAAATATAGTATTATTTCACATTATAATAGGTGGAACACCTGGTTATACAACCATATTTTTAATAATTCATCAAAAGCCACCAATACTAGGGTTACATATCTTGATACATTTTTGAGATTCCTAGAGTAACATCACAATAAGATGTATGGTAAATTACCTTACATTCCTCTATAACATATATATATGATCTCAAAAATGGCCATTAATACATAGTATGTCATCTTCATCAATCATCCAATCTAGAGGAGGGTCCTCGTCAGAAATAGTCTAACAAAGAACCATTCCTTCTCGATATGAAACTTTAATTCTCTTAACCCTATCAAGGATTGTATAGATAACTGATAAAGCTATAAGATAGTTACACCCATGAATCTATGTAAACTATATATGGATCAATGAAAATAAGGTCTTAAATATCAAATAATCATAGTATTTCTGTGTAAAACATACCTGTGTTTTACAACTCAGTGCATCTACTACCACATTGCCCATTTACAGGCTTATACGAAAGCTCAATGTCAAAGGAATAATTAAAATACACCCATAATTCCAATATGAGATTCTTTTCATGCTCGATAATGGAATATATTATTCTCTTATGGCCCACATACATAGAAAATCACTCACCCCCAATATAATGTGTCTAGTTTCATACGGCATTAAAAACATTAAGTAGGTCAAGGAAATGGAATATGTAGTTTCTTTCATGAGTACTCAACACTTGAGATCCATATTCTATGAATAAATTATCCTTCATATTCAATGAATTCAATATGAACCATGATTCATCCTAGATAATTTAATATCATTTTGTAGGCTCTAGGAGAATCAATATATGTGTCGAGGTAATCATATATTTTGGTTCCTAAAATCCGCACTCAAAAAGTTTAGACCACAATAAAATTAGAACCATCATGGTAAGACTAGTAACATGGAAATATAGGAAAGATACATTATGTATGAAATTATTATAATATCCTTCCAACCCTATGAAACTATGTATATCAAACACATTGTTGGGATTCTCGTAGGAAACCACAACACTCGCGTTCTCTATGCCAATTGATACTCTTTATTCTAAGGCAGTGTGACTTAATTAGTGAAATATTTCGATCCAGATGTGATAAATATAATTATTAACATAAATATGTTACATTATCACTGTACAAAAAATAATTTCAAGGGTTTTATGAATGTGTATGTGAGTATACTAATACACCACCAAGTTTTCCAGGAGGACCATGATAATATAATCCAGATTAAGGATGAACACCCTATTCATCAGAGGCATAATCGAAGTAGAAATGTTCATAAGACCAAATTTCATAAAGATATACTCAGAAATACCATATTTTCGATGAAAATATATGAATGGAATGTATGAAGACCTTAATCTCTCTTCATGATAGCCTAATCTCAAGTCGATTTTCTAGAAACCTGTAGCACATCATATCTGGTCAAACTAATCAGCTATCAAAGGAAGTGGATAACATTTATTAATAGTAAGCTTGTTCGACAATCATAAATCCATGTATTCACAAAGTGTACCATCCACCTTCATTAAAAAAATTATAGGTGAACCTCATGATGAAGTACTGAGATAGATAAAACCTTTAGATCCCAATCATCCAAATGTATCCTGAACCCATAGAGATTTGTAGGTGCCATACTATATGTTGGAATGGAAACTAGAACTTCTATCTAAATGAAATTTATCATAACCAATAAATATATAACGAGTTAATACAAAAAACAACAAAAATACATTCTAAAAACAATCTAATATGGTTAGAAAAGATTCTAGATATAATACATTATCATATATGAATAGTCTTGTAAGGTGGGTGGTAATTCTACCTATAATATGATGCTATGGTCCTTCCCTACATAATTATACAATACATTCACCCTAGTATTGATAACTAATTCCCCTTGTCGATATAAATGACACCATGTGATTCAATAATTCCATATAGGTATGAAATAGAACCAACCAATCCATATCTAGAATTACATGAAAGCCCACCAACATAAGGAAAAATATGCCCCTTTAAATGGAATAACTTCATACCTCCGGGGGAAAGTCCCTACATTTGTGTATGCCCTCTAAACACACTATCAATGTTTTTTCAATGGTCATAACATAATAGGTGTATTGAATATTCAGAACAATTATTTTCATGATTGATAAAGTAATAATGGAGTTTGAATCACCTATGTCAAATATAGCAGTTAAAATATTTTAGGTTACTATTTTAGAACCTCCTACTGTAGGAGTGCATTATCTATAGTCATAGGGTATCATCTGTAATAGAAGAATCTAACCCGGTCTAGGATGTTATACTTTTTTTGGACTAATATAAATAGGCCTCAATACTAGGTTTGATAATTATAAATATTGATACCACATAAATGACCTCCTCCTTGTTGGATCCAACTAGTGATACTCCAACACCCCACCTGACATGGCGTAACATAGTCTACTCCTAAAGGTAGAGTTGATACATATCCCCTTCCACTTGAAGAAAATGGAATTTTCTGACATAATCTCACAATACTTACAATATGGTTGGAATTATGACACTTTAGAAGGCATCTATCAAGATAGGACATAATATGTAACGCCCTGACCCTAGTTACCTAGATTCGTTGAATTATTACATAATATTGGCATGATTACAAAAGATCAAGTCTCGAAAGACTGATTAGTTTAGTATCCCTAGAATAACTAGATACATTCATAAAGTTTACATTATATAATAAAGTGAAATCTACTACAACAACATCTTGTCTTCATATCCCCTCATATTATCCCTACAGGTCATTCATAAATTACTACTTCACATCCTGCGAAAAATAAAACATTGAAATGGGTGAGCGTAGATGCTCAGTAAGGATAACAATATAGAAGTAACTTTCATAAATAAGAATAACCATTTAAGGAAATGTATAACTAAAACAAAACACTTTTAAACATGAAATTATGCATAATATGGAAAAGATAAAACGAAATAATTCCATTTATTTATTCACATGGATATTATACTAGTAGAACAATCACATGCAATATCAATAACCACTTTCATAATGATGGAATGCATAATGCCAAACTATCATAACCACATAGCCAAGGCCTTCTTCCAAGACTAAAAATATGATTTTGTCAAGGCCTTATTCCAAGACACTAATTTGTCTCATGAGACCTACCGATTCATTGAGGAGCTATAGCGGGCTCCAGTCACTTATTAAGTCCAATATATTCCTCATATGAACTGGTTTAAACATAACACAAATACTTTTATTAAAAAAAGAATACGAAATGTCCATTCTTTCTCCATAAACAATGAATGGTATAAAAATAAAACATCCACAGTAAAACATATCACAAAACCTTAAATATAATATTGATGTTTTGTATCATAATAAATAAACTTCATAGAAGATTAAAATCCATCAATGGATGTTGACATAGATGAAATCAAAAATATTTGAGAGAAATATCTCTTTTTTGAAATCATTTAAAAGTCACATAATTATAAAATAACACAATAACTTTGAAAATATTCTTATAAGCTTCTAAGGTATGCTTCGAAGATTCTACAACGGTGGAAAATGGCCGCACCTTCCGTATAAGTTAAAAAAAGACATTCTTACTTTAATTTTGTTGAAAAGTTTAAAAAGACCTTGTTTGGAAAATGACAGAAATATTCCTTTATAAACATATTATAAAAAGTCAAAAAGGGTATAAATGACTTTATCCCATAGTCTATAAAATATTAATAATTATTTTAAATGCATTTTTATGAAACATGTATGTGGATGATAAAGAGGTCCCAGTAGATAATTACGTATAAACAACCTCGGATAACGAAGAGATTGTGAAATAAACCCTTACCTTGTAATTTTCCTTAGTCGATAGTATGTTAACCTCCTGTATAATAGTTAAAAATTTTTATTAAATTATACAAGAACCATATACATAATTATGATATCATATATGATCTTCTTATAATTCATTGTTAATAATATTTTAGTATTATCGTCGTTTCGGGTGTTAACTTACTCCTTTTCTTTTAAATGTTTTGTTACATAAGTCATGTTATTTATGGATAGGTTGTATATTATTCATATCCATAATGATATAATGTTCATATACATTACTTTTAATCATAAAATTATAATTACTTTTGAATGGATATGATGGGGAATGATTCTCATCGCGTTCGTGTAGAAGGTAGTCCATACGTACACACGAGCGACAATATCATTCTTTTGATATTAAAATAATATATAATTGGATGGTATATCATATATAAAGAATAATTATCACATTATATTTATTATTTACATGAATTACACATCATTATTATACCCATCTAAATAATAATATATTTAATAACAATTACATCACGACGTGGAGACGGTATATCGTACGTACGCACGTATGGTGACATGACATTAAAAGGATAAATAGAATACTGAATATGGTTTTACCTTATTTATAATAACATCACAGTATATAGAAGATACTGGAGTTCTTATTAAAGAATGTAAATAACAAAAAAATAAGATGTTGATGAAGAAAGGAACTAGAAAGAGGGTGGTGAAAACAATATCTCTTCTTCGGGTTCATCCTTTTGATTTTATCAAAAAATATCCATAGGATGGATTTCAGAATAAAGGAAGGCCTCTAGAATTAAGGGAGGATATTTTAGAGGGAATTTGGGCAGAGTTTTGCCATGAACAAAGGCTACGAAGGTGTGAAATTGTGAGAAGGGTGAGTTCCCTTTTAAAAGAGGGGTGAGGGGCACCTTTGGAAAAGCCAGAAATATTATTTTATAATAAATTAATTTTCTATTACAAATGGATAAAAAGTGGATTATTTAATGGTTAATGTGGGGATAGGTCTAAAACCACTCATCAAATAGGTTTTATATAGGTTTGGGTCAATTTATTAACCTTATCATTTAGTTTTAACTCTTAGTTAATTAGTTTGACACTTACCATGACTCTTTGTATTTTTATAATATATAGTCCATAAACATACAATAAACCTCCAAACGACCCCCAAGTGGTACATTAATGATACAACTATATTTATTTAAGTCTCTTTTCCTAACGTTAGATTTTTAGGAATAGAATATAAATTAATAATATAATATTTGTTTTAAAATCTCTTTTATGTCAATTTTGTCACTATTGGGTATTTTGTTTTTGATAATTTCATAAAAGAATTATTAATTAGAAAAAAAATTATATAATCAGTCCTAATATGTCATATTAACCTTGAATATTAGATAAATTCATAAAAATTATCAAATTACATTTATTTTGTTATTTATAATATCAATTATTTTAATATTTCATTAATTAAGTAATTACTGCATCACCATTGTGTCATAAATAAATTAAATTATTTAGTGACTAAAACTTATAAATAAAATACCATTATGTTTGAAATATTTTTAGCTTTATAATGAATATTTATAATCTAATTTATCTTATTTATATCCCTATATTAAAAATGTTTTAGTTATTAAACATTGATTTTAACTCTTTTAACTCTTCTTTGAATTAAATAATAATAAATTTCCTAATCTAATCCAAGTGGACATAAATGATACTATTTTATTCATAAGTTTTGTTTTACTGAGATAAACTTTTCCAATATATTTTGTACAAGTGTTAGGGTAATATTAATATTCTTTTTTACCCTTAATTACCCTATTTACTTTTAACAGTGGTAAATAAAATTAAAAAGTACTATTCACCAAAAAAAAATTTCTTATTGAACCACATTTTACTTCTTGATATTAACCATTTCTATTGGATTTTTTAAATTCCACTCACAGAAGTGGTAAAATTACGTTTTATGATAATTTCCAAATTCTCCTAGGATGTGTGTAAAAGACGGTAAAAAGTTTCATAAAATTTTTTTATATTTAAAATTATTGTAAAATAAAACCAATGAATTAAATTGAACTTATATAGGTATTATGTTTCTATTTTGACCTAAATTAAATTTAAATAAAATAAATAATTTTTTACATAAAAATTTGGTTTGAAAATATAACTCAATGTTTTTCACTATTCATCAAAAATTGAATGTTTTCAGAAAAATACCAAAAATTCACCCTAAGCTAATTTCGATATTCTGAATCCAAAAATAATGTCCATTTTGAAAGATAAAATTTATAAACATTCAAAAAGTGGGTATTAATATTCATAATGGAAAGTTTGATTGGTTGTGGTGCGTGTTAGAGCTCGATGTTGCGTACAACACACGCTACTGTATTATTGAAAGAGAAGCGTACCGTGGAAGCTTGGGTTGTTACATTCTCTCCTCCTTCAAATAATTTCATCCTAAAAATTTCTATAATAATACTACATGAAAAGACTCGGGTGGTTCTTCATCATATGTTCCTCGGGTTCCCACGTTGCTTCTTCCATCTAATGGTTTCTCCACAAAACTTTTTCCAGACGAGTCGTCCGGTTTCTCAGTATTTGTTTTCTCATATCAAGAATCCTTACGGGCTCTTCGCAATCAGATGGATACGGTTCCAATTATATTTCCTCATAGGT
This sequence comes from Viscum album, assembly GCA_963277665.1. Lineage (NCBI taxonomy): Eukaryota > Viridiplantae > Streptophyta > Magnoliopsida > Santalales > Viscaceae > Viscum > Viscum album. The sequence continues at coordinate 291,280,338 of OY728144.1, forward strand.
GAGTACATGCGTTGGGTCAGGGATGTATTTCCTCCACAGTGATACGTGTAACTCATCGTGGTCTTTGTAGGGACTTGGCGGCATAACCAAACGGTAAGTTACAGCCCCATTTCGTTCTATAATTTTGAAAGGTCTGATGTACCTGGGACTCAATTTACCCTTCTTACCGAAACTTATAACTCCTTTCCATGGAGATACCTTCAAGAAAACATGATCACCTACAGGAAATTCCAAATCCTTCCTTCGGTTAACGGCATAGCTCTTCTGCCTAATTTGAGCTCCTTTGATGTGGTTTTGGATTACCTTTACATTTTCCATTATTTCCTCCACCAGTTCTAGGCCTAAAAGTTTTCTTTCACCATCATCATCCCAACAGGTTGGTTTGGGTCATCTCTTTCCATATAACACTTCATATGGTGCCATCTAAATACTCAAATGGAAGCTATTGTTATCGGAAAATTCTACGAGAGTTAAATATTGATCCCATATACCCTAAAAGTCAAGTGAGAAAGATCACAACGTGTATTCTACAGTTTGAATAGTCCATTCTGATTGTCCATCTATTTGAGGGTGGCAGGAAGTGCTCAAACAATGTTTAGTATCCAAGGCCTTTTGAATACTCTTCCAGAATCTTGAAGTAAAATGGGGATCACGATCAGAAACAATTGATAGAGGTACTCCATGAAGTCTCGCAACTTCATTAATATATAGTCTTTCTAGATGATCCAATGGTAAATCTTCTCTTATAGTATGAAAATGTGATGACTTGGTAAGACAATCAACAATAACCCATATTGCATAGTTCTTTAAAGGAGTCTTTGGTAGCCCCATGACAAAGCCCATTGTAATATTTTTCCCATTTCTAACTTGGTATGGGAATAGGTTGCATGACTGCTCCAGTCTGTTGCCTTCTAGCTTTCACATGTTGAAAAACCATACATCTTGAAACAAAATCAGTAATCTCATTCTTCACGTTGTCCCACCAAAAATATTCCTTCAAATATCTATACATTTTGGTTCTCCCAGTGGGTATAGAGAAATTGGAACTATGAGCATCGTCAAAAAATTCCCTTTTTAGATCAGGTATATTGGGAACAAAAAGTCTCTTCCCAAATTTCAAAATTCCATCTTCATACACAAAGTCACTCAATCTCCCATCATTCATAGCTTTAATCTTCTTTGGAAACTCTTCATCATCAGTCTGATAACTCTTTATCCTTTCTAGTTAAAATGGTTTGGTAAAAATTTGAAATTTCATTAATGTTTCACCTTCCATGGTGATTCCCATATCCATCATTATGAAATCCATGAAAATATGATCCCTTTCAATTTTCATCTGGTTCAAAACTCCATTATCCTTTCTGTACAAAGCATCTGCCACCATATTTTCCTTCCAAGGGTGGTAGTGTATCGTTCAATCATAATCCTTGAGTTGTTCAAGCCATCGCCTTTTCCTCATTCTTAGTTCATTCTATGATAAAATGTACTTTAAACTCTTGTGATTGGTATATATCTCAAATTTTTAACCATAGAGATAATGTCTCCATATCATCAAATAAAATATTACAGCAGCTAACTCAAGATCATGAGTAAGATATTTTTGCTCCTGATTTTTTAGATTCCGTGATGCGTAGGAAATAACCCTATCATTCTGCATAAGGACACAACGAAGTCCGTTCTTTGATGTGTAACTATAAATAACAAACCCATCATTCTCTGATGGTAGAGTCAACATAGGAGCATTGAATAATTCTCTCTTTAGTTTTTCAAAACATTCTTCATACTCATTTTTTCTAACAAATTTTCCACCATTACTTGTGATCTTTGTTAATGGGTTATCCAATCGGTAAAAATTCTGGAGAAAACCCTGATAATAACCTCCTAAACCAAAAAAACTGCGTACCTCAGTTATACTCATTGGGGATGGAAATTTTTTGATTGACATGGAATTAGAAGGATCAATAGAGATTCCATCTGAAGAGACAATGTGGCCAAGAAAAGAGATCTCCAGAAACCAGAATTCACACTTGCTAAACTTCCAATATAATTCATGTCTTTTAAGAGTCTTCAGGATAATTCTCAAGTGATTTTCGTGATCTTCATAGCTTTTGGAGTATACCAAGATATCATCAATAAATAACACCACAAATTCATCAAGATATTCCTTGAAAAATCTATTCATTAGATACATGAATAAAGAGGGTGCATTAGTCAATCCAAAAGGAATTACTGTAAACTTGTAATGCTCGTACCTGGTTCGAAATGCTGTCTTCAGAATGTCTTCCTTTTTCACACACAACAGATGCTATCCAGATCGAAAGTCAATCTTTGAAAATTTTTGAGCTCCATGTTGTTGGTCAAATAAATCATCAATGTGAGGTAGGGGATACTTCTTCTTTATTATTATAGCATTGATCTCCATATAGTCGATACAAAACCTCATAGATCCATCTTTCTTTTTAACAAAAAGAATAGGGGATCCCCATGGAGAAAAACTAGGGAGGATAAATCCTTTATTACTCAATATCTCTAGTTGTTTCTTTAGTTCAACTAATTCAACTATGGCCATTCTATAAGGGGTTTTCAATATAGGCCTTGATCCAGGAATTAAATCAATGGAAAAACTCAACTTCTCATTCTATAGGATGTCTAGGTAAATCTATCTGAAATACATCTACATATTCTTTCACAATAGGTACATCCTATACTTTAACATTCCTTACCTCACCCACAGACATTTCATTCTCTTCCTCTCCAATAATTTATTTTAGTTGATCTACTATGGGTGGAACTAGGTAAGAATTAGGTTGTGATGATTCCGCTATAATGATAATGTGTTCCTTATCATCATCATAAAAATTAGTAACCATCTACTTATTACAATAGAAATTTGCATCTTGGTCTGAATTGCAATCTATACTGAGGATTATATCAAATTCAATCATAGGTGTGATGATGAGATCAGCAGATAAGGAACATTTATGTTCTCTAATGGGGACTGATTCATAAAACATTGTTGCAATGATATATCCCTTAGGAGTTTTAACTGACAACTCCACTGTTAAATCAAATTGGAAATGCCTAATATTCTTATAAAATTGGGAAGATATGAAAAAATGCAATGATCGAGAATCAAATAATACATTTTCTATACTTGAGGAGACTTTTAAGGTACCTTCCACCACATCATTCGAACCTTCTACCTTAGCAGTAGTGATAAAAAAAGCTTGGCCATGATCCCTTTGTATTTTCTAAGGTAAGTTCTCCAAACAATTAGGACATTCAAATGCATAAAATCCCATATTTATGAAATTGTAGCATTGTATATTGGTATCTTCCTTATTCCCCTTGAAATCACAAGCTTGGGGGCCTTTTCACCACACTTGAAGAAGACTCTCATTCCTTTCAAGCAAGTATCGGGGTGTTTCTTCCAACATTTAGCACAAGATGGAAATTCAACATTTCCTTTAATCCCCTTATTTCAATTCCCAGAGTGATCAGCATATCTCTTATTCTCCTGCTTTTCATTAATGTCATAATACTTAGATAATTATTTTTCTGTCCTGATAGCATATGAGACAATATCCTTGTACAATGAGATGTTTTGTGAGACTAATGATCGATGGAGAAATAGTTTTAACCCATCAAAGAAACGATCAATCTTACTTCTTGGGTTACGTATATAATCTCTAGCATACCTTACTAACCTTGTAAAGTTAGCCTCAAACTTTGTGACATTCTCATCCTCCTTTTGTCTTAGAATCAGAAATTGCCTTTCCATATCTTCTCGATAGTCATGAGGAAAGTATTTTTCTAAGAAACGTTCTGTGGAATCTCTCCATTCCATATTTGATACTTCCTAATCATCATTTGTGTTTTGAATCAGGGACCACCATGGATCAATATCTCCATTAAGGTGGTAAACTACCATGATAAATTTTTCCCTTTCATTACTCCCCAAAGCCTGAAATATTTTTTTTATGGAATTTATCCATTGCTCAGCTACTAAGGTATTTTTAATCCCATTGAATGTTTGTGGATGTTGCCTCATGAGGTGATCTAACATTGATCCTCCATGCTGTGGATCAAGGTTCTCTATACGGGTATGGTTATTATTAATAACCTAAGTGAGTTGTCCCAGTATGGTGATTAGCTGATCAACACTATTTGCATCACTAGATCCACTATAATTATCTTCAGTAGGAGGGAAATCCCTACATGGAGTACATGCGTTGATACAGTTTCCATTTCTTCCACTAGGCACCATTAATAAACAATGGAATAAACTAGAGCAGTTTATGAATCAAAATACATAATTCCATACTTGTAAAACTGTTAAAAAAATTGAACTATTTATGGATATAATCTATAATAATTAAATTTTTTTTTGAATAAGTATATACTAATAAACCCTTCATAATGTTTTGTAAAGAAAATTTGAATTATCCTAAGCATATCCCCTAGGAGTGTTGTAACCAAGAGAACTGCATAGCCCGTTGTCATGCACCATTTCCCATTCAAGTTTATCTCAAAGTGGGTTTTTCGGGTTTTACCGCTAGCTACATCTTTTCCATAGCCTCCTCTACCTGCTCGTATCTAAACAGGGATGTATTGCTCAGAAAACTCACAAAATCTCTAAAATACCAAAATTCTAGGAAGTTCTTCTATACTAATCCTCAAAGTCAATCATAGGGCTATGTGCTCTAATAAGAGTTTATCTAAATCTAGCTTCCAATGTTTGTACTAAACTTTCTCTGATACCAACTATAACGTCCCATCCCAAGTTACAAAAATTCGGGGCATTATTACATAAAATTCTCATGATCACAAAAGATCAAATCTCGAAAGGCTGATTAGTTTAGTAGCCTTGGAATAACTAGATACATTCATAAAGTTTACATTACATCATAAAGTGAAAACTACTAAAACAATGTCTTGAATTTATTTCCCCTCATACTATCCCTATAGGTCATTCATAAATTACTTCTTCACATCCTGGGAAAAATAAAACATTGAAAGGGGTGAGCTCAGATATCCAGTAAGGATAAAAATATAGCGGAAACTTTCCTAAATAAGAATAAACATTTAAGGAAATGTAAAAATAAAAATATCATTTTAAACATGAACTTCAGCATAATATGGAAAAGATGAAATGAATTAATTCCATTTATTTATTCACATGGATATTATACTTGTCAAATAATCATATGCAATATCAATAACCACTTTCATAATTATGGAATTTATAATGCCAGACTATCACAACCACCTAGCCAAGGCCTCATGCCAAGACTACAAATGAGATTTTTTCAAGGCCTTGTGCCAAGACACTAGTTTGTCTTATGAGACCTACCGATGCATCGAAGAGCTATAGCGGGCTCCACCCATCACTTATTATATAATGACCCATACTTTACATACATTGTTAATAATTCAAAATTGAAGCACAGTTATTACAACATATGACAAAACCACAAAGAACCGTATAGGTATAGTGTCTTTAGAAACTGGGAAACATAAACAACTGGTTCATAAATCTTCTACAGGGTCTCCCATTTATTTCATCATATCTAGGGTCCCTTTTATCATATTATACTTAATATCCATCTTCCTGACCTGGGGAAAAGAAAACATAAAAGGTTGAGCTCAAATGCTCAGCAAGGGAAAATAAAGGAAATGAAAATCATATCATATCTTTTTGAAAATCATAACCTACAAAAGAGATCAAAATATCATAACATGGAATAAATCATAGAAGTGAAAATGAGATACCCATAATCATAACATGAAACTTGAAACTTTGTGGCATGCACACATAATCATGGAAAATCATTTCTTGTTAGTCATTTCTCATTGCCAAGATTATCTTAGCAGACAAAGTCCATTTCTGAACCGAGTTCACTCCTCGTTTCAGTCCTGTATCACTGAACCAAAATAACCTTCCGTTCCAGACATGTATATCTCTTGAGATATAAATCTTTAACCAATGCATTGGAGGGAGATATAGGTCCCACCCATCTTATAATGAATCCTTTCTTATGTGTGCCACATAATCATAAATCATACATCATCGCATAACACCTGTAACAAAAATGAGATTTTTGAAACATCATGACATCATAAAACAAATCATATAAGGTAAATGACTTCATAAAAATAATTCCCTCACAACATAATCAAATCAATGTAATAATAGGGATAAAAACAGAACCCTTTATTATCTTATATGGAAAATAATTTTGATAAAACACTTGAACTCCGTTCTTGAGGAAAATATCCTTCTTCAAAAACACGTTTCTTTTCTTAACATGTCATACAATTATAAAATAAAAGAAGTTGATTAAAAATAAACATGAAAACTTGTAAAGGAAGCTTCTTGGAAATAATGTTTTAAAAATCCATTCATGCCGTACAAGTTAAAAAAAATTCATTGTACTTTTGTTGGAAAAGTCAAAAAGTACCTCTAATGAAAAACGACAAAAGATTCCTTTCATATTCTTTACTAAAAACTCACAGAAGGGTAAAATTGGATTTAAACTATTGTAAGTGGATGTAAACAATATTACATATTGAGGGAACATGGATGTGGATGATAAAATACACCCCAGTAAATACTTACGAATAAACAATCTCGGATAAAAATGAGATTGTGATATTTCCCTTACCTTAGGTCTGATTTGCTTTGTACGTGTCCGAAGCTTCTATATAATGGTATAAATAATTTTATTGACTTATTCAAGAATCATAAATATTGATATGATATCATATATGGTCATATTCTTATCTTCTTGTTAGTAATATTTCATTGTTACTTGTTACTCGGGTCCTTATTGCCTTTTGTTCTTATGCGTGTTTTGCTGAATAAATTCTTATTCTTATTTTAAGGTTATAGATACCTTCTATCCAGAATGGTATTAGTGTAACATATATCATATTTATTCATTAAATTCATTTATATAAATACTATGTAATGATGATCATGTAGAACGAGTCGCATCACATCGTGGAGACGGTATTCCGTACGTACGCACGAGTGATGATATCGTTCCTATGATCGTGGAACTGTATTGGAGTATGTATATATTATTTAAGTATATATATAACTTTATAATAATCATAAATAGTTACTAATTACACCATTATACCCATCCTTGTATGGTGATGGTGGAAAATAGATTACACCACGGCGTGGGGATGGTATTCCGTACATATGCACACGCAGTGATTTCATTTTTTCGTAGGATGGATAGAAGCTGAATTAGGGTTGTTTCATATTTATAATAACATATCAGTATGTAAGTAATATTTATGTTATTACTTTATAATGAAACAACTAAAGAAGAAGAAGTTGAAGAAGAAAGAAATTGAAAAGATCGGTAATGGATATTACCTCTTCTTTGGAACGCCTCTTTGAATCCTCCACTTAGGGAACATAGATTGGTCTTTGAAGAGACCAGGACCTCTAAGATTATTCTAGGTAAGTGGAGAGGATAAAATGGCAGGGGTAGTCCGAGCTTGAGTGCTCAAATTGGTGTGAGGAGGAGGGGGAGGAGGTTCCCTTTTATAAGGGAGGAGAGGGGCACCTTAGGAATATCTCAAAATATTATTTTATATTAAAGTCAAAATCGGTTTATAATGGTTCCAAAGGGTCTTATTTTGAAGCTAAAGTGGGGATGGGTCGAAATAATATCAACCAATAGGATTTAGACAAGTTTATGGTATTATTTTAACCTTATCAATTAGATTTAACTCTAAGTTAAATAATTTAACTTTTACCGTGGCTTTTTGTTTTCTCTCACTATATGGTTAATACACTTACTATAACATGCCAAACGAACCCTAAATTGTTTATTATATATATATATATATCTTTATCTAAGTCATTTGGCCGAGCCTTAGATTTTTAGGAATAAAATAACAATTAATAATATAATATTTGATTAAAAAACTATTTTGTGTCAATTTTGACACTATTTGATATATGATTTTTGTGAAAGTCATAACAGAATATATGTTCGAAAAAAGTTTATTAAATCAACACTAATATATCATAATAACCTAGAAAATTAGTGTAATTCATAAAAAGTCTCAAATTACATTTATTTTGTTGTTTATAACATCAATTATGTCAATATTTCATTAATAAGATAATTAATGCATCATCATTGTGTCATAAATAAATTATATTATTTAATGTCTAAAAATTACAAATAAAATACCATTATGTAGGAAAGAATTTTATATTTCTGATGAATATTTATATTCTAATTTATCTTATGTATAACCCCATATTAAAAATGATTTACTTATTAAACTTTGATTTTAACTATTTTAACCCTTCATTAAATAAATTAATAAAAAATGTCCTAATCTAACCCAAGTGGGCCTAAATGGTCATATTTTATTCCTAAGTTTGTTTTTGGTCAAATTAAACTTATCCAATAGAAGTAGGACATGTGTTAGGGTAGTAGTAATATAATATTTACCCCTATTTACTATTAACCGCGGTAAAAAAGTAAAAAGTTACTATTCACCAAAAAAATATTTTTATCTCATTGAACCACATTTTACTTACTGATATCAACCGTGTCTGTCGGAATTTCGAAATTCCATTGACAGAAGTGGTAAAATTAAGTTTTATGCAAAATTCAGTTTTTAACCTACCACTTAGTGGTTTCACTATTCATCAAAAATTTAAAGTTTTCAGAAAAATACCAAAATTTCACCCTAGGCTAATTTCTGTATTCCGAATCCAAAAATGAAGTCCATTTTGAAAAATAAAATTTATAAAATTTCAAAAAGTGGTTATTACTATTCATAATAGCTATTTTTAATAATATTTTAATAGCATATCATTGTTTAGTGAAACTCGATATTGCGTACGACGCAAGCTATCGAGGAAGGTCGTGATTGCGTGTTAAGTAAGACAAGCAAGTGTGTAGTGAAAGATTCCTTTGATTATATATAAAAACAAAATATTACTCATAAAAATCCCGGGTGTTACATTCTGCCCCCCTTAAAAAGAATTTCACCCTCGAAATTCGTCACTTTGTAACAAACAGATGAGGATACCTCTCCCTCATCATATCCTCAAGCTCCCATGTAGCTTCTTCTAATTGGTGGTGCCTCCATAAACCTTTCACCAAGCGAGTGGTCTTGTTTCGTAGGACTTTTTCGCTACGATCCAGAATCTCTATCGGCTGTTCATCATAAGAAAGATCTTGCTCCAGCGGTACAACTTATGAGCTGAGTATATGTGAATGATTTGGTATGTACTTTCTCAGGAGAGATACATGGAACACATCGTGAACTTGAGAGAGATTCAGTGGAAGCGCCAATCGGTAAGCTACCTTCCCAACATGATCCTGTATTTCGAAAGGACCGATATATCTAGGGCTCAACTTCCCCTTCTTTCCAAATCTCATAACCCTCTTCCAGGGAGATATTCGTAAGAACACTTTATCACCCACTTCAAACTCTAGGTATTTTCTTCGGTTGTCGGCATAACTTTTCTGTCGACTCTAAGCTTCTCTTATGTGTTGTTGAATAGATCTGACCTTTTCTGCCATTTCATCAACGAGATCAGGTCCTAATAGCTTTCTTTCCCCAACTTCATCCCAGCAAGTTGGAGTCCTGCATTTCTTTCCATAGAGAGCTTCATATGGATCCATCTGAATACTGGAGTGAAAGCTATTATTATAAGAAAATTCCACCAAAGGTAGGTGTTGATCCCAACCTCCTTTGAAATCCATAGAGCAAGCTCTCAACATATCTTCTAGGGTTTGAATTGTTCTTTCAGATTGACCGTCTGTCTGGGGATGATAAGCAGTGATGAAACTCAACTCTGTATCCAGAGTATGCTGAAGACTTCGCCAGAACATAGAGGTAAATCTCGGATCCCGATCAGATATAATAGAAAGTGGCACTCCATGCAATCTTACCACTTCCTTTACATATATCCTGGCAAGCTGATCTAGAGAGAAATCCTCTCTAATAGCAATGAAGTGTGCAGACTTTGTAAGACGATCAACTATGACCCAAATAGAATTATTGCCTTTGGATGTTTTAGGAAGTCCTGTGACAAAGTCCATAGTGATGTTTTCCCATTTCCATTCGGGTATGGGTAATGGTTTTAACATCCCCTTAGAATTCTGTCTCTCAGCTTTAACTTGTTGACAAACCAAGCATCGAGAGACATATTCAACAACATCTCTTTTCATGCCATCCCACTAGAAGTACTCTTTCATGTCCCAATACATCTTTGTGCTTCCAGGATGAATAGAGAATGATGAACTATTAGCCTCATACAGCAGCTCCTTCTTTAATTCAAGGATGGGAGGAACACAAACCCGATTCCTGAACTTTATTATCCCATCACAATCAAGGTTGAATTCAGGAACATTTCTCACCTTCTTTTGTAACTCGACATCTTCTTTCTGTGCCTCTTTAATCTTCACATGTATAGATGATTGAACATTCATTTGAGAAAGATAAGATTTTTCCCCTTCCATTATAATTCCAAGATCCATCCTTTGTAAATCCATAAATATTGGATCTTTTGTGATCCTCATCATGGATAAACTAGCATGGTCTTGTTGACTTAATGCATCTGCCACCTTGTTTGCTTTCCCAGGGTGGTAATGGATTGAGCAGTCGTAATCCTTAATCAGCTCCAACCATCTTCTTTGACGCATATTCAACTCCATTTGTGTGAAAATATACTTTAAACTTTTATGATCAGTATAAATATCACACCATTCACTATAAAAGTAATGCCTCCAAATCTTTAATGCAAAGATTACCGCAGCTAACTCCAAATCATGAGTTGGGTAATTTTGCTCATGGATTTTCAACTGTCGTGAGGCATAAGCTATCACCATATCATTTTGCATAAGAACACACCCCAATACCTTCTTGGATGCATCACTGTAGATCACAAACCTTTCTCCACTACAAGGCAGTGTGAGCACAGGTGCACTGGATAACCTTCTTTTCAACTCCTTGAAATTCTCTTCACATTCCTCTGTCCAAACAAACATAACTCCTTTCCGAGTCAACATGGTGAGTAGATTAGATAATCGTGAAAAATATTTTACAAAACGTCGATAATATCCATCCAAACCAAGAAAACTTCGGATCTCAGTTACTGTTGTTGGTCGTGACCATCTTTCGATAACCTCTGTTTTTGTTGGATCCACAGATATCCCCTCTTTTGAGATTATGTGACCCAAAAATGCAACTTTTTGAAGCCAAAATTCACACTTGGTAAATTTGGCATAAAGCTTCTCCTTTCTCAGGGTCTTCAATATAATTCTCAAGTGATCTTCATGCTCTTCCTTGCTCTTTGAATAGACAAGAATATCGTCTATAAAGACTACCACAAATTGATCAAGATAGTCTCTAAAGACTCTATTCATTAGATCCATGAAGATAGCAGGGGCATTAGTAAGACCAAATGGCATCACTATAAATTCATAGTGTCCATACCTTGTACGGAAAGCCATCTTTGGTATATCCTCCCTTTTGACCCTTAATTGATGATACCCTAAACGAAGATCAATCTTGGAAAAGTATTGAGCTCCGCGTAGTTGGTCAAATATGTAATCAATGCGTGGGAGATGATATTTGTTCTTGATGGTGATCTTGTTAAGTTCTCGATAATCAATGCAGAGTCTCATTGATCCATCTTTCTTCTTAACAAATAGAACAGGTGCTCCCCAAGGTGACGCACTAGGGCGTATGAATCCCTTATCAAGATTCTATTGGAGTTGCTTCTTCAATTCCTGCAACTCAATTGGGGCCATTCTATAAGGTCTCTTCGAAATAGGCAAAGCACCCGGTACGAGTTCTATTGAAAACTCAACTTCATGATTTGGTGGAAGACCCGGTAATTCTTCTGGAAAGACATCATCAAACTCATGTACAATGGGAATATTCTTAATCGTGAGTTTCTCACCAACCATTTGAGATAAATAACCTTCATTTAGTGGAATCAATACCCATAAGATGGAAGAAATTTCCACTGGAAGGTTATGTTCATCCTTGCATTGATAGACGATCGTAGATTGATCTGGAATATGAAATGTGACTTCCCTTCTTTGGGAATTGATATGAGCTCCATGTATAGAAATCCAATCCATGCCAAGAATCAAATCAAATTCCACTAAAGGACGGATCACAAGATTTGCAGGAAGCACTTTCCCACAAACATCGATCGGAGAAGAATTATAAACTTTTGATGCGACTATTGTGCCATTAGGTGTTGTCACAGCTAACTCGACATCTAATTGTTGAGGTAGTACGGTGATACCATTAGAAAATTTTTCAGAAATAAAACAGTGGGTGGATCCAGAATCAAATAAAACATTTTCTACTTTAGAGTGGATGGTAAGTGTACCTTTCACCACTTCGTTATCATACACCACATCGCTGATAGAAATTGCATGTGACTTTCCTTTGTCTTTAGCCTTAAGATTTTGTTGACGTCGACCATCATCATCAACCCTTGGATTTGGGCATTGATTGGCATAATGCCCCATTTCCTTGCACATGAAACATTGAAGTGCAGTAGGTTCATTCTATGTATCCCTTCCTTTGTTTGCATCATTAGACATCTTCTTCCCATTATCGCGGCATTCAAATGCCTGATGACCTTCCTTTCCAAATTTAAAACATTTACTTGTCCCTTTAAGACAACTCCCTCCATGTTTCTTTCCACACATTGAGAAAAAGGGAAAGGTCATCTTTATTTCAGTGTGCTCTTTAGATTTTCCTTTGAATTCCATCTTCCTCTTCTTATCAAACCCATGTGACTGATGGGTTACTCCAATCTCCATCTCGACTTTGAGAGCACATCGAACGATTTCCTCGTAGCTATAGAAGTCCCTTATGGCTAACACCCTTAGAAGACTTGGTTTTAAGCCACTAAAGATTCGATCGATCTTACTCTCAGGTTAGATAATAATACCAGAATCGTACCTTGCAAGTCTTGTAAAATTTTCTTCATAGGTACCAACAGATTCATCATCCCTTTGATTCAGTTCAAGAAACTCTTTCTCCATCTTTGTTCGGAGAATACGAGGGAAGTACTTATTGAAAAATAAGTTCATGAACTCATCCCATTCCATAGACTCAATTTCATCCCTTTGCCTCGTATTCTTAATAAGATTCCACCATTGATCAGCATCTCCTTCCAAACGATACACTGCTAGGATGACTTTATCATGTTCAGAACATTGAATAACTGAAAATATCTTTTCAGTAGTACTAATCCATTGTTCAGAAACTAATGGATCAGTAGACCCGCTGAAAGAAGGTGGACGATGCCTCATGAAGGATTCAACAGAATGTTGCTCCTTCCTTTGCTCGTTTGGAAGTCCTGCATGATTCATAGCTTGAGAAAGTTGTGTGAGCATGGCTACAAGATTTTTCATTCCAGCTCCCATATCGTTTGGTTGCTCAGGGGGACAATCATTGCATTGCCCATCGCATTCCGCATTAACACGGTTCCTTCGGGTTCCAGCCATTGACTAAAACCAAGAAGAATAGTGTGAGAAACACTAATTATAATAGGAAAACCACATAATCGAGGCTAAAATTTCACACTTAAGGTCTTATCCTAGGGTATTCAGGGCCATTTCTAAAACACTAAGATTGTGTTCTATGCTTAAACTTATCCTTAGGGTTCTTACTAAGGCTTTCACATCCTAGTTTCCAAAGGTTGACTATACATTTCCTCTGATACCAACTATAACGACCCATACTTTACATACATTGTTAATACTTCAAAATTGAAGCACACTTATTACAACATATGACAAAACCACAAAGGCCAGTATAGGTATAGTGTCTTTAGAAACTGGGAAAATAAAAAACTGGTTCATAAATCTTCAACAGTGTCTCCCATTTATTTTATCATATCTAGGGTCCATTTTAGCATATTCTACTTAATATCCATCTTCCTGACTTGGGGAAAATAAAACATAAAAGGGCGAGCTCAAATGCTCAGCAAGGGAAAATAAAGGAAATAAAAATTATATCATATCTTTTTGAAAATCATAACCTACAAAAGAGATCATTATATCGTAACATGGAATAAATCATAGAAGTGAAAATGAGATCCCCATAATCATAACATGAAACTTGAAACTTTGTGGCATGCACACATAATCATGGAAAATCATTTCTTGTTAGTCATGACTCATTTCCAAGACTATCTTAGCGGACAAAGTCCATTTCTGAACCGAGTTCACTCCTCGTTTCAGTCCTGTATCACTGAACCGAAATAACCTTCTGTTCCATCCATGTATATCTCATGAGATATAAATCATTACCCAATGCATTGGAGGGATATATACGTCTCACCCATCTTATAATGAATCCTTTCTTATGTGTGCCACATAATCATAAATCATACATCATCGCATAACACATGTAACAAAAATGGGATTCTTGAAACCTCATGACATCATAAAACAAATCATATAAGGTAAATGACTTCATAAAAATAATTCCCTCACAACATAATCAAATCAATGTAATAATAGGGATAAAAACATAACCCTTTATTATCTTAGATGGAAAATAATTTTGATAAAACACTTCAACTCAATTCTTGAGGAAAATATCCTTTCTTCTTCAAAAACACTTTTCTTTTCTTAACATGTCATACAATTATAAACTAAAAGAAGTTGATTAAAAATAAACTTGAAAACTTGTAAAGGATGCTTCTTGGAAATAATGTTTTAAAAATCCATTCATGCCGTATAAGTTAAAAAAAACATTCTTTGTACTTCTGTTGGAAAAGTCCAAAATTACCTCGTACGAAAAATGACAAAAGATTCCTTTCATATTCATTACTAAAAACTCACCAAAGGGTAAAATTGGATTTAAAATATTGTAAGTGGATGTAAACAATATTACATATTGAGGGAACATGGATGTTGATGATAAAATACACCCCATTAAATACTTACGAATAAACAATCTCGGATAAAAATGAGATTGTGATATTTCCCTTACCTTAGGTCCGATTTGCTTTGTATGTGTCCGAAGCTCCTGTATAATGGTTTTAATAATGTTATTGACTTATTCCAGAATCATACATATTAATATGATATCATATATGGTCATATTCTTAGCTTCTTGTTAGTAATATTTCATTGTTACTTGTTACTCGGGTCCTTATTGCCTTTTGTTCTTATGCGTGTTTTGCCGAATAAATTCTTATTATTATTTTAAGGTTATAGATACCTTATATCCAGAATGGTATTAGTGTAACATATATCATATTTATTCATTAAATTCATTTATATAATTACTATGTAATGATGATCATGTAGAACGAGTCGCATCACATCGTGGAGACGGTATTCCGTACGTACGCACGAGTGATGATATCGTTCCTATGATCGTGGAACTGTATTGGAGTATATATATATTATTTCAGTATCAATTTTACTTTATAATAATAAAAAATAGTTACTCATTACACCATCATACCCATCCTTGTAAGGTGATGGTGGAAAATAGATTACACCACGGCGTCGAGACGGTATTCCGTATGTACGCACACACGGTGATTTCATTTTTCCGTAGGATGGATAGAAGGTGAATTAGGGTTTTTTCATATTTATAATAAAATATAAGTATGTAAGTAATACTGGTGTTATTACTTTATCATGAAACAACTAAATAAGAAGAAGTTGAAGAAGAAAGAAATTGAAAAGATCGGTAATGGATATTACCTCTTCTTTGGAACGCCTCTTTGAATCATCCACTTAGGGAACTAAGATTGGTCTTTGAAGAAGACCAGGACCTCTAGGATTATTCTAGGGAAGTTTAGAGGAGAAAATGGCAGGGTTTGGTCGAGCTTGAGTGCTCAAATTGGTGTGAGGAGGAGGGGGAGGAGGTGCCCTTTTATAAGGGAGGAGAGGGGCACCTTAGGAATATCTCAAAATATTATTTTATATTAAAGTCAAAATCGGTTTATAATGGTTCCAAAGGGTCTTATTTAGAAGCTAAAGTGGGGATGGGTCGAAATCCTATCAACCAATAGGATTTAGACAAGTTTATGGTATTATTTTAACCTTATCAATTAGATTTAACTCTAAGTTAAATAATTTAACTTTTACCGTGTCTTTTTGTATTCTTTCACTATATGGTTAATACACTTATTATAACATGCCAAACGAACCCCAAATTGTTTATTATATATATATATATATCCTTATCTAAGTCATTTGGCCGAACATTAGGTTTTTAGGAATAAAATAACAATTAATAATATAATATTTGATTTAAAAACTATTTTGTGTAAATTTTGACTCTATTTGATATATGATTTTTGTGAAAGTCATAACAGAATTATATGTTCGAAACAAGATTATTAAATCAACACTAATATATCATATTAACCTAGAATATTAGTGGAATTCATAAAACGTCTCAAAGTACATTTATTTTGGTGTTTATAACATCAATTATGTCAATATTTCATTAATAAGATAATTACTGCATCATCATTGTGTCATAAATAAATTAAATTATATAATGTCTAAAAATTACAAATGAAATACCATTATGTAGGAAATTGTTTTGGCTTTCTAATGAATTTTTATAGTCGAATTTATCTTATGTATAACCCCGTATTAAAAATGATTTACTTATTAAACTTTGATTTTAACTATTTTAACCCTTCTTTAAATAAATTAATAATAAATGTCCTAATCTAACCCAAGTGGGCCTAAATGGTCATATTTTATTCCTAAGATTGTTTTTGGTCGAATTAAACTTATCCAATAGAATTAGGACATTTGTTAAGGTAATAGTAATATCATATTTACCCCTATTTACTATTAACTGCGGTAAAAAAGTAAAAAGTTACTATTCACCAAAAAATTATTTTTATCTCATTGAACCACATTTTACTTACTGATATCAACCGTGTCTGTCGGATTTTTGAAATTCCATTAACAGAAGCGGTAAAATTATGTTTTATGCAAAATTCAGTTTTTAACCTACCACTTAGTGGTTTCACTATTCATCAAAAATTGAAATTTTTCAGAAAAATACCAAAATTTCACCCTAGGCTAATTTCGGTATTCCGAATCCAAAAATGAAGTCCATTTTGAAAAATAAAATTTATAAAATTTCAAAAAGTGGTTATTACTATTCATAACGGCTAGTTTTAATAATATTTTAATAGCATATCGTTGTTTAGTGAAACTCGGTATTGCGTACGACACAAGCTATCGAGGAAGGTCGTGATTGCGTGTAAAGTAAGCCAAGAAAGTGTGTAGTGAAAGATTCCTTTGATGATATATAAAAACAAAATATAACTCATAAAAATCTCGGGTGTTACATATTAAGTCCAATGCATTCCTCATATGAATAGGTTTAAACATAACACAAATATTTGTGTTAAAACTAGCATACGAAATGTCAATACTTTCTCAATAAACCATGAATGATATAAAAATAACACATCCACAGTCAAACATATCACAAAACCTACAATACAATATTGAAATTTTGTATCATAAAAAATAAACATCAAATAAGCTTAAAATCCATCAATAGATGTTGACATAGATGAAATCAAAACTATTTAAGAAAATATCTCTTTTTTGAAATCATTTAAATGTCACATAATTATAAAATAAAACATTTACTTTTAAAATATTATTATAATCTTATAAGGTAATATTCGAAGATTTTACAATGGTGGAAAATAGACGCACACTCCGTATAAGTTAATAAACATCATTCTTACCTTAATTTTGTCGAAAAGGGTAAAAGGACCTTGTCTGGAAAATGACTGAAAGATTCCATTATAAACATCATATAAATGTTTAACAAAGGGTATAAATAACATTATCTCATATTCTATAAAATATAATAATGATTTGAAATATATTTTTACGAAACATGGATGTGGATGATAAAGAGGCCCCAATAGATAATTACGTATAAACAACCTCAGATAATGAAGAGATTGTGAAATAAACACTTACCTTGTAAATTTCCTTATTCAATGGTATGTTAACCTCCAGTATAATAGCTAAAACAATATTATTCAATTATACAATAACTATATACATAATTATTATATCATATATGACCTTCAAATAATTCATTGTTTATAATATTTTAGTATTATCTTCGTTCCTGCAGTTAACTTACTCGTTTTCTATTATATTTTTAGTTACATAAGTCTTGTTTGTTATGGATAGGTTGTATATTATTCATATTCAGAATGTTATAAAGTTCTTAAAAATTTAATTTAATTTTCAAGTGAGAATTAGTCTTGAATGGATATGATGGGTAATGAATCTCATCGAGTTCGTGGAGACGGTAGTCCGTACGTATGCACGAGCGACAATATCATTCTTTTGATATTAAAATAATATATAATTGGATGTTATATCATATATAAAGAATCATTATCATGTAATATTTATTATTTACTTGAATTAAACATCATTATTATACCCATCCAAATAATAATATATTGAATAACAATTTCACCACAATGTGGAGACGGTAAGTCGAACGTACGCACATATGGTGACATGTCATTCAAAGGATGGATAGAATACTAAATATGATTGTACCATATTTTTAATAACATCACATTATATTGAATATACTGGGTTTATTATTTTAGAATGTAAATAAAAAATAAAGAAGAAGTTATAGAAGAAAGGAACATGAAAGGGGGTGGTGAAAACATTACCTCTTCTTCGGGTTCTTCCTTTTGATCTGATCAAAAGGGATCCATTGGATGGCTTAATGACTAAATTAAGGATTCTAGAATGAATGTAGGATATTTTAGAGGGTAGTTTTGTAGATTTTGGCCGATATCAAAGGCTATGAAGGTGTAAAATTGAGAGAAGGGTTAGTGCCCTTTTATAAGAGGGGTGAGGGGCACCTTTGAAAAAGCTAGAAATATTATTTTATAATAAATTCATATTCCATTTATAATGGCTCAAAAGTGTATTATTTAAATTTTAAGGTGGTAATAGATCGAAAAACACTCAAGCAATAGGTTTTATACAGGTTTGGGTTACTTTATTAACGTTATCTTTTAGTTTTAACTCTTAGTTAATTAGTTTGACACTTACCATGTCACTTTGTATTTTTATATTATATAGTCAATAAACTTAATATAAAGTTCTAAGAGACCCTCAAGTGGTATATATATTATACACCTATCATTATTTAAGACTTTTGGCCGAACCTTATATTTTTAGCAATAGAATATAAATTAATAATATAAATTGTTTTTTAAAAACTCTTTTTTGTCAAATTTGACACTATTGGGTATTTTGTTTTTGATAATTTCATAACATAATTATTACTTCGAAAACAATTTATATAATCAGTCCTAATATGTCATTTTAACATAAAAAATTAGTGTAATTCATAAAAAGTCTCAAATTCCATTTATTTTGAGATTTATAATATCAATTATTTTAAAATTTTATTAATTAGGTAATTACTACATCACCATTGTGTCATAATTAAATCAAATTATTTAGTGTCTAAAAAATATAAATAAAATACCATTATGTTTGAAATCATTTTATATTTCTAATGAATATATATAATCGATTTTATCTTAGGTATAACCCTATATTAAAAATGTTTTATTTATTAAAATTTGATTATAAGTCTTTTAACTCTTCTTTGAATTAAATAATAATAAATGTCCTAATATAATCCAAGTGGACTTAAATGATAATATTTTATTCATATGGTTGTATATGGTCAAGATAAACATGTCCAATAGAACTAGGACATGTTTTAGGGTAATATTAATATCATTTTTACCCTTAATTAACCGATTTACTTTTAACTGTGGTAAATAAAAGTAAAAGGTTACTATTCACCAAAAATTATTTTTATCTTATTAAAACAAATTTCACTCTATGATATTATCCGTGTCTCTTGGAATTTTGAAATTCCTCTCACAGAAGTGGTAAAATTATGTTTTATGAGAATTTCCAAATTATCTTAGGAGGTGGGTAAAAAATGGTTAAAAGTTTCATTAAATTTTTATATATCTAATATTATTCTAAACTAACTCGAATGAATTTCATTGAACTTATATAGGTATTATGTATCTATTTTTACCTTAATTAAATTTAAATAAAATAAATAATTATTTAAATAAATTTTTTTTTATAAACTATGACTCAATGTTTTTTAACTATTCATCAAAAATTGAATGTTTTCAGAAAAATAAAAAAAATTCACCATAAGATAATTTCGATATTCCGAATCTAAAAATGAAGTCAACTTTGAAAGGTAAAATTTATAAAAGTTCAAAAAGATGGTATGTTTCCCTCGGATTGCGAGGATGACCTCCTCTTGATGGGAGGTTCAAACGTTCCGATCGGTTTCTAACAGTTTTGTTTCTAGAACCGAAAACATCCAATGATTCCACATCCATTTGGACCTACTTTCAAAAGGTAGGTGCTCATTAGTTTGTGGACTCATGAGGGTTAGGAATTTGCATTGGTTGAGAGGATGGGAGGTCGGACTCATCACACCTTTTTGAGGGTAATTATTGTCTACTCCGGGACTCTCTTTATAGATTTATGTTATGTTCATGAATCCTTATTATGTTACCAAGTATAAAATGAGATTTCCTTCAGATCTGACAATCAATGATAAAATATGTAGGAATTTTAGAGAATCTTTTATATGTATTTGAGGTTCTTCATCAATAGATAATCATCTGTATTAATTAGAGATTCTTGGTCAATGGTATCCTTCGAGACATTTATATAGAAGTCTCTTGGTCATTATGATGACCATGCTGGTTTTGAAGCCACTCAGTGGGGTACTTGAAGTTTATTGTCATTCAAAAAGACATGGATTATTTCAGAGTTGGGATCGAACCTGCAGATGGGCTACCTATGTATCCTTTGTTTAGAAAAAGGAATCAGAACCCATGTAGTTCGAGTAAGGGAGTATGATTTTTATGATTGATGGCTCAAAGAAGGATTTTATAATTACTTTTACACTCTAAGCTCACGTGAGTCATGCTCGATGTGAGAAACAATAGGTATTGGTAAAAATTATAGAATTGTGCCATGATAAATGAAGGTCAGGATTTACATTAGAGAAGAAATCCAAGAGTAGGGTCCATAAAGGTATATGTGCTTCATGGAGATTTTAAATACTCTAACATGGGGCTTACTGATGAAAATGAGACCCAAATTAGGATAGGACTTATGATTGGGTTTTACTTCTAAAAATAAATCTCAGATCAAAGGTAAATTAGGACTACTTAAGAGAAATTAAGACTGGGGCTTACTCTTGAAAAGGAGGCCCAAATTAAGAGATTTGGAAAATTAAGGGACTTGGGGATTACTCCTAAGGAGGATGCCCATGTTTGAAACTGGGGATTACTCCTGAAAAGGAATCCCAAGTTAAGAGAATTATGGTTGGGGATTACTCCTAAGGAGGATGCCCAGATTTGAGAATTATGACTGGGGCTTATTCCTGAAAAGGAGTCCCAAGTTAAGAGAATCTCCCATCTTAAATGATGAGGTTGAATGAATGAAATCTCAATATTTTAGTGACATAAAGATGTATAAATAACTAGGTTTTGAGAGATATTCCACAGAGTTGCTTTCAGATTAGGAATCCAAATAATGAAATCATGCCATAAATGGCTTTGAAGAGTGTCTTGAAGATTGAATCTTGAATAGGAGAGGTTGAATGGCATAAGACGGGTGAAATAGGAAAGAAGGGCACCCAAAAAGGCAGGGGCGCTCAAGTCCTGGTAGGCGCGCAGGTACTGCGTGGGTGCGCAAGTCCTGGTCACGCAGGTATACATACATAACACATGGGTTACTTGCACGACGGTTAACCAGCAGGGTAATACTTGAACGACTCTTGATTAAAGCCTTTATAATCCCCTTGAGGTTCTTCCAGAAGAGGGGTGCGCAAGTTCTATTGAAGGAGTAAGGCAGCGCGAAAGTGTGGCCTATCCCTTAAGGGCTGGCCACTCAGGCGCGCAAGTGTTGATGAGTTTCAAAACATAGGCCTTCCTCCGCCTCTTTAGATCTTCCGTTCTAGGTAATAAATTACCTTAGATGTGCTTCAGAAGCTTTGAGAAGAGACTAGGGCACCGGGAGCTCAAATATGAGTTTCTAGAAGAAAAATCCTCCCCATGGTCAATTTATAGGCAGGAGAAGACCCCAGGAGGTTATCACAAAGGTCACGAAAGTCACCTGCACGACCATAATGCGTCACACAGGTGGAATTGCATGACTATGAGGAAACTTGCGCGACTTATGGGAAATTGTCTCCTTGTTCATCCCTTTGTCGATTTTGGAAATATTCTTCAAAGGATGAATCAATTTGGGCTAAGTCATTTCCCTTTCTATTCTTTTAGACAATATGACGAAAAGGAGAATCAACAAAAGTCCCCCCTTAGAGTTGGATCCAAAATAAATGCCGATTTGACTCTGAGAAAAAGAAGAAAACCAATGGAAAGGAGGCGCACAAGATTCGGCACGCAAATGAGCTTTGGGTACGCAGAGTCCGGCGTGCTGGGGTACGACCTTTAGTCTCCCAGGGTACGACACGTAGGGTTCTAGAAATGTCTATAAATAGAGGGCCTCACTTCCGTACAAAGAATCTAGATTTCCAGACATCAAACCTTCGAGATCTCGCCGCGCAGGTCACCTTAGCCACGTAGGTTGTTCTGTTTTCCGGTGTTTCCTTGATGGTGCGCTATTGTCAAAATATCTTGACTTCTGTGGTGGTACATGCATGCCAAATATTTTCGCGGCACCTCCATACATGCGCGCCACATTTTAAACTTGCACGCCTTAATGCCTTTGCCATTTTTTCGAATTCTATCACAAATTTTATGAAAATCAACTTACATAAGAGTTAATTTATTCATCCTTTGTGCAGATTCAATGGTTCCTAAGGGAATTGGAACAGCTGATGAATAGGCTAGCAAGATGATTGATGACATGATGAACATCATTGGCCAGGATTACTATGATATCTATGACAACACTCTCCTAGATTTTTCTATGTACTTGATGAAATATCATCTTAATTTCCCATAGAGCATATATCTTCCTCTGTGTGGTCATGGTCATCTGCAAGGAATCAATGTTCTAGATACAAAGAACTATACGCCTGAAATGCATCTGCACTGTTACTCGTCCATTTCGGTTATGCTGTACATTAATAGAAACAACAATTCTATGAACTTTCAAATTCCTCCATGTCATTTCCTTGCAGATATGAAAATGGCAAACCCATGGGCTGAAATTTTTTCCACTACCGGTTGGTGGAGAGAAGACAAACATGGAATTACAGCAATATCTGAAAAGAGTACTCTCTCCAAATGGATATTTACTTCCAATACTCCAGTCTCAAATCCATTATCTATCTTCCAAGTCTCTTGGACAGAAATCAGCAGAAACATTTCTCAAACCACACTCAAGAACATTCTTTTACAATTGTTCCAAGAAGAGCTGGTATAACTGCATCTCATATATTATCCAGTTGAATGAATAAATTCCAAGTGGTTGCTGATGAATCTCGGGATGTCGTAAATCAAATGAAGAGTTATGTCGAAAGCCTCTTGTAATTCTTGAAAAAGAGAAGAGACTTCAGTCTGTGGATGTCCTTCAATCTCTTGTGCATCAATGAAAAACACTTTCACCTTCACTCATTTTTACCTGCATTCTCTTTTTCTAAATGCTTTAGATTTTAACAAAGCCAATGGGCATAGTAAGCATAGTTTTATTTTTTCTAGGATTAATGTAAATAACACTACAAACTTTGAACCATTTAATTTCTCAATGTTACCTAAATCATAAAAAATGTATGTTTAGTGAGATGGGAACTTGACTTTTATTTAGAGTTCCCTTGTCTTTTGTTGGCAGTTTAAAGTCATTCACATCAGACATAAAAAGGCTAATGTTTAAGGTCAAAATAGCTTTGACCGAAATTGATTAGAATTGACTCAATTCCTTGAAAATTCATCAGAAAACATATTACCATACTCAAGTACGAGGAAAAATATGTAAGCTATGACTTATGAATATTTGAATCTGAGGAATGACATGAAAAAGAGATAAAAGGAATTAGAAGAAGTAGTTTCCAAGAATTAAGTTACCATTATTTAGAAAACCCGTTAGGGGGTTGAATTATACAGGTCCACCTAAGGGCATTGGCTGCATAGTTAAATAAAATAGTATCTTTTGGCAAACAAGTCTGTTATATAGACTGTTTATGCAAGGCCTCCTATGGGCACGTGCAACATAGTCAGGAAAAAGAACTCTCAGAAATTTATTTTCCCAGTGCTAAAAGAAAGTGAATGTTTATGGAGATTAAAATCTTCCAAACTATAGAGTTTTTTATATGGAAATAAGTACTTGAATATGGAGAAGATATTTCCAAACAAGATTATCAAAGAACTGGATGAATATTTCTCCTACGAAGGTCTGACCCAAACGTAGGGAAGAAGAATATAAACCATAGACCTGAATACTTTCAGATCTTGAAAAAGGATATGGGAAAATATGTTAAGGATGGCTATTTTTGCGGATCCCTACATACTGTCATTTAAGACAAATAAGTACAAAAGATGAATTCTTCCCAAGAATGAAGTTACCACTATCTGACAAACCTTTTTGGGGGTTGAGTTATGCAGGGCCACCTAAGGGCACTGGCTGCATAGTCAAATAATAGTATCTTTTGGCTAACAAGTCTGTTATGTAGACTGTTTATGCAAGGCCTCCTATGGGCACGTGCTGCATAGTCAGACAAAAGAACTTTTAGAAGTTTGACATTTTTGTGACTATAAGACATGAAGAGGGTTATGAGGATCTGAAAATATTTATGTTTAGGATTATGACACATAAAGATGGATATTGTTCAATATATACAGAGATACACAGATCAATTCTAACGATAATCATGTTGTGGTTGGATCCTGAATTGAAATGTTGGACTTCACTACGTATCCCATAAGGATGAGAATCAAGCTATACGTAGTTCTTAAACTACATTTTAACATCGTGTGGCATAAAAGGATTAGAGATCTTAGTTTAGGGTCATAGAGCTTGGACCATTGTAAAAAATACACAGTGTGTGTTTTCATGGGGACTTTTCAGCCAAGGGACTGAAAGTGGAATTTGGGGTTAGGTCCAAATAATTGGGGCTGGATTCAAGGGACACTCGAACATTCCTATGTATCCCATAAAGATGGGAACCAAGCCCACGTAGTTCTAGAAATACACTTTGTAGAAATTTGGTTCATACATGTGAAGGGTGAAAGGGACTTTAGTACAACGATGGTTTAACCCAAGATAAAAGGTTTGGGCGATGCCATGTATACATGTAGTCTTTGAAATGAAACATGATTGAAAAATCAATGTAAATAATGGTTCCCTCTCAGGTTAGGGTATCAAAGAATGTTGTAGTTTATTGTCATATTGGAAAAAAGTGTTGTATAGTTTAACGTCGTATAACAAGGATGAATGTGAACCAATGTAAAGATATTTATTCTAGGGGCGGTTTCACAAATCAACATCGTATGAGATGTTGGTGAACCGATGTGAAGAGATTGGTTTTGGGCTTGAACCACGGGAGGTTTCATACAAACCCATCCTAGAATGCAAGGATCAAAGTCCGTGTAGTTCAATTGATGAATGAGTTAACGATCAAGTAGTTCTTGGGGACAATGACCTTAATAAAAAAAATTTGGGACTTACACATGGTTAGCGGCCCAAAGAGAGTGTTATGGTTGTGGCTTTCTCTAAGCACACGTGAGTCATACTCGATGTGAAAAACAAGATGTAACAACAACCTTAACAATGCATAGATTGATGTCATGTAAGACATATAAAGGGACTATGCAGTTTAGAGTCTTGTAGTTAGGACTGTTGGTGCTGCACAATTTAGTTTCATATATTAGGGACAAAGTACAGTTTAATGTCATGTAGAACGTATCACGGACATTCTGTACAGATTAGTGTCATGTAGTTAGGACGATGGGGACAATAGAGTTTAACATCATGTCGGAAGAAATGGGGACTGTGCAGTTTAATGTCATCCAGTGAGGACAAAAGAGTACACCATTTAACGTCATGTTGGACGCATTGGGTATTTTTTCCACAGTTTAGCGTCATGTTGGACGAATGTGAGAATAGTTTAAGGTCATATGCATGGACCGTGGAAGGTTCAGTTTAATGTCATACTGGACATAAGTGTAGTTTAAGGTCATACATGACCGTTGATGGTTATGTAGTTTAACGTCTTTCCATACGTAAGGGACTTTTATACAGTTTAGCATCATGTAGTTAGGACGTCACAGTTTAACGTCTTGCTGGACGTAAGGGACTTGCAAATAGTTTAGGATCATATGCATGGACCGTTGATGATGCAGTTTAAGGTCATACAGGACCAAGTTGCAGTTTAAGGTCATACTGGACCATTGTAGTATAGTTTAACGTCATATAGAAAGGACATCGCTTTTTAATGTCTTTCTGGACATAAGGGACTTCCCAATAGTTTAGGGTCATATGCATGGACCGTTGATGATGTAGTTTAAGGTCATAGAGGACCAAGTTGTAGTTTAAGGTCATATTGGACCATGTTGCAGTTTAAGGTCATACGGGACCATTTCTGTATATTTTAACGTCATATATAAAGGACATCACAATTTAACATCTTTCTGGACGTAAGGGACTTGCAAATAGTTTAGGGTCATATGCGTGGACCGTTGATGATGCAGTTTAAGTTCATACAGGACCAAGTTGCTGTTTAAGGTCATACTAGACCAAGTTGTAGTTTAATGTCATACTGGACCATTGCTGTATAGTTTAACATCATATAGCAAGGACATCAGAGGTACGTTGCAGTTTATACAAAATACTTTTTAAAAAATATGGCATTGGTTGGATTAGTGATCTGTTCTCCATCCATAGAGATTAATGAATAAGCTCCATTGGAGTAGACCCTATGTATTGGATAAGGTCCTTCCCATTTTGGATCATGTTTGGGAGGTTTCTTTCCTGGTATCACTGGAGTTGTGAGAACTAATACCAATTCTGCCTAAGTGAATGAACGAAGACAAACTTTTTTGTTAAAAGCTCGTGCTATTCGATTCTGATAGACTTCCAAGTGGTGCAAAGTGCACAGTCTTTTCTCATCTAACCATTCCAATTCATTCAATCGCGTTTGATATTTTTCATCTGTAGATGATTGATCAAAAATGGAAACTCTGAGCGAGGGTATTTGAACTTTAATGGGAAATACAGCTTTCGTTCCATATACTAGTGAATATGGAGTTGACCGAGTTGCAGTGCGGGTGCTAGTTTGATAAGCCCATAAAGCATGGAATATTTTATCAGGACATGACCTCTTATCTTTATCCACCATCTTTTGTAGTATATTTGAAAGAGTATTGTTAAAGGCTTCTTTCTGGCCGTTGGCCACTGCATGATATCGAGATGAATGGTTGGATTTGATGTTGTATTCTTGATACAGCTTCTTCACCTCGGATGAACAAAAATTGGTTTCATTGCCTATAAATATGGTATGAGGGACACCAAATATGGTAATGATGTTAGACATGATGAAGCTAACAATTCATTTAGAACTGACTTCCTTGAGAGGTATTTCCTCTGCCCCTTTGGAAAAGAAGTTGGTAGCAGTAAGACTGTACTTAAACTGCTTGGCCGTAGCCAAAGGGTAAGGTCCCACCACATCCATTCCCCATGTGGAAAATGTCCAGGAGTATTTAGCTGTATGAAGAAAATATGGAGGTTGATGAATGGAGTTGGCATGTACTTGGCATGAGTGACACTTCTTTGTGAAATCTACACAATCTCATGTCATTGAAGGCCAAAATTATCCAAGCCTTCGAATCGGATTAGGCAGTCTATGCCCAGACTTGTGGGCCGCACAGACTCCTGCATGCACTTCTTTCATGATAGCAATTGTCTCTTCACCATCAATGCATCTGAAGAGAACTCCATCAAAACCACATTTGTAGAGAATTTCTCTATGTGATCTGGGCAATCAAAAAGAGTAAAATTAACCACACGTCGCCGGATTTGTTATTTCTCAACTCTATCAAATGGAAGTGTTCCATTTTGAAGGTATTCCCTGATAGGTGATATCCATCCTGTAGTATGACCATACGGTTCATGAATGGGAAAAAATGCATTAATTTCCTTTGTTCTGATTTGAACGTAAGGTGAAATTGCACAATGGTGGGCAATACTGATTGTTGCCTCATCCCGATTTGGATCTTCCAAAGCTGTGGCTATATTAGCCAATGCATCAGCTTGAGCATTTTTTGATATTGGGACATAAGAAAATGTCGGTTCCAAAGGGAATTCCTCCATTAACTCTCTGATGTAATCATACAAAGGTATTAGTTCTTCTTTTCTAACGGCATAATCCCCATTGATTTGTTTGACTACCAGGTCTGAATCACCTTTCACCTATAAGTGATGCAATTGTGCTTGAAGCGCTAATTCCAAGCCTATGATGAGAGCATTGTATTCTACTTCATTATTGGTACCACCTTCCCACAATAAGAAGGAATAAGGTAACATTTCCTTTTCTGGAGAAATAAGCACAATTCCTAAGCCAACTTTGATGAAATTTGGAATTTCCCATTTTCCTCCCTGTTGGACTTCTGGAAGCACCATCAAAATACATTTCACATGCCTGAGGATTTTCTTGAATATAGAAGACTTCTTCATCAGGGAGTTCAATATCTGATGATGTATCTTCCACTGAATGTTGTTCAGCCAGGAAATCAGCCAGATCTTGGCCCTTTATCGCCTTTTGAGACACATACTGAATGTTGAATTGCTGCAAAATAACTGCCCACCTTTCCAGACATCCTGTAAGCATTGGACGACTAATGATAAATTTGAGCTTGTTATTGCGAGATACCAATTAGACCTCGTGATGTTGTAGGTAGAGTCTCAACTTCTGAACTGCAAAGATTAATACCAGGCAACACTTCTCAATACTTGAATATCGGGTTTCTGCTTGAATCATGGATCAACTGAGATAGTAGAGACTGTTTTCATTCCTAGCATCATTCTTTTGAGCAAGAAAGGAACCCAATGATCGCTCTAGAGCTGTCACGTAGAGGATAAGTGGTGTTCCTTCAACAGGGTTCATGAGTATCGATGGACTCAAGAGGTATTTCTTGAGAATATCGAATGATTCTTGACATTCTTCAGTCCACTAGTAAGTGACTCTCTTCTTCATCAATTTGGTTAAGGGTAAACTTTTTCCTTCGAAATTGGCGATGAAACGCCAAATATAGGATACGTGTCCTTGATGTCATCTTAATTCATTCAAATTTTGAGGAGGTGACATACCAAGGATTGACTTGGTCTTCTCGATATCGACATCAATACCACGATGGCGTACAACAAAACCAAGAAATTTTCCTAAGGATACCCCAAAAGCACATTTTATGGGGTTCATCTACAAATTATGCTATCGAAGCTTGTAGAATATGACTTCCAAATCAGCCATGTGATTAGAACGTTTTTTGGATTTAACTAACAAAAATTTCATACATAGCCTTCAACAAACTTCCCTAAGAAGGGTTTGAAGATACGATGCATGGCACACTGATAAGTTTCACCGGCATTCTTTAAGACAAAGGGTATTACCCGGTAGCAAAACACACCCTGAGGGGCTCTGAAGGACTTAGATTCCTCATCTTCTGGGGCCATTCAGATCTGATTGTATCCAGAATTTCCATCCATGAAGGAAAGTGATTCATAGACAGCTGTTGCATCAATTAGATGTTCTGTAATCAGAAATGGGAAATCTTATTTTGGACAATGCCGATTAAGATCTCTGAAATCGATGCAAAATCTAATTTGTCCATTATTTTTCATTACAAGGACAATATTAGCCAACCATTTGGGATATAGAACTTCTCTGATGAAGTTAGTTTTGATAAGATTATCCACTTTAGCATCAATTTTGGAAGCATAAGTTGGGTGTGTTCCTCTCGCGGCATTCTTAAATCCTCGATGTTCTTCTGGTAAACCCAAATGATGAGTAGAAACATCAGGATCAAGCTCGGGCATTTCTGTATAGTTCCAAGAAAATATATATCTATTTTGCTTTAGTAAAGAAATATACATCTCTTGCTCTTCAATAGTAATGGCCGCACTGATTAATGTGGGGCGTGGATCTTCTTTTGTACACAGATTTATTTCTCTGAGTTCATCCAAAGTGGCAGAGATACCCTCTTCAAATGCTGGAGGAGAATCTCTAAGATCTTCCTCTTCTTTTTCATCATGTGTTATTTCTTCCTTTTCTACTTTATTAGTAGATGATAAAGTAGAATTATCATGATCCGAATAGATGTCAAAATTTGCATATCTTGAAGAAGAATCTTCCATTTCCGACCCGATTGATGATGACAGGTCTTCTTTGGGTAATAAAGAGGAGAATATGGATTGAGAATCGACATCATTATTCACCTACGATGTTGTTATAACTTCTTCTATCCTAATTGGTGAATCATAGAGTTGTTGGATTTCATTAGATGAAATGAAGATGTCACCATTTGTGCTTTCATCACTGCTTGGTAAATTACCAATTTCTCCCATGTTGTCTGGATCGATTGTCGTAATTGACATTATTGGTCTTTCCATAAGAGTATTTTGATTTGGGTCTATCTTGTCAATTTGACTAATAGGAAACACATAATATGTACTCACATGTATAAATGGATTTAATGGGATTTTTTCCAAACCATATGGAGCATTAACTTTTGTAATCTCCTTTTTTATTGATTTCTCCCTTTGCTTCATGTGATAGAATTCTGCCTCGACGTATTGAGACTCACATGTCTTGACTGTGGCCTTATCACCATACAATGTCCCAACTTGACCATCAAAACAATATTTGAGACATTAATGGTATGATGATGGGATAGCTGCATGCTGATGTAGCCAGGGTCTTCCAAGCAAGATGCTGAAGGCTGCGTCTTGATCAACAACCATGAAATCTGAATTGGATACAAGATCTCCAAACTGATTTTTGAGTGTATCTTCACCCAGTGGTTCTTTTTCATTTTTATCCTATCCTTGTAACATCATGGTAGAAGGAGATAAATCAGATTCTGTGAGGCCCAATCGACGAAGTGTACGAATGGTCATGAGGTTGACTCCTGAACCATTGTCAATGAAAGCCCTTAGAACATCCACGCCATTGACCTTGCCAGACAAGTACAATGGTATAATATGTCCATGCACAACATCATCTTCATCTTCATCAGTAAGAGATATTATTGCATGGCATGCTGCAGGATTATTCTCTCTGTAATAGACTTAAGCTGCAGTAATTTCAGTTTTAAACTTATGAGGACTTGACAAAGCCTCAATGAGTGCTTCCCGAAGATCTTTTGACAGATTCAGAGCATCCAGAATTAATAAAATTGTTGGTACTTGGGCCAAGTGTTTCAATATATCATACATTGGATCCATAGGTATGTGTTTCCCAATAGGAATATGTGGTTTATCCGGTACCTTGGAAGCAGATGCTTTGGAAGTTGATGCATCATGTATTGGGATAGGAGTTGTCAATATTCCTGGTTTTAGAAGATTAGACCGATTAGTTCAATTTACTTACTGAGAGAAAGAAGATGGAACCTTCAACAGGTTTTCCAAAATAATTGTGCGAGGACTGAATTTCCTATTGGTATATAAACTTGCTTGTTCTTTCTGAGCTCGTTGAAGAGCTCTACCATGAGTTTCTGTTGCCTATACAGTTCTAGCAGGGCTAGAATTGGAATAGTGGCTTCTGAAAGATCCATGTCTTCCCCTGTATCCTGAGCCCCTGGAACTACCTATGATTCCTCTATTTGATACAGGGAATTCAGGCTCATTGAAACCAAAACTACGACTGGCATATGGATCTGTTAATTGAATCATATTAACGGAACCAAAGATTAACTCTTCATCTGATGGAGACTCTGCCTGATTAGCCAGTTTAGGCTATTCCGTTTGGTGGGGCGGTGCCCATGGATTTGAAGTAGATGGGATGACGTCCGCCAAAGTGAAAGACAACTTAGGCTTTGACACATACTCAACTTCTTCAGATTCTTTTTCTTTCTTTGAATCATGTCATTTCTTTGAGGACTTTCACTCTAAAGAAGAGGGTTTTTCCGCAACATTCATGGAAGAAGACACAATTTGTTTCTTTAATTGTGTTCGCAAAATAGAGTGAGTTTGATTGATTGTCTTTCTGAACATCCAATCATCATACTTCTGTGAATTTTTGCTTTTAACTTATTGCAATTCACCTTCCTCCTCTGGAACTGTAGCAGTGACACATGGTACCTGGGCTGAGGAGCCTTTCAATGTGATCTGTCCCGAGTCGACCATCTTTTGTAGGAGGTCTTTGAAGACAAAACACTCCTGGATGGGATGCCCTAACATTTGATGAAAAGCGCAATAATTGGGATAGTCTTCATCTCCTTTCTTTTTTGGCCTCTTGGGCATTGGCAATTGAACCAAATTTTTTTCTAGAGCCGAAATTAAATAACCGGGAACTTGTTCATTTCGGAAGGAGTATGTTTTCCTCTTTAGAACTTCAAATTGTTTTTGTCTTTGATCTCTTTGATCATTTGGACGAAAAGGCCTTTGTTGATGGCGCTCAGAAGGTGGAGCCCTTCTAGAAAATGATGGTTTTGAGGTAGAAACAGGTACAGGTGCTTGTTTAAGCATTAGTGTAGCAGTTTCTACTTTACCCATTCTCCTTCCTATATCTGATGGAATTACACGAGATTTAGCCTTAGCCTATATAAGGGAATCATCAATCTGCTGAGCAATTGAAGTACGGTCTCGAAACCCTCCTGTGTATTTCACAGGGATTAATGCCGGTAGTAATTCGTCAAGCAGATTTTCCACACAGATTGGAAACAATTCCTCTTGAGGGAGTGAAAAACACAAGGAATATGTTAATCCCTTTCGTCAAGAAATGAAATCAGAGACTCTTCCATTCTCCCTTTGCTTACAGTTTGTATGATCGAAAACTGTTGTCTTTGGAAAAGTTTAGCTGAACTAAAGGAGGAATTATTGGTGAAGATCCAACCATTCGGTAATTGACCGGGATTGCAAACTTGTATACCAAACAAAAGCTGGTCCTTGCAAGGTTCGCACGAAGCATCTGAGTTTCACTCCTTCTTGCTGCACCGGAGTTCTCATCATAGGATCTCAACAAGACACATAATGCATCAAATGTTGCTCAGGATCTCCTGATCCATTGAAAATAGGGAATACAGGATTCCCAAAACTGGATGGAGGAGAAATTGAATCTATCCATTCAGGGTAAACTTTCTTTTCTGGTTGAACATGTGCAATTTTCCCTTCCATAGTTTCTAACCAAGCTGTTAAGGACTCAATAGTAGTTATTAACTTTTGATAAACATCCGGTTGAACTTGGACTTGGGTAGGTGCAATGACCGGAGCTTGGACAGATGTGGCGATTTGTGCTGCAACTGATGGTATCACTGCCAACTGCTGTTGCACATGACCCGTAAGATTAGACCTGTGAGGGTGTACTAATAGAGGATGATATTCTTGACCCATTTTAGTAGCTGCATCAAATTCCTTTGGCTGGGTGACTCCAGCATGCTTAAAAAGAAGACTACTCTGAAGTAGTTCTGCATTCAACCTTCTTAATGCCTTCATTTCTTCCTCCTATTGTGAAAACCTTTTCTCTAGTGAGAGTGATTGACCTTCTCCAGAGGAAGGATATGTAACCAGGTTCTTTCCCTTACCTTTGTTGGATCCTTTTCGGAGAGGGGAAAGTGGGTTACTCGAAGGATTACCTAGGTTTAGAGTAATCCTTTGACTTCGTGTACGCACACCTTCTTCATTTGTGTCAATGCATACATCTTATTGAGCAGGAACCACTTCATCTGAGTCCCCTGAGTGAGCCTCATTTGGTGGATCAACAACAATGGCATTAATGACATTGATTGATGCATAACTCATCGCATCCCTTCTATCAGCATTTCTGTGATATTGTCTTCTTCCATGTCATTGATGAGACATTGCCTTTTGTTGATTCGATCCCTCAAGAACTTATGGACGAACCATAATTTGGGGGAAATCTCCTGATAATTTGGCTCTTCGTTACTCTTGAGGTTTCTTCCCCAATCGAGAAAAGAACATCCTTCTCTGAGGAGGGGATTGATGATTTGAAAAAGTCCCCAGTCCAGTGGACATGGGCTGTTCCTGCTGTTCTCTCTCAACTCCTTGAATCCTATTTGTTGATTCCGAGGGTTGTTTTAAAAGAGTCCCCAGTATGGTGAACTGGGGTAGTTCTTGACATGCTATGCATGAGAAGTTCTTGAAAGTCCTCCTATCTTGCGAACCATAGTATGGAAATTTGCTGGATGCATTAACCTGTATCTTTTTTTATCACCCTGTTCAAAAGACTGTTGGATGATTTCTGACACTTCTGTCACTTGGTGACGTTCTTTCTCCAAACATGTGGCTTGTTTAATATTCTTGTTTGCTTGATGCAAGAGTAATTCAACAACTTGTTCTCTGTATTCTTGATTTTGAGAGGAACTAGTTGAAGCCTATTCCTGGGAAATCATTTGATTACAAACAAAGCCCATTGACTGTGTCCAGTTATGGGCAATAACATTGCCTGAGACCATTTTTAGCGGGCTTTTCTGACTGGAGAGCACCATGAAATGTAGTGATCCATGAACACCCCATCCTCTGACACGAATACCAGATGGGGAATTGGAAATTAGCTGACACAATCTTCTTAGTGCGCCAAGGCATGAACGTTGAAGGGCTCTCTGCTACTTTTCAGCCTTCGGATATCGAGAGACAGATAGAGATGCCAAATCATATGACATTGTAACGCTTCTATTATCATAAGATAATACTTTCTTATTAAACTGACAAAGAGTTTTCCATATGTTGAGATGAATATCAAAATTTTCATATTCCGTCAACATTTCTAGAATATTATACTGAGAGTCAGCCAGAGGCCAAAACATAACTGGCACTTCACCTTTCTCCAGTTGTTTTCTCATGTTCAGAATATCTTCTTTATCATTTGATGAAGATTCATCTACCAGATTTGACCAGAGTGCGTGTTTCCTTGTTGCTTCATTGGATTCAATAGTATTGGTAGATAAATCATTGATAAAACTAGAAGATTCATGACTTAGGTGTGGTTCAGAGAATGACCTACACCCTGGGTATCCTCTGATTGAGAAAGTATTTCACCTTCTAGTGATAAAGCTTCAGACATGACTGGTTTTTCATTTGCAATTGCCTCAAGATAAGAGGGCTTTTTTGGCACTACATTGTCCACTGGAGCATTTTCCGGGCAATGTGAACCACTACTACGGAGAGGACCTTTGCAGTGAAATTCATCATCATGGAGAGGACCACCATAATGGGTTACATCAAAAGTTGAGATCTCTTACTCCTTGGTCTTCTGACCACACATAGGGTTCCTGCGGCTCTCATCTGAAAATGAAACTTCGAGATCGACCGAATTATCATTGAAGCATGCCGTCATGAGGATGTGTCTGTTGATGACCTTCGGAATTAATGTTCCCACTGTTGGGAAATGAGGGATTAGAATCATGAATTTCAAAAGATAATTGTCTGAGGGCTTCAAGAACTCCAGCATCGAGCAAGGCCTTGTTACAGATTGGCTCTTGATCTCCTGATTGTGTTGGGCCGATATTTTTCTTAGACGCCTTCTTACTCGCCTTGGAAACCACTTGTTGACTGAGGTGGCTGGTCTGAGCAGGTGTATATGCATGATCAGAAAATATAGCCAGGTTAGGATGATGATCTCCACTCAAATCAGGTGCATGTGTCTGACTTGGTTGTCCGTATGATATGGGGGAGTATTCCCCACAACCCTCTTGGACTGGAACAGATATGTGTGTCTGTTTCGGAGTGAATTGTTGATGTGTCACTCCATTTTTTGGGATATATTTATGTGTATTTCCCTGAGATGCCACTGAAGTTGTTATAATATCCTGGAAGGCATCCAGAATATGAGCAGGGATTTTCTTCTTCTCTTTCACCATTGATAGAATATGCTTGGTGACTTCAGCTACCAGAACGGTAATATACCTCCATTTCAGGCTTGTTGCAGGAATATGTGCCTGCTCATGTCCTCCTTTTCCTGTCAGTGAATCCTGAAAGTACTCAAGTGTGGGGGCAGAGAGTTGAGTCTGCCTCCTATTTGTTGTCTGGGCTTTCCAAGTAACTTCTCCGAATTCTACCAAGCGAGACTGTTGGTAGGCTTGATTAATACTAGTAGGTGTATGTTCCTGCTGATTGCACTTCACCAAACATGGTTGACAAGATCCATCATATGTAGTCAGACGAGCCTACTATCTAGATGATGATGTATTAACAGGTGTATGTTCTTGCCTATAGTACTCCACCGGAATTGCCAGGAAGGATTGGCATGATGCTTCCAGAGGAGTATGCTGGACAGCGGAATTAAAATGGGCAAGGGTATGTGCCCGCTCATTGGTTTCCACCATGTTTGGTTGGTGGACTTCTCTAGAGATGGCAGAGATGAGAACCTGCTCACTGTTTACTGGATTCCACCTCTAGTGGTGCGTCTTGCTTACTCGGGTTCGAGGAACCTGAGCCGAACTCCATGAGGCGGTATCCTCATCATGTTGAGGGTGCACTGTCGCACGAGTCTGGCGTCTATTGTTGGTGGGAGCCCTCAGGAAGGACTCCTTTCTGTTTGAATTAAGGCCCTGAGGGACCCGCTCATTCACCTCCCCCAGAATAAGGGAGCAAATGGTGATTGTGTTCCGGGGATAACGACCTGAAATGGTTGGAGATGGTAGTCAGCACCGCCTGCTTCTTGATCACTGGTCTTCATTTTCTGGACGACCTATGTGAGTTGTTTACTTGGAGGGCTTGTCGGGCAGCCTCCAGAGTTGGGATGGTACGATGTTTACAGTTCTCCTTAAACAACGTGTTTGATACCTAGAGTTGAAGACGCTGAGTAGGTGATATCGTCCTTAGAACGGATGATGATCCAGCAGGAGTAGCGGCAGTGGCATTTGCAGCAGCAGTATTCATAGGTGTGAACATGAGAGCAGCCATTCTAGAAATGCAGAAGAACTTGGAAAAGAGTCCCTGTTTGATATAACAGATGTAATCAAGATAAATTCAGCCACTACATCTTTTGGATGAGCACATTTTTCAATGATTGTTTTTGTTGGACCTCTCATTGAGTTTTAAATAGGGGCCTAACAAATGGGAAAAATATTATTTTAACTTGGTTAAGGATTCACGTCGGGTTCACCATTTTTGTTTCCCTCAGATTGTGGAGTTGACCTCCTATTGATTGGAGGTTCAAACGTTCTGATCGGTTTCTAACGGGTTTGTTTGTAAAACCAGAAACATCCAATGATTCCAAATCCATTTGGACCTACATTCCAAAGGTAGGTGCTCATTAGTTTGTAGAATTATGAGGCTTAGGAATTTTCATTGGTCGAGAGGATGGGAGGTCTGACTCATCACACCTTTTTGAGTGGAATTATTGTCTACTCCAGGACACTCTTTATAGATTTAAGTTATGTTCAAGAATACTTATTACATTACCAAGTATAAATTGTTATTTCCTTCAGATCTGAAATTCAATGATAAAATACGTAGGAATTTTAGATAATCTTTTATATGTATTCGAGGTTCTTCATCGATAGAGAATCATCCGTATTTATTAAGGATTCATGGTCAATGGTATCCTTCAACACATTTATATGTAAGTCTGTAGGTCATTATGATGACCATGCTGGTTTTAAAGCCACTTAGTGGGGCACTTGAAGTTTATTGTCATTCTGAAGGACATAGATTATTTCAGAGTTGGGATCGAACCCGCGGATGGGCTACCTACGTATCCTTTGTTTAGAAAAAGGAATCATAACCCACTTAGTTCGAGTAAGGGAGTATGATGTTTATGATTGATGGATCAAAGAAGGATTTCATAATTAATTTTACACTCTAAGCTCACATGAGTAATGCTCAATGTGAGAAACAAGAGATATTGGTAAAAACTAGACAAATATTCCATGAAAGATGCAATCATAAGAAATAATGTGGGGATTATGCATGTATGACTGCCCATATAAATGAAGGTTAGGATTTACTTTAGGGAAGAAATGCAGGAGTAGGGTCCATAAAGGTATATGTGCTTCATGGAGATTTTAAATACTCTAACTTAGGGCTTACTCATGAATATGAGACCCAAATTAGGAGAGTACTTATGATTGTGTTTTACTTCTGAAAAGAAATCCCAGAACAATGGTAAATTAGGACTGGTTAGGAGAAATTAAGACTATGGATTACTCTTGAAAAGGAGGCACAGGTTAAGAGATTTGAAAAATTAAGGGACATGGGGCTTACTCCTAAGGAGGATTCCCATGTTTTAGACTGGGGCTTACTCCTGAAAAGGAAGCCCATGTTAGGAGATATATGGTTGGGGCTTACTCCTAAGGAGGATGCCCAGATTTGAAAATTATGACTGGGGCTTATTTCTGAAAAGGAGGCCCAGGTTAAGAGAATCTCTCATCTTAAAGGATGAGGTTGAATGAATGAAATATCAATCTTTTAGTGACATAAATATGTATAAATCACTAGGTTTTGAGAGATATTCCACAGAGT
Source organism: Viscum album (assembly GCA_963277665.1). Lineage (NCBI taxonomy): Eukaryota > Viridiplantae > Streptophyta > Magnoliopsida > Santalales > Viscaceae > Viscum > Viscum album. The sequence goes on from OY728144.1 coordinate 291,319,064, forward strand.
TCCTTTCATATAAGGAATCCAAATCATGAAATCATGCCATAAATGGCTTTGAAGAGTGTCTTGAAGATTGAATCTTGAATAGGAGAGGTGGAATGGCTTAAGAGGGGTGGAATGGGCAAGAAGGGAACCCAAAAAGGCAGGGGCGCACAAGTCCTGTTAGGCGCGTAGGTACTGCGTGGGCGCGCAAGTCCTGGTCGCGTAGGTATACCTGCGCGACACATGGGTTACTTGCGCGATGGTTAACCAACAGCGTAATACTTGAGTGGCTCTTGATTAAAGCCTTCAGAATCCCCTTGAGGTTCTTCTAGAAGAGGGGTGCACAAGTTCTATTGAAGGAGTAACGCGGCGCGCAAGTGTGGAATTTTACCTTAAGGGTTGGCCACTTAGGCGCGCAAGTGTTGATGAGTTTCAACACTTAGTCCTTCCCCCCCTCTTTAGATCTTCTGTTCTAGGTAAGAAATTACCTTATAAGAGCTTTGGAAGCTTTGAGAAGAGACTAGGGCGCTGGGAGCTCAAATCTGAGTTTCTGAAAAACAAAATCCTCCCCATGGGGGTCCCACGGGGTCTATTTATAAGCAGGAGAAGACCCCGGGTGGTTATCACTTAGGTTGCGCAAGTGGACTTGCGCGACTATAAGGAAACAGGCACGACTTATGGGCAATCGTCTCCTTGTTCATGCCTTTTTCGATTTTTGATATTTTCTTCAAAGGGTGAATCAATTTTTCCAAAGTCATTTCCCTTTCTATTATTTTAAACAATGTGACGAAAAGGAGCGTCAACAGGGTATTACTATTCATAACGACTAGTTTGATTTGTTGTGGTGTGTGTTAAAACTCGAAGTTGCGTACAACACACGCTACTGTATTATTCAAAGAGAAGCGTATTGTGGAAACTTGGGGTGTTACATAAGATGACCCTATTTTCCACACTAGTTGAATAAAATGAAGTATATTTATTAGTAACTTTAAGACCACTTCAATAACATGAAATGTCAGGGATATTCATCTTACTACTTGATGAACTAATTTCCTACCATAGAACATAACCTATATTCCAGAAATAATCACCTACCCACATGTAGCACTCATTAAAAAATTCATGTTTCATTATCATAGAAGAAATAAGGTTGAAAAATACATTCACCTAAGAGTTATTGGAATACATGATCACATCCTCAAAGAATTTATTATTCAATAGATCAAAAATATCTTTTTTTTGTAAAAATAGATACAACTCAGTAAAATTCACTGAATAGTCCATAACTCACAAAACACCATTCTCTATGTGTATGAACTCTCTATGTTAATCATATATCATCTTCTTAATAAAGAATTAATCCTAGAAGGTAGTTTGAAAATCATCCCAAAACATTCACTAATGATGACCAACATGGGTAATCACATCGACCATGCGATTTTCCATATGTTGTATTTTATAGGATAAAACATTAAAAATCATTTATAGAGGCATATTTAGATGCTTGAAGATAGTTAATGTGACCTCCAGCCTAGACACAACATCCTATGGAATGTCATCCCCAAAACAAATGGGAGGATTCTACTATTTGAATTCACAAGACAGATCTTCCATATAATGTTTAGGTCATAGAGCTCCCTGCATGGACTCTATAACACATTGGAAACTTCCATGAAGCTGATTATAAGTTCTTAGAATATTATTAGGAGGTGGTTCCCCGTGTGGAACTATTTCAAGTATGTCTATAACCTCCGCACCCACCATTTCTAAAGAATGTTCTTCACCACAGTCATGGGTAATTATTTGATGTATTTGTGGAGGAATTGATCTATAAATCCCATCAACACACAATATAACAGTATTTTGAGCATATATATACAATGGAGAAGGAATATCAAATGAATAAGGGATCACATAATAAGGTATAGTTCCCCATATATGGATATAGAAGGACACGATAATGGTAAGTGTTCTAGTTTCATTTATAAGGTTTCGAATAGATGAAGGGTCATTTATACTTTCCCTAAAAATTTATTAGAATATGTTTCACTTTATAAATATAGAATTACATTTACATGTTTCCTTATATTATATAAATATATCATCTTTTTAATAAAAGTGATCTCAATTTCATGTTATTAATGGGATAATCACATTATCATGGAAATCTGAAACCATTTAATTTCAATTTCACCACATATATTTCTGGTCTCATAAAGTAATAGTTGATTTACAATATCCTGACAATGTATATCACCCCTACAAATCCATGAGGGCATATACACCTCAGGAATTGAAACTAGAATTCACTCAATCATAGACAAAGTGATGATCATGTATCAAAATATACATAGCTTATAAGGGTATATATGAGTTACCTAAGATTCCACCATTGAACTATACAAAAAAACACTATTTTGGTTGATACTAACACTTCAAATAACAAATTGTTTACCCATTTTTGTCTCCAAAATATGCAACCCAGGATTTTTGGAATAATACACAGCTGGATAAGATAAAATTAAAGTTGAAATGGATCTAAAGACCGTTCTATGAGTCTTCTTCAAAAATCCCTTTTCTGAAGAAACCAATAGGGGGACCTCAATATGAGAATTCATAAATCTCTTCTGGGGATATCTATGATTGAAATTCCACCACATTGAAAATGAGCCACTATTTGACAGACACCTTAATGATTTGTAAAAATACATGGTCATCAGTGAATCCAAATGTTACATCGTGAAACACTTCCTACCTCCTCAATACCCATTTCCTATAAATACTTTCCTCATTCTAATTAGTAATTAATATTACTCCTCCATTTTGACATTTTAATTTCCTCTATTTTATGAATCAATTGAGTATCCTAATCCGTAATGATAATGGATCATCCATGTTATATGAATATAAAAAACCCACTTTCATATGTTCTTTAAAACCATTGTCAATGTTGGGGATGAATTTCCCAAATTCTTACACTCTTCCAGGGAGAGGAAGTTCTTATGGGTTACTTGATGCATCACGAAGCATTAAGGAATCATTAAGAACTTCTTCCATGTGTTGGGACATAAACCAATGGTAGGGTCACCATTCATCATATTGGATAACTCTTCAAAAATCCCTTGACCATCACAAAGAACAAGCGCTTCATAGAGTACCTCTCTATGAGGAAATGTTATTTATTAATCCATCCTTCTATGCCAAGCCATGAAGCCTCCCTTCTATATAGACCTCTTCATAATGGTTTTGTTGCCTAAGTCTCGTCACTAATCCTGGAACATTTCTACTAGACCTAAACCCTTTATTTGATGTGTTCCATCTATTATTATGGCACATTTCACTTCATATGTGTCCTGAGATATATAGATTACTTTTTCTTATCAGTTTAAGTATGTTAATTCCTTTTATTAATCATTATAGGTACACAAACATGGTCCTCATGAATAACTACTCATCCAAACCATTATAACCTATAATTTATGTATTCATGGACCGCCCAAAGGAGTATTTAGTGTGTCTAAAAAATCCTTTGTTGTAAAGAGTGTGTCTGACATGTCTCAAATGCATAAAGTAAACCATTATTGCACTAACATCCCAAGTCTATGCCATTAATCTTTAGTATTTCAACCTATACTGCACACATGATTCCCCATGTAATATCATCATTGGATTAAACCTCCACCCACCATGGTACACATGAAAACTCTCATGGGAAACATCCATGTGTAATCGCCCCTCAGAAATCAAAGCATGCTCCATATATAACACACATGGAATAAAATCCACCTAAAGAAGCTCCCATGGGTAACACTGACACAATGTCTCATGGGATCATCTGCCACCACATGTAAACCAAGGATACTTCTTCCTCATGTTTCTCACACAATGTATGCCACTCATGGGCTTAAACGTTATAAGCAACCAAGACATCTAACCACCATATACAGGGGAATCCCTCTGAGAGTGTACGCCAACCATTTACCCATAATGGTGTTCTTCAATGCATATTCCCCAACCATAAATAATTTATTTTCATTTGTAAGCCTTAATTCCAGATTTTAAATCATGTTTGAGATTTCCTCACATATTCATATTTGGGAATGGGGGAATTATGTTATGATCCATATTATCCCAACTATGTGTCATCCTTAATTGCATGTTCATATTGATTATTATCCTCCAGGAATAGTTATGGTCAACATGGTTGTACATAAAATATCCTAGAATGGGGGAACCAATTATGGGTTTTATAGGGGGAACCCACCCCCTATGGAAGTATAGAACTAGGATTATACTTATATATGTGTATGTGATTACCAATAGAGGAAAAAACATGGGATTGAGGATCCCTTAGAATCACAACCCTCCATTCAGAACAGAAACTTGGTTTAATCAAATATTGGGACTTCCAACCCTTATAATCTATTTGATATTACTCAAAAAACATAGAATGGTACCAAAATCAATCTCTTTCTCTAGCTAATCACAGACTAGAATAGGACCATCAATGAAAACATTTATGAGATATTCAGATATTATGGCAATCATGTTCCTCTTCAACAAGGGTTGTATGGATATTCAATGGTCTACTATGGAATGTTTCTCCCAATCATGATTGTTAATATCGTGCAATACAACAGAGTATATGGGGGTTATATAGAAAGAAACGATGACATTAGTCACTGTATCATCCTTTATAGAATTATAATCCTCTTTGAGAACAAGAATGACCTACTCTAGATGCTTCCAATCATGATTACAGAGTAAAAGAGTATTTCAATACATTAGTGGTCAGTTGACCATTTTTATAAAAATCATCCCCACCAAGATTATATGATCTATTTCTCTACTACACATCTAGAAGAAATGTAAACATAATATGTGGAAATACCACATAAACATAAGTCGTACTCGGCATGGGTGAATGTTATGTGGTCACCATATGAATTTATGAGTCCTAACATTTCCCACATCAATTGTATGGTCAATCCAATGATGAATCACCCACAAATCATCTCACAGTTAGTTCCTATGTTGGGAACTATTGAGCAGTAGAAGGCCACCAATCTCTATTGTATCATTCAAAATTTAGAAAGGAATACATTATTCTGGTACATTAAGTAACCCATCAGGCCCATCACTGGTAGGGAAGACCACTATAGGAATTTTCTCTACTAGTTCACCTCCACCACAAAAAATAAAAATTTTCTCAAACTATATAATTACAAGATGATTTTGGATGAAAAATCAATAGAATTTGTTCAGTATATATTCAGAACATATTCAATCTAAATTTCATTAACCAAATAACATTTTCTAATTATTTGTGTGTTGAACACAAAGGATGAGATAGTCCCCACCCTAATCACTCAAACCATCCAAGGTGTGTTCCAATGATTATAGGAAAATTATCATTGCCTAAATTAGGACACACTATAATTCATGTAGTCATGTCAGTTTCCCATTCCATATTTTGTATAGAGTTCCACCAGAACAATTACTGTTTTTATTATATAGGTAGAGGCCCCATGACAGGTAGAGTTGTTTCTACTCAAGCCAAACTAATTGTAGTCGCACAGTGTGAACCATCCTCAATATTATCCACCCAAAACAACATTGAATCAGTAAGAATCGCACCATCATATTAATCCACCATTGTGAGAGAATCGAGATCAAACCCCTTGTTTGGATTCTACCCCTTGTTCGGGCTAGGCTTCCAGTGTTATCATCCCAGGAAGAAGAAATTATACCTATCCTTTTATTTAGTACCAGTTTCCAAGTTACTTCTACATTTCCTTGTATCAACAGAATCTAAAACATCCATCTTGCAGGAATCCCTAGGGAGCCAAAGTCACAAATCATTCTATATAATTCAATTACCACAAGATCATTGGACACATCATTATACAATGTTATTAGTTCAATTAGTGTCTTTAGGACCTAGAGGATAATTGTGTGATCATGTTGGTCCATTTCCAAGCATATGGATAACATATCTCTTTCTATCCAAAAATAAATTGTGATGGTTCTTTTGAATAGAAACAATTTTCCAATAGTCAGACACATTAATATGATTAATGGATTGATTCTAGAGAACTCTCTCATTCTCAGGGTATCATTAATTCCCATGTGTGATGGATTTAGCCCTAAAAATTCACCATGAATTATATTGATAATTATTACGAATTTACATAATTTCCTTATTAACCTAAAAAGACATGGCACTGATGGCACAACAGAATACATAGTTTTGTACATATGGTGGGGTCAGACCGCACACTCAGTTACTTCTTAACTAAAGTGTTGGGAATCATAACCAGGGTCTTCCCATAATAAGATTAACCATCTATTGATGAGTAGAAGTAAGAATCCATGAATGTTTTTGATATCATGTATCCCTTCTTGGTTCTCAAAAATGATGGATAACCTATAGATTCATTGGGAACCTCTATTTGTCACCATCAATGAGAAAATTCAGTATGTGATAACAACTTTAATTATCATTCCACTAATCAATGAAAAACTATGAATGATAATATGAATATAAATATTGAATTTCTAATAGATCATATGGCATAGTCTTCCCATCCAACTCCACCAGATACATCACCACATGTGATTATGCTAGTTAACCATGAAGAACAGTTACAACTAAAATCAAGATTTACCATATCAATTGATAAACAATTATAAGTTAGTAAAAAGTATACCATTAGTGATATTGGGAGATTTGGATGATTATAATAATAAAATTGTGAGCACCATCCATAATCAAGTAATTCATTTTGTTGTCCCCACCATTCATCCTGAAAAAGAATGACCCTCATGATAAGAAAAAAATATCTGGCATGGGTGTAAAATATGTTGAAGTGCCTCTCCTAAATACTTGTGAATCTATCAATCATAGAATCCCTCTACATATTATATGTAATTTTATAATCTCTCACATAGGCCTTGAAATATTCCTTCAATATGAAATTATTGGTTTCAGGTACCTAGGACATATATGATAAAGTGGTCAAGAAAACCTTATTCCGGTACATGATATCATTCTCAGAAGAATATGAGGGCTCTCTTATGAAGAGAAACCTTCTGTTTATTTATATCACATTCTAACTCAATGGAAAGATTGTGCTTCAATATCATGTATCTTTAGGTTTTGGGGTCAACCTCATTCTATCTGAGAAACATCACAAGTTCGGATTGACTATAAAAGAGTGCAGTCCCTCTGACCTCAATATTAATGATTTTTATCGGACCAAGGAGAGACTATGTGAAAGGATCTAGTTTAATAAATAGATCGATAACACAATCTAAATTGCCAGATTCATGGTTGTCTCACATAAGACAATCATGAATTCATTGATTTATAGGCCATGGGTCTATCTACAAGATATACTTTCCACCATCTATTAAAAATCTTGAAGTTCCCCCTTAGTGGTTGATTTTGCGCGATTCATGGTGATGCACCTCCCAATAACTCCTGGGAATCCAACAATATGGATTTCTACTATTATAGGAGAAAGGACCTAAAATTATAGAAAAATATTTTTGGTTACACAACCATTGTGGACAAACCATGGACAGACTCGTATATCAATTTCAACCTCTTGATTCATAGGATGGAGGCCATGAAACAATAGTTGGGAAAATTATTCATTGCTTTAAAAAATAAAGTTATCTTTTTCTCTATATTCTAGAAACACTGAATGATTGTCTCAAACACCCACCAATAAAAATCTATGGTTATTCTATAAATATCTACCACCATGAAATATCTATATATTCACCCAATTTGTACAATTCCATAACACATTTTTATGTTCAACATAGAAGGGTTGTGTCTTTAGAAATAGAATTACGACCATTTCATATATATTATGCATGGTTCCCGCGGTAAAAAGCCTAATGTTTTCAGCTAAATAGTTTCTATAATCACATATTCATAAGGGAAATATTTCTTTAGTGATGAATCTAGATTCTCTAATGTAGGCACCAATGATCACCCATAATTAGTCGACCAGGGTGAATAGTATCCCAACACTTATTCCCATGCCATAGATGATGAATATTATTTAGAAGATAATCCTACTATTTTTATGGAGGGTGTATCTACCACTATCAATGAGTTGGTAATTATTATCCGTGGTTCAATGAAATATATGATTCCAATGTTGATCAGTGAATCAAATCCACCAGAGGAACAAAAGTAGTATGAAGAATTATTGAAAAAACAACAACCAGGTATTTTCAAGGAGTTATGAAATGATACTAGGACTAAACTCTCAATTCATTGTCCATCATCATGGTCTCCTTGTGAGTCATCGCTGGTTCAAGCAACCTCTAAAAAAAATTCACCATTCTCCTAGTCCATCGGTCATGGTAGATTTTGATAAGCTCATAAAATCAAACATCATCAAAGATGTTTAGTACCCCAAATGGCAGGAAAATGCCATTACCATTTGAAAGATTAATTGGAATGTCAGAGTCTTCATCTATAGTCGAGACCACAACCACCACTATAGGAATGATGACGTACCCCTTATGATTGTATGGAAATTTATAAACACCACAACCAGATTCTATGTTCTCACATTTATGGATGGATACTACAAGTACAATCATATCCAAATGACCCTCTAAGATAAGGATTCTCCACCTTTAGTGTGCCAAAAGGGGATTTATTCTATGTAGTATTTCCATTTAGTTTGACAAATTTATAATGAAATTATCATTTATCCCTGGGCCATAATCTCAACCAAATCCTCACGATGCTTCTAGAATGATAAATTGTCAATTTGGTGGTCAAATTATAATAGCTTTAGGACCATCGAAGAGATAACGAGAATGTTTTCAGCTTATTTTAGTACCTGCAGTTTATATTTATCCCCATGATGTGTGCATTTGATCTAGCCTATAGGATGCTTGTTGATTTTATATTCAAATATAGATGCATCACGATCGACCTAGAGAATATCTATTACCTCGCCCTAATGCCTGCATTGAGAAACAATTGGGATCCATGAGGCCTTCAAGTCAACTAAGAATATTTAGGTCGATTTATTACTAATATGTTTGGAATGGGTATTCTCTTTTCAATTATCATGAATAATTTTACTATCTACATCTGGGATTATGAGTGTTGGAATTACATGGAGGAAAGCAGGCATTTTATTATACAACATATGGTTCTGATTCAAGTAATATAAGGGAATCCTCTAGTAATTTATGTGAACACTTTGTAATGATCCCACAACACACTTCTCACCAAGATAAATAATGAGGAGATAGAGAATAGTTCATACTATCTCAATCTCATTCTCCTCGAGATAGTGAATATGTACTCATCAATCGTGAAGAGAAGACTCACACTGTTTTTCATAGTCTAGATTTGGTGACACTATTTTCAGCATCATGAGATACTACTGGTATCATGCATGGACCCACTAATATATATATTGTATCGCCCAATCTTGAAATTATGGGTAGATCCATGTTTGGTGATCCTTCATCAGTTTTACATTATGTTCATCCTATAATAATACATCAAGGTTTAAGAATTGGTTGACATCCTAGAAGACCATCTTTCCCTTGAAAAGAATTCTTGGGGGTATTCATCATCACCATGAAATAGGAAATTCTAAAATACATTTTCATGCTTTCAAATGTTACCCCAACAAATAGGTAGAGTATCTGGCACTAATCATTGGTCTCTATATGGACCTCAATATTTATCATCCCCACTTGCATGTGTGTGGAGACTCTGATTTATTCATCATTAAAATCAATGGGGAATATATTGTAAGGAATCTAGAGATCATTCCCATTCTAAGGTGGGCTATCCAGTAATTATCTTAGTTCCCTTATCAGCTAGTGGTGACATATTTACCACGGTCATTGAACAGTATAGACGATGCCTTGACTTTTCTATTCAGTATTTTTATAGACCCTAAATAGAATGATATATTGATTCATCTAGAATATTAGTGGGTCAACTCTCCTTTAATTTTAGATAATAATGATATCTAATAAGTAAACCAGTGACTACAAGTGCATCTATATCAAGACCACCAGATCCACCTCTAATATTTGAAACTTCTGCATGAAGAATTCTTTTTATAGAGTATATATAGATCGATGTTATCCTATCAAATCGAGAAGAATGTGATAAATTCCATTGAAACGAAGCTCATTTAACCTTCTTGAGTGGGAGAATGTTGTTTACATATGTGTGATTGTGGGAATTCTCCTCTATTGTATCAAAGGATATGAGATTATCATGTTTATGTTTTGTGTTTATTTTTGTTCTCGTGGTTCCCATCAAGCGAGGATGAAGATATCCCACCAAATTAATTAACTATAGTACTTATATCCCACCATTGTCCATGACTATTGTAGGATAAATAATAGGTTATTTTCATGTCATATAAATTCATATTTTGAACATTGACTTCAAAGTCCACCCCATAAAAAAATTATTCTTATCCCTTTTTATGTATGAGGACTCAATGCCATGGGGATGTATCTCCCAATGAATTCTCATTAGTGTAGGTCCATTCTAAGCACAACTGATTTATTTTCTAATTGGGAAGAAGTAGTTCCTATAAAGGAGTTCATGTGATTGTGAGTGGGTGATTTCACGAGCTCCCACAGCATTCTCGGAGTAAGAGTCCCACATGAATTTATCAGTGAAAATGGAACCAAAATATGGTAGATCATCTTAAAGGTTGTATACAATGTACAAAATTCATTAAACCCATTTCTCCTACTATAACACAAAGGAAAATTGATATATCGTGGTGTCTTACAAGACCCTCTGAAAAAGTATATAGAATATGGTGGGCCACCAAATGAAGTGTCTGCTAGAAATGGTCCCCAATGGTCTCTATGCCTATTGTTGAATGAAGTGGAATTCCACCAAGGTGACTCCATATTCCATAGTTTACAAAATAGAGGTAGTCCTTCCCATATATATACAGCTTCTATTACTCCAAATAGTGATCTATATCTAGATATCATTACCTATAATATCATATGTTCATCTATTTGGGATGGAACCTGTTAATGAAATCAAGATTTAGGCCCTTTCGTAATCTTGAGATACACCACAATAAGATATCCTAATCATTCAATATGAAGGTGTTATTATCTCATTCATACAATGTGATACCATTTTGGATCTCTGACTTTCAATGATACCATGATGGAAGCCACCACTTATGGATCCCATGTGGGTGGGACCTTACATAATTCACATGTTCTATCCCACTGGTGCATAATCGTTTATCACCTTAATGATGTATCACATCACTCCTCCATCAAATGAAAATTTCCTTATGAATTACATCCCCTGAGTATTCTAGCATCCTAGTCACATAAAAATAAATTGGATTCATAGTCAATGATCTACAACCATAAAACAGAGTTTAATGCCTATGTACCAAGACTTTATACTATGTATAGGGTGTTCTCAGAATATTTTTCCTGAAACCATGCCTCTATACTATAAACATGCCTTTCATAACACCTTTTCCTCCAACTTCATAACCTAACGTTGATAAAATACACAACACCATGATGTTTTCACCATATAGGATGTATCATACCACATCATTCATCTACCACCCCATGTTTGATAAAACATTATGGCTTGATTCCAGTATACATGAGTAATGTAACGACACCTATATTTTTAAATGATCTCTATCCAACCAAAAAATGTAACATATATCAAAACAATTACCCCTTATGTATAGGTCATACCTATGTATAGAAATATACTTAAAGAACAATATATACATTACTTCGTTCCATAGTAGGATATGTAGTGATGCCCATATTTATGTTCATGTCCCTAGCATCCATATTAATTCCTTCTCATCCACCAACCCATGTATTTTACACACAACGATAAACATTGTTACATCTTCAACCTTGTTGCATGACATTTTACTACATGTTTTGTCCATGTAACATCACTATAAACAATATGTGTAACTCTTTTAGAAATATTAGTGGTCCATCCTTCCCCATAGGCCTATGCTCACATCGGTATTAATAATCCATTGCTCTACATATTCCCATTTTGGGGAGCCTCCTTACCTGGGTCTGAAATTCATAACCATAAACTATGAACCAATAGTCCATGATTCACAGCATTAATCTATATATGTGGTTTTTCGATATGTACTGTGAGGTTTTAGGGGTCATTAGACCTCATTGAAATTTTCTTTTTTAAATTACTACACTAAACATACCCATTAGAGTTACCCCACGCCCTCATGGGATAATCTATACCAAATTAAACTAGAAACAATCATTCTCAATTCCTGGTGTTAAACTACAACCCTGCCCTAAAGAAATTAAGGATGCCCAACGATAATCATGGGATGCCTCCCATCCCTCAATATAGAGTATTTCTTCAATAAGAGTATATCACATACCACACATTGTTCTAGAGATACATGTGTCTTAACTCCCATCCTTACGGGATATGTAGTGACAGCCAAGAATTTTTTTATCGGGCCTTGCCACAAATTAATTAACCATCATCCTCTTTGTCCAAAATTATTGTCTACATACATCTAATAAACCTTCCATAGTATATTTCAATGTATCCAAGTGGTATGGGTTAATATTTTTCCATTCCCATCAGGTTATTCCACATTGGTGGCTCATATATTAAATGTAAATTGACCACATCCTAGTCTATACATCACAAATTATAATATATCACCATTATGGAACAAATAATATCACTTTAAACTATATACAAGTCCCCAAGTGAATATTTAGTGTGGTTCCAATCTACCTTGGCTCATTCACAACAAGTTTATCATGAAACTACACATTACACATTTTCTTGAGGAAATATTCATTCATCATTTTTTATCTTTCTAAACATAAACAAAGAGCTCGTGGACCAAGAAACCCAACCATATACTATTTTCGATATGTATGATCATTTCTACCATAAAATATTTTCACCCACTATTCTCTAAATTATATGTATTTAAACTACGTAGCCTAACATCTATGATTCATGACATTAAATTAAGAGATTACCCTTTTTTAAACAAGAACATCTAATGTTTCATGAATGTTGTTATAAACATAACATCTTTTAGGAAGATGAAAAATTGTGAACATAGATCTATAATATAAGAATGAAAATTATAATAATTTAATATTAACATAATAAGAATATTGTGATTCCCTGAACAAAAATTCACTTAATGGTTGCCTCGATCTGGGGGTCTAGAAGGCCTCAAGTGTGCCTCCCTTTGCACTACTGCCTATAGAAAATAAGTGAGGGTCTAATGTATTTCATTGATGATACTATTTACTCCTAACCATATTGAATCACAATATATATAAAATAAAATATAAATATTGGAAATACTATGATAATGGAAATAATAGATGAATGAAAGATATACATCCAATATGAATATAATAACTAGTAGATGGGAACCAACTCATATACAGAATGATGTCAATGTATTTGATGTACCTATAAATAAATAAAACATAGATACAATGGAGTATATAGAAGAACTATACATTCTATACCAAAATAATGAAATACAATAAAATAACTATCCCAAATCTCTTGTACTGGATCAGTTATCTTTTACGAAGATCTATCCTAATGAAAGCATAATGGACAATGTTTCCAAAGAGGGATGCTTCAACTTGTCAGCACCAACATATATATAATATACCCAGGAGCCAACATTTTCCTTGATATCATGTGATATATATTTCAATATTCTTCCACAAATGAACGTCTATACATATTTTTTTAATAATAAAAATTGAGATACTGTAGGTATTTTTAAATGAAAATTAATGCCAAATAAATAACATATAACATCTTTAAAATCATTTATTAATGTATCTGATCATGAGATCATTTAATAAAATCATTTTAGTTCATTTTATAAATATAAGTCAAATTATTTGTAATGATAAATTGCGTTGTATTAAGATATTTTCAATAAGGATCCATGGTCTAACAAGGAATCCTATGGTAGTGATAATAATAATGAGGATCCAATGTAGTAATAATGTAATTCTATGATGATGATAATGATAAAGGGAATACAAGGTAATAAACAAGGAATCGTTTACCAATGATTCCAGAGAAACACATTAATAACAAGAATCCAATTTACAATGGTTCTGAGTGTAATCAAAGGTAAATCCCCCAATAAAATCAACTATAATTGATTCTCACAGAGTATAAGAATCAAATCAAAAGGAATCAGGTTCTAAGTGAGGCTAAGACCAATGGGGTGAATCTTTCTACGACATTTTAGACAATGTTAAAGTGGATTTAGGGAGTGTATTCTAGGTATAGAAAATTTATAAAAGACAGTGATGGGAACCTATGATTTCATTACAAGCATCCAATATTAGACAATAGACATGATTCAAGGTGGTTCCCTCACTTGGAAATTGGATCTCTGAAACAGAATGTTGTCTTGTGGGTTCTCATTGAATTAGAACAAGATTTTAATGATATCCCAATTATGACTAATATTTTAAAACATAAAATGTCTATATATAATATAAACCATTTACATAATTCATTATTTAATAATGACTAGTAAAACTAATGCCATTTTATAATATAGTTGGTTCATTCCATTTTCTCTCATTTTTAGTGAAATGCTCAAATATGACATGAATTAATTATTTAATTTTATTCCGTATTAATTTCATAGGTTCATTTAATTACCCTTCAAAATAATGACATGGAAGGAAATGGACTTCGAACATGAAAGAATCATATGAAGTTAGATTTCAGATAGAATAATTATCTACGAACCTAGAATATGGCACCTTGGGGGTCTAGTGATGTATAGAAAGTAGGGGTGTAGTAATGTTTATGAAAAATGTGGGACTATCTATTATTTTAATGAAATGAAGTCTGGAATTTAAATGATATTTATATATTTTACTATTCATGTAAATCATGTGGTCTTCGTACCTAGGAAAACACCTTCACGTTACTTGAAATGTTTGAGAAAGACCACTACATGTTATATAATTGATAAATGTCATGAATTACCATTAAATCATGTTTAATTGACATTCATCCAACTTATAACCATGATTCCTCTCCGGTTCCAAAAACCACCCAATAGTATCGTAGCCCAATATACAGTCTAATCAAAAATAGAATCTGAAAATTGGTCAAGTAGAATTGAAAAATAATATGTATTTCATAAGAGACACATTTTATTATAGTATATTTCTTGTAAAAGTACTCATATCGGAGTCAATATTCTAAGGGAGGAAAAATTATTTTAGAGTAAAAATCTGGCAACTAACCAAGTACCTCAGCCTCCCACTACTTGGTCTCATCCTGTACATAGTTTTGCTTCAATAAAATCCACACTAAAGGGATATATCATCCATGTAGAGCATTCTTTATCTTGAAAATTATATTTATTTGATAATCCTCAAAATGATAATAACAATTTAACTCGACGTACATGGGATCAAATGTATGAGATAGGTAGAAATGATAAAAAATAAGATGTAAAATGCAGTAGATGCCGTTCATGGAATGGTACCTCGTGGTAATAGAAATATTTTGGCTACCAGCCTGACTCTGACAAGAATCTCAGACGACTCAACATAGTGAGGGAATAAATTCTCATCCCTTAGTATCCATCTATGTACAATCCTATACAATTGACACAAATAACATGTTTCCCAGGATAATACTATAGAGGATTCTGATGGTGATCAAAATACAATTTCTATATAGAATAATCTCTATATATGTTCATTTTGATTAGAAAAACCTACTTTGTAGTCTCCTGTAGGATATGAAAATTTTTATTCACTACCTATCATGAATTTATCAATCATAGGGGTATACAACATGACCTACCATACAATGCCTCATTGTAGAAATCTGAATCATAGAATGAATGATATTATTAATGGTTCAATCAATGAGTGGGATATGGTATTACCAATAAAAACTAAAATTAGGGATACCTACTGAAAGCATTTCATATAAAAGATTTATCTTCTATTCCAATTATACATCATTTTGAGGGATAAATGTTGTTATTATAAGGATATGTGTACCCAAATTGTTCTATAACTCATGTCATAACATTGATGTGAAATGAGTCTTCATATATGAAATGATAGAATGTGGAACCCCATAATTGTTTATGATATAATGGAAAGATATTCTTCCCAAATCATCAACGATGAATGTTTCCCATATAGAAAAGATGTTGGATATATTCATCAGTTTATTCCTGACTACATATAATGTGACACTTCCTAAAGAATACCATGATAAGATGAATAAAATATCCATGGAAAATTCTTCCCCTTTCCATTTCATGATTAGAAATGTCTATAACAAGAAAGTGGGTCTCCGGTTCACTAACATCACATGTTCATTAGTTGAACACATAGTGACAAATCCTTTTATATAATGATTCATCCCATGAAATAAAATACTATTTCGAATATCTTAATACATATTGGAGGTTCTTCTATGAACTTCCCACTGAAATTAATGGTACTCAAACATCAGTTTCACTCTAACATATATAGGAACCTAGAAACCCCCATGAATACTTTGGATTATTCCCTATCAAAATACCAAATCATAGATGGGTCCTCGCCAGCAATATAATTCTGGATAGCATTGCCTTATCGATTAGAAAACATCATACATTTGACCCTATCTAGTAGGATAGAGCTAACTGTTGAGACTATAAGACAAGGCTTCTCGTGACTTTAATAGTATTTCGGATTTACTGTAGACAATAGGGCCGCAAATTTGAATTGATCTGCATTGTCCTATATGGACTTTATATGAGTTTTCTGATCATCTACATCAACTAGAGTATTTTCCTTTCATGGATTATATACCTTTTCAATGTCAAAGGAATGACTTTATTAGACCCATAATAATATTATGAGATTCAATGACAACTATATAAAGATATATTTGATTTTTTTTTCAGTCCAACACACAATAAATGATCACCAAACTGATAGTGTCTCTATCAGTGTATGGAATGATCAACAACCAATAGATTGAGGTTTTTCATTGGGTAGTTTCTCACATGTGGCCTAAAATATTGAGATCTATACATAATGAATCGATTCTAGTACATCATCACTACACCTCGGACAGTTACGGATGTATAAAATAACACTATATAACCACTTCTATGACCTAACAGATTTATAACAGGTGCTGAGTTGATCCTTCCTTTTAACTCCTGAAATTCATTCTTTTATGTTTCTAATAATACGAACATTACAACATTCATTTTCAAATAGTTAATATATAACGAAAGGTATGCTATTTTCATAATGAAATTTTTTAAATATCCATCATTCCAGATGAAAAACCATATATATATCATTTTAATGGGATTCTCTTAGGAAACAACATCACGCACCATCTATGGGTCAATATACACTCCTTGTAATGAGAAAATATGATGCAAGAATTGTGAATTGTTGATCCAAAAGTGGAATAGATAAACATTAGAATAAAGATGATTCCTCATCAGTGCATTATAAATGATATCAATGTCTTCATCATGGTCTATATGAGTACATGAATACATGAATATGTCAACCAAAGAGACCATGCAAAAAGGATTTAGATAGGGGAGTAACACGAAATTCATTAAGGCCTTAAAAAAAATTCACATTCATAAGACCAAATGACATAATATGATAATCATAAATTAAATACATATAACAAAAACACATAAAATGTATGTTTAATGGACTGATTAAATCTTTATGATAGCTTGATCTCAAGTTGATCATTGAGAATACCCATGATCCTACACACCGTTCAAAGATATCATCAATTCTAGGAAGTGGATAACTTTTATTTTTATTAAGCTAGTTTAAACATTAATAATAGATATATAAAATATGGGCACCATCTTCCTTTTTGGCGAATAGAATAGGTGAATCCCATGAATAAGTACTAGGCCAGATAAAAAAATTAGACTCTGGATCCTCAAGATATGGCTTGATCTCCTAGATATCTGCAGGTTTTATCCTATTTGGATGAATGGACACCAGTGCTACACCAACATGTGCATGATCAAAAAATATTCCAATATCATAAAAGGTAATCCAAAAAAATAATCTAAAATTACATCCAATAAAATATATAACTTGAGGGAAATTATCCATATGTATACCATATTACTCCATCAAGAGATTGTAAATATATTCTATAAGTCCTCATATCCCATGATTCCCATGTTAAACTATTCATTCCTAGACATTCACCCAACCTTTTTGTAAATAAGTACAACGACATGGTGTTGTAAATGATTCATTATGGTGATAGAGGTCAACAAAGATGTTATAAGAATCTAACCATCCTATCCAAGGAATGAAGACAAATCATGTCATCTCACAGAAAAAGGTAACCCTTAATAAGGGATAGAAGACTAATTGAAGGGGGTAATATCTACATTATAATATTCCCTTAGGACACATTCCCAAAGTTGTGTATATGGCCATCACACCATAGTATTACTGAATCTACATCTCGATACATTCAAAATTCAATAATGAGATGATGGACAGAGAACATCCTATATCTAATATGGAAGATAAAATAGAAGAGGCTACTAGAATAGTACATCGTACTATATATATTCCTACTCTCTGAACATTAGGTATCGACTATAATGCCTGAATCTGGACCGATATAGGACCTCATTTTATAACTAGACAACACAGAGAGTGTCCAATCTACTGAAGCTGAACATAAACAGTCTATCTACCATGAACACTACCTCCTCATCAATAATTCATACATGGTATACTAAAACTCCCAACCTGAAGTGGTGTAATATAGAATTCTAATGAAGGTGGTGATGGTGTAAATACTCTTCCAATATAGTCATATGGAATATTCTGATATAATCTCTTATGATTCCTCATATTGTAATATGCACGACACCCAATAGGGTCTCTATTGCACTAAGGATTCTGATTACCCACATGTACACACTAATGGCTTATAACGGATCTTCTAAAGAAGATACTATGTCCTCCAATGATCTATTGAGAAACCTCAAGGGTATGCATCCAATTAATGGAATAACTATATTCCCAACTTTGAAAAGATCCTATATAACCAAAACTATATTTCATTGAGATATTCACAAACTACATTTAATTTAATTTTATAATTGAATGTTTTTAAAATTTAATGATATTTACAATATCATATTTTTAGTTGTGAACATGATAACACATAATAAATCATTAATGGGTTCTTAAATAAAAAATCATCATAGTTCAATCCAAATCAGATCTTTCTCCTATGAGAAGTATAAAATACATGTTTGGATATTGATCCCATACCCACACAAAATTGACATATCCGATAATTAAAAATTAATTAATATATAGTTTATATTAATTTGATAGTGAGTTTTAATTGGAATGTCTATGTGGTATTGTTGGGGAATAAAAATTTCATTTGAAAAATTATGTGACATGGATGGGTCATGATACATTTTTTAGCATGATATGTCTATTATTAGAGAATATTTTAAATTAATATTCTGAGTTTCCAATATAGAGAAATTATTTATAAATTAATTGAATTCAAAAGTATTGAAATATCTATACCCTTCACTTGTTTTTCTCATTTATGTAATTGTTTAGTTAGGAAATTATATTTTACTATCTCTCACTTTTCAAAACCACTCATGTAAAAATTATAATGTAAATTGCATTGAAAATATATATGGTTGATGAAAATAATAAAGGATCGAAGTTATAACAAGGAATCCAATAATTATGGTATTAACAAATAGTATCCAATGTAGTAACCATGTCATCTTATGATTATGATACTATTAAAAGAGGATCTAATGTAATAATCAAGGAATACTTGATTTCAGGGGTAGATCCAACTAAATAATAACATGTACCCCAATTATAAGGTTTATGAGTGTATTAAATGCGTAATAAACCAATGAATTACACTATGAATATATCTAACCAAGTTAAATGATCTTATTCATGGTAAATTTGCTTAGTAATGAATGGTCCTCGTGGGATGAATCCATGGCACCATATATTCAAAAGCATCCTGATGGATCCATGGAGGGTATCAATAGAATCCTAAAATCTTAATGGTAGTGATGAGATCCTATAGTGACATGTTCAGATCTAATTGTAGAAAAATACCAAGTTACAGGGTTGGAATCTCTCATGGAAACATGATCTTCGCATAAAAAAGGCATCGTATGAGTTCTCAAGGAATTCTTACAAGAATCCAAGGATTAATCAAGTATGACCACTCTGATGAAACTGAAAAGGTCCATAAAAAAGGAACACTGTACATATGTAATTATTTAATTTATGCCATGTAATACCTATTCTATTTAATAATTCATTATGTTTAATCAATACCTTTTATATTAAGATACAAGACTAAAGAGGACATTATACTTATTATTACTCTTATTAAATATTCAATTATTATCTTCACTCTTTTACCTTTCATTAACATGAAATTTCAGGATAAGGAAATCCAACCATATTTATTTCTATTATTATCAACAATTATAGGTGATTTATATAAAAATAGTTTTTCAATTATCAATTTAAAGGATCATTTATTAATGAAAAGTCATACGTTATAAGTTTCACATTATCACTAAACATTTGAAATATATTAAAAATTCATTTGTATATTTAAAATTACTAATAATTATCATGGAAAAGTCATAGAACCCATGAAAATTGGTACACACTATTATAAAAAAACAACTACTGGAATTATAACGATAAAAACATTCTTGTAGTGAATGATGTAATCGTCAAAACATCCAATAGGAAGAAGAAAAAATATGAATAGGGAAAAAGAATATGAGAATGAAAAATATAATAATTTAATATGAACTTAATATGAATCTTCATATGTCTAGAATCAAAAGGAACTTAAGGGGTGAATTGATCTGGTGGGCCAGATGGCCTCAATTGTGCCTACCATTGAACTAGTGCCTACAAATTTGAATTAAGGGTATAATCTGTTTGCATACAACAACTATTTCTCCATAAGAACAGTGAAGAAAATTATATATGAAATAAGATATAAATATTTGAAATAGTATCATAATTGAAACTATAGATGAAATAAAGATAAAAATCCAATATGAATATAATAAATAGTAGATGGAATCCAAATCATGTACAGAGTGATGAAAATGTATTTCATGTCTTTATAAATAAGGAAAACATGGATACAATAGAAAAGGTTGAAAAACTATAAACAATATAAAAAAATAATGAATTTCAATCCAATAATTATCCCACATCCCATATCTGAGGGTTTCATTTACTATGAAGATCGATCCTAATGAATTCATAAAGGATCATGTTTCTTAAGAGGGACACTTCCCCTTTTCAGCACTAACATATATATAATCTACCCAGGCACCGAAATTTTCCTTGATATCATGTCATATAAATTTATATATTTCACCACTAATGATGTCTATACATCATTATAGTGAATAAACACTAAAAAAGTGTAGTTTTTATAAATGCAAAGAAATTTCAAATAAATAACACATACCAAAACTAGAATCAGTTATTATTGTATAGAATTACGAGACAATTAAATTTAATCATATGGGTTCATTTATCAAAGAATAATCTTGTGAGGTGTATTGAGAACTTACATTATATCAATTTATTCTCATTAAGGATCCAATATCTAACAAGGAAACCTGTGATATTGATAATAATATGTAGGATCTAATGTTTTAACACTTTAATCCGATAATCATGATGATAATAATGAGAATCCAATGTAATAACCATTGAATCCATGACTTAAGGTGTCAAGGAAACTCAGAAATAATATAAATCAAATATATAAGGGTTCATAGTGTAATCTAAGGGAAATTCCACATGAGAATTCACTATAATTGATTATCACAGTCCATGGATCATATTTAATGGAATTTAATGCTATGAATGACTAGGCCCAATTGGGTGAATCGTTGGGGAAACAAGTTCGATGATGTCACAGTGGATCTAGGGAGTGTATTTGAGGTATCCTAATTTATAAAAGACAATGATGGAAACCTATGGTGTCATTACAAGAATCCACTAGTACACAAGGGCTGTGTTCTATGGTGGGTACATCCCTTGCAAATTGGATCTTTGAATCAGAATGTTGTCATTTCAGTGCCCAGGGGATTTGTTCTGGATTCCAAGGATAACCCTAGTATGACCAATCATGTAAAACATTAAATATTCAAATATTGTAGGAACCTTAGACATAATTAATTATTTAATAATGTCATATAATTCTCATGTATTTATATTATCTAGTTGGGTCATTCCATTTCCTCTCATATTGAGTGAAAATTCCGACTATGACATGAATTCATTCATTAATTTAATTACATATTCAATTATTAGGTTCATTCACATAAACTTAAAAATCATGACATGGAAGACTATAGACATGAAACTATATTAAATTAAATTATAATTAAATAGGACATGTGATATCTGCAAATATAATTCCATATCACATTAATAATGGTCATCAATTAATTGTAAAAATTACCATAAAAGTGTAATGTGATAATTATACATGTCAAATCCATTAACACATATTTTTTTTTAATTTAAATCACAAACCTTTATAAAGGGAATGTCATAGAACAAATAAATAGTGGAACATATAGTGACAAAATATAAGGACCCGACCCAAGATACCTAAATTCGGTGCTTTATTTCATAACATTGGAATGTTACAAGAAATCATTTCCTGAATGGACAATTAGTTTAGTAGACTTGTAAGTTCTAAATAAATACATAAGTTTTACATTACATCATGAGATAAAAACATGAACAAAAGATTTTCCCATTTGAACACACTTATATCCCTTAGCCTATCCCTACAGGTCATCCATAAAATACATCTTCACATCCTAGGGAAAATGAAACAAATAAAGGGGTGATCTCAGATTCCCAGTAAGGGTAACAATATAAAAAACCTTCGTAAATAAGCATCAAAATTTATTTCAATGTACAAAACTAAAATAAAATCCTTTTAAACATAAACTTCTAAAAAATATTTCAAAGAAAAATAAAATAATTCCATTTACTTATTCACAATGATATTCTACCAGTCAAAAGAATCACATGAAATATCAACTGCTAAAATCATAATGATGGAATTCATAAAGCCAGATGTCATAACCACATAGTCAAGGCCTCAGGCCAAGACTACAAAAACAATTATGTCAAAACATTGTTCCAAGAAACTAGTTTGTCCTATGAGACCTACTGATGCATCTAGGAGCTATAGCTGGCTCCACCCTTTACTTACTATGTCCAATGCATTCCTCATATGAAAAGGACTAACATAACATAATCATTAATATTAAAAATATCATAATAAATGTTAATATATAACCCATAAACCATGAATGGTATAAAAATAACATGTCCATCGTCAAACATATCACAAAACCATCAACAAAATATGGAAGATTTTTATCATAATAAATCAACTTCATATAGGTATAAAATCCATTAAAGGATGTTGACATAGATTAAATCAGAACTATTAAAGAGAAATATATCTTTCTATTTTGAAATCAATTAATAGTCATTTAATTATAAAATAAAACATTTATTCTGAAAATATTCTTATAAGATTGTAGTGGATGCTTCAAATTTGTTATAATGGAAGAGAATAACAGCATCTACTGTATAAGTTAGAAAAACCTTGGTACCTTAATTTGGTGAAAATGTCATAAAGTACATTGTTTGGTAAAATACTGAATTATTCCATTCCATTCATTTTAAAGAAAATTAAAACTTCGGTATAAATGTAATTAATCCATAGTCTAGTAAATATTAAAAATGTTTTGAAATAAATTTTTAAGTTACAAAGATGTGGATGATAAAGATGTCCTAGTAGACACTTGTGTAAAAACAACCTCAGAAAATAAAGGGATATTGAAATTTACCCTAACCTTGTACTTTTCCTTTTTCGAGGGTATGTTATCATCATGTAAAATAGTTAAATAATTGTTATTAAATTATACAAGAAATAAATAAATAAATATGATATCATATATGATCTTCTATGATTTTGTTGTTTATATTATTTTAGTAGTATCATTGTTTCGGGTGTTAACTGATTTGTTTCCCTTTATATGTTTTGTTATGTTAGTCACGTTTGTTATGAATAGGATGTATTTGATTCAAATATAGAATGATATAATGTTTTAAAATATTATTTTTAATAATCAAATGAAAATTATTCTTGAATGGTTATTATGGGGAATGAATCTCATCACATTCGTGGAGATGGTAATCCGTACATAAGAAGGAACACTACTTCAATTTCATTTTTTTATTTAAAAAGAAAAGTAGAAAAAATGATACATTTGTATATTATTATTATAATATAATATAATATTTTATATATGTTACTTATGTTCATTAACACAATCTTTTATACGTTCCATGTATGGTAAGAACGAGTCATAACACTTTGCGGGGGTGGTGGTCTACAATTCTTCAAATGAAATTATCATATATATACAACAAAAAATAATAGAGGAATGATATAAAAAAGAATTACAAAAGATTATATATAATTTTAATATCATAAATATCGTATATTATTACAGTTCCATCATAATGGACATCCTAATAGGAGGTAGCAAAATATTAATCAATCATTATTTCTTGAGGTAGTAGTTCATCGTCCACAGAAACATTATGTTATATACCCATTAAATGGAGGTGTGTTTAAGTGTATTTCATCTACTTTCCATAAAACAACATAATATATTTAGGATACTGGTGTTTTTATTAAAGAGTGTAATAAAGGGAGTTTAGGGGGCTGGAGAAGTAAATTAATAGAAAAGAACTTAAGTGGAGATGTTACATTGAAATCGGGTAACTCCCTTTGGATTGAATCAAAAGGACTCCTTAAATATCTTTATTCCTTTGGCAAGGATTCTAAGAATAAGAGAGTTCCTTAGGGAGATTAATTAGGCTGAGGTTGGATGATCCATGTGACTTGAGAGTTTCTTGAAATGGGGTAGATTTGAGGGCTTTTTATAATTGAGGGACTCTTTTAAATGATTGAAAATATTATTTTATTATATAAATATTTTCAGTTTCTATATGTCCAAAAAAAATTAAATTCGAAGAGAAGATGACTCATGTTCGAAAAAAATAATTCATATAATAATTGGATTGGTTTTGGATATTGTTTTAATGTTTATAATCACATTTATTTAAATCGTTCTATAATGAGGTAAACACTACTTAATTATTATGTCATAAATAATTTTATTTATTTGATGTTTAAAAATTTGAAAACAAATAAAATGATGTAGGGAATCATTTTAGATTTCAAATGAATATTTATATTCAAATAGATAACTTATATAACCAGTTTTTAATATTATTTTACTAAAAGAGATATGTTTATGTATATTTATGTTTTTACTTTAATTTAATTAATATAATGTGTCAATATAACTTTCATGTGGCTACATGGGGTCCCAAAATCAACACAATGATGCATGTGGTAACACATGTATCACTCAATAGGAATAGGACACATGTTAGGGTAATTTTATATTATTATTATAATATTAGATTACCCTTATTTACAAAATTTACCCTTTAACCATTGTAAATAAAAGATTTACTAAAGTAAATATTCATAATGTATAAAAATAAATGTTTCCTATTTAAAATATGTGTATCTTATGATTCTTAATATGGAATCCATTTTTATTTAATTCAAGACACTGAAGTGGTATAAATTATTTTAAAATTAATTCTCATTGTCAAAACCAAAAGCGTATTTTTATGAAATAATAACTATCAAAAGACTGACACTTGTTTATATCCAGTTTAAATGGGATATTACATCCAATGAAATAAATTATTTTAAATGATAAAAATATAATTTAGTGATACTTTAAAAGCACTCAAATGTATAATTTAACACTATATATTAATTCGATTAAAAAAGTTTGTTTTTAATTAAAATTTTGTATTTTCACTATTAATAAAAAATTGAATGTTTTCAGAAGAGTACCAAAACATCACCCTAAGTTAATTTTTAGATTTCTAATCCAAAAATGTAGTCCATTTTCAAAAAAATATTTATAAAATTTGAAAAATTTGGTATTACTATTTATAATGGCTAGTTGGATTGGTCATGGTGAGTTATATTATTGATGTTGTATACAATGTAAGCTATTGAATTTTTCAAAGTGAAACGTACTATGGAAGCTTGGAGTGTTACATTATTCCCTCCTTAAAATAATTTCATCATAAAAATTTCTAGAATATTAATACATAAAATTAATTAGGTGGTTCTACATCATAAGTTCCTAGGGTTCCCACGTTGCCTCTTCCGTCAAATGGTTTCCACATAAAACTTTCACCAATCGAGTCATCTGGTTTGTCAACACTAATTCTATAGTATCAATAATTCTTATAGGCTCTTCTCAATAATACATATCATGTTCCATTTCTCTTTCATCATAGGTGAGTATATTCATTGGTTCTAGTATGTACTTTCTCAACAGTGATTTGTGGAACACATCATGAACTTTGGAGAGACATAGTGGCATTTCCAAACGATAAGCTACAACTCCAATTTGTTCTAGAATTTCGAAAGGTATGATGTACCTGGGAATTAATTTTTAATTCTAAAATAATTTAATAACACCTTTCCAAGGATATACCTTCAATAAAACTTTATCTCCTACTTATAATTCCAAATCATGCCATTGGTTATCGACATAGCTCTTTTGCCAATTTTGAGCTTCTTTGATGTGGGTTTGGATAACCTTCACCTTTTCCATTTTTTCCTCAACAAGTTCTGGGCCTAAGAGTTTTATTTCATCAACATCATCCCAACATGTTGGTGTGAGACATCTCATTCCATATAATGCATCATATGGTGTCATCTGAGTACATGAATGGAAACTATTATTATAGGAAAATTCTACCGAAGGTAAATATTGATGCCACATACCTTGAGGGTCATGTGATCAGGATATCTACATGTCACCTACTGTTTAAATAGTCTGTTCTTATTTTCCATCAGTTTGAGGGTGGTAGAAAGTGCTCAAACGAAGTTCAATATCCATGGCCTTTAGAATATGTTTCTATAGTGTTGATGTAAAATTGGTATCACGATAAAAGACAATCGATAGGGTTACACCATGAAGTCTTACAACTTCATTAATATATAGACATTCCATAAGATCATGTTGAAAATATTCTCTTATAGCTTGAAAATGTGTTGACTTGGTAAGATGATCAACAATGACCCATATTCCATCATTTGTTCTATGAGTATTTGATATCCCCATGACAAATTCCATCGCATTATCATCCCATTTCAACTCAGGTATTGGAAGAGGTTTCATTAATCCTCTGAGATGCTATCTACCAGTATTCACTTGTTGAAAAACCATACATCTTAACACATAATCATCAATATCTCTTTTAATTTTTCCCACTAAAAATGTTCTTTAAAATTTCTATACATCATAGTGCTCCCAAGGTCTATAGGGAAATTAGATCTATGATCATCATCAAACATTTCCGATTTTAGATGAACTATGTCAGTAACACAAATTATCTTCCCAAATTTCAAAATCCTATTTTCATATGTGAAGCAGGTTAATCTCCCATCATTCACATCTTTATTTTTTTGAAAATTCTCATCACCATTCTAAGAACATTTTATCCTTTCATGTAAATATGTTTTAGAACCAATTTGAAAATTTATTGATGTTTCACCATCCATGATTATTCCCATATCAATATTTACTAGATCCATGAACATAGGATCCCTTTTAACTCTCATCTTGTTCAAAACTACATGATCATTTCTGCTCAAAGAATTTGCCTCATTATTTT
Source organism: Viscum album (assembly GCA_963277665.1). Lineage (NCBI taxonomy): Eukaryota > Viridiplantae > Streptophyta > Magnoliopsida > Santalales > Viscaceae > Viscum > Viscum album. The sequence continues at coordinate 291,347,024 of OY728144.1, forward strand.
CCTTTCCCGGGTGGTAGTGTATGATTCCATCATAATCCATGAGTAGTTCGATCCATATCATATGCCGCATGATGTGTTCTTTTTGTGCGAAAATATAATTCAAACTCTTGTGATTAGTATAAATCTCATATTTATCACTATTGAGATTTTGTCTCTATATATTCAGAGTAATTATTATAGATGTTGACTCATGATCATGAGTTGTATTGTTTTTTTCATGAATTATTTGGTTTTGTGATGTATATGGAATAACTATATAATTCTACATAAGGACACATCAAATTCCTTTCATTGAAGAATCCCTATAAAAAACATACCCATAATTCCCAGATGGTAGAGTCAATATAAGAGAAATGACTAATCTTTGCTTTGGTTCTTCAGAAAATTCTTCAAACTCTTTTGTACAAAAAAATTTAACCCCTTTACATGTGATCTTGGTTAATGGGTTATTGAATCAGGAAAAATTCTGGACAATGAACCGATAATAAACTTCTAAACCAATAAAAATACGTACATCAGTTATACTCAACCTTACAGGACATTATTGGATTGCCTTGGTCTTTAAAGGATCAACAGTGATTCCATCCTTACAAACAATATATCCTAGACAAGAAATCTCCTAAATCCAGAATTATAACTTTCTAAACATCCCATATAAATCATTTCTTCTAAGGATTTTTAGAATTGTGAACATGTGATTATCTTGATCTTCATATATTTTTGAGTAAACTAGGATATCATTAATAAATACCACTTAAAATTCTACGATATATTTCTTGAAAACTCTATTCATTAGATCCCTGAAAATAGTGGTAGCATTTTTCAGTCTAAAAGGAATTAATATAAACTTGTACTGCTTGTACCTGGTTCGAAATGATACCTTTGGAATGTCTTCCTTCATCACACACAACTGATGATATCCAGATCGAATGTTAATCTATGAAAAATATTGAGCTTCATGAATTTTATCACATAAATAATCAATGTGAGGTTGGGGATACTTGTTCATTGTTTTTATAGCATTATTCTCCCTGTAGTCAATGCACAACCTCATAGATCCTTCTTTTTTATTAACAAAAAGAATAGGGGATCCCCATCTAGAAACACTAGGGTGAATAAATCCTTTATCAGTCAACTCTTCTAGTTGTTTATTTAGCTCCAATAATTCCACAGTGGCCATTATATAAGGGGTATTTGATTTGGGCCTTGAACCAGTAATTACATCAATGGAAAACTCAATTTCTCATTCTGGAGAATATTCTTGTCAATCCTCTTGAAATACATCAAAATATTCTGGAACAATACGTACATCCTCAGTCTGAAAATTCCTTCCCTCAGCCATAGTTATTTCACTCTCTTCCTCCCGAATAATTGAATTTAGTAGATCTATACGGGATGGATCTAGAAAAAGAATATGATGGTGAAGTTTCCTCTTTTAAGATAAGGTATTTCTTATCATCGTAAAAAATTGTAACCTCTATCTTCTTACAATAAATTTATACATCATGTTCCAAAATCAAATTCATACTGATAATTTTATCAAATTCAATCATGGGTATAGCGATGAGATCCTCGAATAAAGAAAATTTATATGACCTAATGGGGATTGATTCACAAAACTATGTTTCAATGATAAGTCCCTTAAAAGTTTTGACTGATAACTCCCATGTTAAATAAAATTGGAAATATCTAATTTTCTTAGAAAATAGGGATGATATTAATCAATGTAATGATCCAAAATCCAATAAAGCATTTTCTAAACATGAGGAAATCATTAAATTACCTACCACCATGTCTTTCATAGATTCAACCTCAGCTGTTGTGATCGCTTAAGCTTGGCCATTCTCCCTTTTCATTTTCCGCGGTATGTTTCCTTGGCACTTAGGAAATACATTTTTCTAATGCTCCATTTCATTACAATATTTTCATTCAACATTGACTTCCAATTTCTTTCACATTCAATCATGTTCTTTGTGTCCTTTTTCACCACACATGTAATAGACTCCCATTCCAATCAGTCAAGTACTAGGGTGTTTTATCCCAAATTTACTATAGGATGGATATTCAACATTTCCTTCATCACCTTATTCCAATTTCTAGAGTGTTCAGTAGATCTCTTCTTATCTTGCTTCTCCTTAAATTCGAAATACTTATCGAATTCCATTTCTTTCTTGATACCACAAGATATAATTTCTTCATATGATGAGAAGGATTGTGAGACTTATTCTCGATGGTGAAATGGTTTTAACCGATTAACGAATCGATCAATTTTAATCCTTGGGTTATGTATATAATCTGAAGCATGTCGTGCTATCCTTGTGATGTTAGCCTCATAATTTGCGACATTCTCATTCTCGTTTTGCCTCAAACAAAGAAAGTTTCATTCTATATTCACTCGATGGTCATGAGAAACATATTTTTCCAAGATAAGATATTTAAACTCCCTCTATTACATATCTGATACTTTATCATTATTATTTTTGTTTTGAATTAATTACCACCATTGATCTGCATCTCCCATGAGGCGATAAACTGTTATGACTACTTTTTCCCTTTTTCTACTCCTCAAAGCATGAAATAGTTTGTCTAAGGAACATATTAATTTCTCAGCTACAAATGGATTAGTAGTCACATTGAATATTGGTGTTTGTTGCTTCATTAATTGGTCTAACATTGATCCTCCATGTTGTGGATCTGCGTGCTATATACAGGTAAGGTTGTTATTCATAACCTGAGTGAGTTGTCCTTGTATGGGGATAAGAAGATCATCACCAGTTGCATAACCAGCTCAACTGTAATTATCTAGAGTATGAGAGAAATCCCTACAACGATTACATTCTTTGATACAATTAACATTCCTTCCACTAGCTTCCATTTCAAAATAATGGAATACACTCAATTTCGTTATGAATCACAATACATAATTCCAAACTTCTAAAACACATTACATATATTGAATAGTTTTTTTGATAAAATCCATAATCATAAAAACGTATTCCTTGGGGAGGTATGTACTCATAAATACTTCATAATGACTTTTAATGAAAATGTGATTTATACTAAGCATTTCCCCCAGTTGTGTCGTAACAAAGAGTGAATCAAGGATCGTTTTCATGTACCAGGATACCCCAGGTCAATCCTAAAACACCTTGTCAGAGTTTTCACTCCTAGGTACAATAGTGCGAGAACATCATCTTCCTAATTGTATCCATACATGGATGTATTGCTTGGAAATTCACAAAATTTCTATATTACCTAAATACTAGGAAGTTAATCTATTTAATCATCAATGTATATCTTAGGGAAATGTTCACTAATCAGAGTTTTTCTAAATCTATCTTCGAAGGATTGTTCTAAAATTCTTCTGATACCAACTCTAACACCCCAACACTAGTTACCCAAAGCTTGTTCATTATTTCATTACATTTCATGATATAAGAAATCATGTCCTGAAAGACCGATCAGTTTATTCTCTATGGATGTAATAGATACATACATGAGTTTTACATTACATCATTAGATAAAAAACCACATTTTTTCCTTTTGAAGAAAATTGTATCCATTAGTCTATCCCTAGAGTTCATCCTTAAAATAATTCTTCACATCCAAGTAAAAATAATATATAGGAAGGGGCGAGCTCAGATGCTCAGTAAGGATAACAATATAGCCTAAACAACATAAATAAGAAAAAATTTTAGGAAATGTATAAAACATAAAAAATCAGTTTAAACTTAAACATAATCATAATATAGAAAAGATAAATCAAATAATTCCATTTACTAATTAACTTCGATATTCTACTAGTCGAATAATCACATGTAATATCAATGACCAATATCATAATGATGGAATGCATAATTTCGGACATCATGATCTCATAGTAAAGGTCTTGTGAAAAACATAAAAATAATTATTTTTCAAGGCCATCTTCCAAGACACTATATTTTCCCATGAGAACTACTGATGCATCGAGAAGCTATAGCAGGCTCCACCTGTCACTTACTATGTCTAATGCATTCCTCATATAAAAAGGTTGAAACAAAATGTAAACATTAGTATCAAAACTAGCATTCAAAATGTTAACGCATTAAAAATAAACCATGAATGGTATAAAAATAACACATCCATAGTCAAAAATATCACAAAAGCTTTAATACAATATGGAATTTTTGTATCCATAATTAATCAACTTCAAACAAGTATAAAATCCATTAAAGGATGTTGACATAGATGAAATGAAAAATATTTGAGAGAAATATCTATTTCTATTTTGAAATCATTTTAAAGTCCTATAATTATAAAAGTAAACATTTATTTGGAAAATATTAGTATAAGAATGTAATGGAACTTCAAATTTATTATAACAGCAGAGAATAACCACTCCCACCACATAAGTTAAAAAAACATTATTTCCATAATTTGGCGATAAGGTTATAAAGTACCTTTTTATAAATTGATGGATATATTCCTTTAAAACCATTTTATAAAAAGTCAAACAATGGTATAAAGTACATTAACCAATAGTTTAGTAAATTGTACAAAAAGTATTTAACTACATTTTTACGAAACATGGAAGTGGATGATAAAGAGGTCCCAATAGACATTTAAGTAAAAACAAACTCTGATAAAAAAGAGATTGTAAAATTAACCCTTACCTTTTACTTTTCAATGGTGGAGGGTATGATAACATCTTGAATAATAAATTATAAAATAACCATTTCAATAAATATGATATCATATATGATCTTTTAATATCCATTGGTTAATAATATTTTGTAGTATTATTGTTTCAGGTGTTAACTGATTCGTTTTCCTTTATATGTTTTGTTATGTAAGTCATATTTGTTATGGACTGGATGTATTTAATTCATATCTAGAATTATATAATGTTATTACATATTATATTTAATATTCAAATTAAAATTATTCTGGAATGGTTCTGATGGGGAATGAATCTCATCATGATTATGGTGATGATAATCCGTACGTATGCACAAACGCTACATCTAGTTCCTTTTTTTATTTTAAAAGGAAAGTAGAAAAATTGAAACATTGGTATATTATTATTCCAGTATAATATAATATTTTATATACATTATGCATGTACCATAAAACCATTCTTTATACATTCCATGTATTGTATGAACGAGTCATATAACATCGATGGGGTGGTAGTCCGCACTTCCTCAAATGAAATTATCCTATATATACAACATGAAAAGAATAAATTTATTCTATGAAAGTGAATTAAAAAAATTATTGATAAAATAAATATTAAATATATCATATAATACTTAATTTCAGTCATAATGTCCACTATAATAGTTGGTAGTATATGATTGAACAATCATCGTTTTGTGAGTCAGTAGTTTGTCGTCCACAGAAACATTATGTTTGATACCAATTAGATAGAGGTGTGTGTAAATGTAGTTAAAATATATATCAAAACAACATCATTGTATATTTATGATACTGGTGTTTTTATAAATGAAAATAATAAAGAGATTTTACGGGGTTAGAGAAGTAAAAAAAGAAAATAAGTTAGGAGGAGATGTTACCATTAAATTGGGTAACTCCACTTTTTATGAATAAAAATACTTCCTTGAAGTTACTTATGACTATGATAAGGCTTCTAGGAGGGATAGAGGGATGTAGTGAGCTTAATTGGGTAGTGTTTGGATGAACCAAGTGTCTTGGGTGGTGTTAGAAATGGGTTAGAGGTGAGGACATTTTATAAGGTGGTGGAGGGGCTATTTAAGAATATTTAAAAATATTATTTTATTATATAATTATTTTTGGTTTATATAGGTCTAAAACTCATAGATTTTGAAGATAATTTCACTCACATACAATATAGAATAATCCAATAAAAATTTGACTGGTTTTGGATATTGTTTTAATGTTTAAAATCATTTTTATTTAAATCATTCTTTATTGAGGTAAACACTGCACCATTATTAAGTCAGAAATAATTTTATTTATATGATGTCTAAAAATTATAAACAAAATAACATGATGTACGAAATATTTTTATATTTCAAATGAATATTTATAGTCAAAATCATAATTTATGTAACCCCTTGTAAAAATATTTTACTAAAAGATATATGTTTATGTCATTTTTGTCTTTACATTAAATTAATTAATATAAACTGTCATTAACTCTCTAAAGTGGATTCATGGGGTCCCAAAATCGACCCAAAGATGCCCATGGTCGGACATGTATCAACAAATAGAAATTGGACACATGTTATTGTAATTTAATATTATAATAATATTATTGGATTACCATTATTTACCAGATTTACCCTTTAACCATAGTAAATAAAATATTTTCTGAAGAAAATATTCATAATGACAAAAAATAAAAGTAACAAATATATAGAATTATTACCTCCTTATTCCAATTATGGAATCCATTTTTTAATTCTAAACGTAGAAGTGGAAAAAAGTAATTTAAAATTAATATCAGTTGTCAAAAAGAAAAATCGTGTTTTTATGAAATAAAAACTATCAAAAGATTGACACTTTATTATGTCCTGTTTAAATATAAAATTATGTCAAATGAATTTAATTATTTTAAATGATAAATATATAATCATATGTTAATTTAATAAAACTCAAATTTTTAATTTATGAATATAAACTATTTCGATTAAAAAAGTAGATTTAAATTAAAATTTAGGATTTTCATTATTCATCTAAAATTGGATGTTTTCAGAAGATTACCAAAAATTCACCCTAAGATTATATTGATATTCTGAATCAAAAAATGAATTACATTTTGAAAAATAAAATTTACAATGTTTCAAAAAGTGTGTATTACTATTCATAACGGCTAGTTTGATTGGTTGTGGTGTGTTAGAACCTCAAAGTTGTGTACAACGCAAGCTATTGGATTATTCAAAGGGAGGCGTACCATAGAAACATGGAGTTTTAGACAAAAAACAACCAAATTCACGTCAAATAGGATATCATAAATGGTGTGAATGACTTTAAGATCATAAAATTCAATGGTATGAATAAAACACAATAATAAGGCTCTAGAATGTGATAATAATGATTATAAGTGTGACATATGATTTTAATATGAAACACCTAATGATTATTTATTCCCCAAAACAATAATATCTTATAATAGATAATTTTTTTAGGGATTTTCATTGATCACCAAACTTTTCCCATAACACTCAGAACATTTAGTATTGACCATAGGTTTGGTCTGAATCAGTATAAAAGGGAAGAATAAATCAAAAAAATGAAAATAGGGGATATAAACCTCAATCAAGGGAGATTAGTCAAGAGAATGACTATTGTAAAAAAGTGTTAAAGGACTAACGCGCTTATTGGAGAACATGTAACTTGACAAGAACATGTGAAATTATTGTTTGGATAGAATAATTATTAAAGGACCCAGAATATGGCTCTTTGGGGTCTATTGATGTATATAAGGGAGGGTTGTGGTTATATCTAAGATATTCATGGGCCTATCAGTTATATTAATAACTTATGTATGGAATTTACATGATGTTTAAATAATTTACTATTCATGTAAATCAAGGGGTCTTCCTACCTATGAAAAACACTTTACATGATCTGAAAGGTTCGAGAGGGACAATTACATTTCTTATAATTGAGAAATTGCATGTATTCCAATTACATGGTGTGTAATTGGCATGAATCCAACATAAAAAAATGTTTTCTCTCCTGTTCCAAATACAACCACACCGCCTCATAGCCCAAAATACTATCTAATATAAAATAAAATGTGAACAAGTGTTTAGTATAATGTTAAAATAATATGTACCAGATATAAAACCCATTTTATTATAATTACATCCTTATAACAGAACTCATCCATAAGTCCAAAATCTAAGGGAGGAAAAATTATTTCAGAGAACAACTTCAGCCACTGACCATATTCCTCAGCCACTCGCTCCCATGTCTCATCTAGTATACAGTTGTGCTACCATAAAACCCATACTAAAGGGAAATACCATCCACGTAGATCATTATTTATCATTACTATTATATTTGTTTGATACTCCTCAAAATAATCCTCATCATCTAACACAACCTATGTAGGATCAAAATTATGAGGTTGGTCGACATGATAACCAAAAAGATGTTAAATGAAGAAGACATTGTTCATGGAGTAGTACCTTTGAGGTAATAGATATATTTAGGCAACCGGCCTGACTCTGACCAGAATCTGAAATAGCTGGACATAGTGAGGAAGTAACTTCATTTGTATTCATATCTATCTACGACCAAAACTAGATGATTCCCATTAAGAACATGTTTCCCAACCTTATACTATAGAGGTTGTCTATGGTGATCAAAATACGATTTATGTATAGAATTATCAACAGATATGTTATTTTTTATCATCTAAAACTAATTTGTATTCTCCTTCATGATATTAGGAAAATTTAGTGCTAATTCACATGATTATATCAAAAATAAATGTAAACAAAAAGGGAACACAAATAATGCCTCATAGGGGAAATCTAAATCACCCCATGAATGATATTATTAAAGGTTCCCTTTATGAGAGGGATATTCTAGTACTATGACAAACCGAAATAAAATATACCTAATGAAAGAATTTCATATAGAATATTTACCATCTAATACAATTAACTATTGGTTTGATGGGGAAATGACGTTCTTATATGAACATGTATACTCATCTCCTTCTGTAAATCATGCCAGAACATTGATTTGGGACGAGTGTCCATATAAGAAATAATAGTATGATGAAACCCCAGATGTAATATTATCTAATTAAAAGATATTTATCTCCAATCAACAATTAATAATGTTTCCCATTGATAAAAGAAGTGGGTTACCCTCATCATTCGATTCAATGCTATATTTACTATTTTACTGCCTAAAGAAGCCCTCGATATGACGACTAAAACATCCATGGAAAAAACATCCCATTTCCATTTTGTGATTGGAAGTTTCAATAACAAGAATTTGGGTCACTGTTCCTACAACATCACATATTCATTTGTGGAACAAATAGTAATAAATCATGATATCAAATGTTTCATCCAAGGAAACTAATACGGGGTTGCGTATCTCAGTATATATTGAAGCTTTTTCATTAAACATCCCACTAAGAATAACGGTACTTTCTGTAACACCCCAGGTAAATAAATAATATGACATCTTTATATTTAACCATATTTGTGAATAAAATTTTAATATTACTTTAAATGGGATGCTATGCTCGATGGTGTACCCAATACGCAACAACGAGTTTCTTGGGAATCTTACGTTGCACTCTAATAAAAAAATAATATTATTTTAAATGGTAGTTAACGCCTAGCCGTTGTAATGGCAGGAATGAACAAAACTAACTAAAAAATGATTATATATCTTTGTCAAATATTTTTATTCTTTACAATAAATGTTAGAGGATTAAAAATGCAAATGAATCCAGTTTTTAAGCGTAAACATTCTAATATTCTTTAAAAGGTTGATTAACTGCCTTTTAATGGCGAACCCCTATTAAATCAACTATTTGAAAATTTTATAAGCTCTATTTTTCAAAATAAACCTATTATTTATGATTGGGACATTGAAATTTACCTTGGGTTATGTTTTGGTATTTTTCTGTCAATGTTCATTTTTCAATGAATAGTAAAAAATACTGCATTTTACATCAAAACTTCTTTTTTATATAATACAATTATATGGTTATAATATCTTTTTAATTTATTTTAAAGTTTAATTAGAATAAATTTTTACCATTTAATTCAATTATGGTGAATGGGATTAATTTCACTTTCGAATCAGGCATAAACAAGTGCCAAACTTTTCCTAAATATTGTTTCTTAAAAACCCGCTATTTGTTTTGAAAATGATAAGTTTTTTTTAAAATTAATTATTGCAATTTATGTGTTTGGAATATGGTAAAATTAATTACATATTTGGAATCAGAAGGTCCAAATTATGTAATTAATACTCTTTTGTTTTTGAAATTATGAATAGTAACGACAGTAATTATCTTTAATTATCTTGATTAATAAGTAATCTGGTAGTTAAAGATAATAACATAATATAATAATAATAATACAAAATGACCCCAAAATGTGTCCTAAGGCTACTGGTTGTCTCATGGACGACCATGGGATGCCTTGGGCCAAAATTGGGGGGCCCATGGAATCACTTTTGTGAGAAAGTCACTTTTTATCTTTTTATTTTTAAAGAATGTTAAATGTAACAAAGAATGTATCACCTAAGTACAATTTTTTTAATTTTGTCTAAATAAATGATCCTTTGGACTATAAATATTCATTGTAAAACTAAGACGATTTCCTACATCATAGTAGTTTTTTTATAATTTTTAGATATTATAAATATTAAATTATATATGACATCATGATGATGCAGTGATGACCTCATTATTTAACGATTTAAATAACATGGAATGATAAAGTAAAATATAATACCTACACATGTCCAAAACCTATTGGATGGGTGGATTTCGAATCCTTATCACCTTATCCTAGAAACGCATCAATGTGGGACCATTAAAATCCGAAAAGTATTTGAAAATAAAGTTACATTTTATACCTTTCCAAGAGTGCCCCTCATCTCCTCTTATAAAAGTCCCCCAACTCTACCTCCTTATCAACACTTCCAAAGCAATGGTCTCGGCCAAACCCTGCCCATTTTGTCTCTCCAAATCCCTCTCTAACTCCTTGAAGCCTCACTTTGGGCAGAAGTCTTTCCAAGGAAGCCTTTGATCTCAAACCAAAGGGAGTTAACCGATTTTAAGGTAATGTATTCACTTGTATACTTTTGTTTTATTTTGCTTATCCAACCCCCTAAACTCTTTTCATTGTTTTCTTTTGTAACAAATCCAGTATCTTCAATATACTAGTATGTTGTTATAAGATGTATTAGAGCTACACATACACACACCTTCGTCTAATGGTTAAAGAACATATTATTTCTGTGGTTGGTGATTTTTTGCCTCATGAAACGATGATTGTTCAACATTCTTATAACACCTTCAAAGGTGGCCATTAAGATGACACTATATTTATATATGATATATAATATGTTTATGTTTTACTTAAGCTTATGTATTTTCATTTATGGAAAACCTTTATGGTTTCCATTATGGGTAAACGGGATATCTTCATTTAAGGAAGTGCGGACTACCACACCCTCAAAGTGATTTGATTCGTTAATACCATATGTGGTACGTATAAAGGATATATTTAATGATATTATATATGATACCATACTGTAATATAAATACTATTATGTATCATTATGTTTTAATTCCATTAAATATGAAATAGAAATGGAAGTAGCGTTCATGCGTACGTACGGCTTACCGTCTCCATGAACGGTGCATTTCATTTCTTAACTCTAAATGTTTTGTAATATTATAAATGCATGAATATACTGGATATATGTGATATATATGATATCTAAATCATGAATAAATTTCGGGATATAATGAAACATTGACCACACGAACAACATGTAATTGTAAGAAGTCCACATTCGACTTAAGAACCAAATATCGACAAAACAAACATTATTAACTTAAATGATTACATAATGTTTATGACATGGTAAAAAGTTATATAAAAGGAATAATGAACTTGGAAAAGGCTCTTAAGGATGTAGAAATTAACTCAAGTGTATTATTCAGGAGATTAAAGAACGATCGAGTCAAGTCAGACCCTGAGGTAAGGGATCTTACTCCTCTCATTCTTTTTAAGTACACTCTTTTATGTCATCCCTTCTAAAGATCATCTTTCTTGTTGTTGGGATGTTATTTTATATTAATCTTACTGTAATTTTTATGTTCATATGATGAGAGACCCTATTCTCTCTCATCAATCCATTTTGGATGTTTTGAGTGGCGCCGTTAGGCTGCTGAATTCTCGTAAGAGATCTAACCTCTCTCTTTCTTTTTAAGTACATTCCATTATGTCACTTATTTTAAGCTCCTCTTTGTTATGTTGGGGGATTTTCTTTTATATTACTATTTCTGTAAACTTTATGTTAATATGATGAGAGACCCTATTTGATCTCATCAATCCATTTTTGTAAGTTTTATGTGGCGTCATTAGGCTGCCGAGTTTTCGTAATGGATTTTTCATCTCACTTTTATTCCCGTGAGATTTATGATACATTTGCCACCATTTCCTTTGATTGGTGTATGTATATCCCATTATTATACTCTTTGTGTAATATAATTTCATTTATGGGTACTTACATATACATTGTATAACCATTCTTCAATGGGGTGTACGTTTCGAAAGTTACCCAAGTCGGTAAGGGAACCTTTCACCCTCCTCTTTTTAAAAGACTTCTTTTGTTATGTCTTTTAATTTACATCTTATTATGTTGGGATATGTTCTTCTATATCCTTATTGATGTAAAATTTATGTCCATGTGATGAGATACCATTCCCTCTCTCATCGACTAATTTTCTGAATTTTGAAGTGACGCCGTAAGGATTTCGAATTTTACCAAGGGAACTTCTTAACCCAATTTCGATTTCTTTGGGTTCTACATGTAGTTTTTGAATATGTCATCCTTTGAATATGTGTGAATTACCTTTGATTGTTTTACAATTAATACCCACTTATATTGGGTGTATTTATATTTTTCACACATAATTATGAGATTGATTTATCCTTAATTTAAGGATACCTTCTTTATAATGGATTTCATCTCAATTTACATTGCCATTGAGACTTCATTGTTGTTATGCACCAATTCACTCTTATATGATGTGTATACTTTCCTTTGACATATTATATCATGAATCCATGTATTCTCATGATATTATAATGTTATGGTAAATTGTTATTCGGTAATTATTTGCATTCAAGAGTCTCTCATTTTGTTAAAAACTCTTTAACAAAAATATCATTTTAAATGTTTCAAATATTCATTATTCTAAATCATTATCTTTAATGTCCATGTTTTCAAAATTGTTTTTAGTATTTATTTATATGTACATTAATGTTTTAAAATTATAATTCCATTTAAAGCTTCAATGTGGTATGGGACACTTTGATTCAAAAATCTCTTTTAAATGGTTTTTGTAAATGGATTGATTAATTCAATATCATGGAATTACTTATTGTTATTGCAAATGAAATTTTTTTATTGAAATGTTTTTATTTTCAATATTTTATGTGTAATGATGGTACTTGGACATTTTACTAGTGGTTATGTGATAAACCATATGACGAGTGTTGCCGTGAATACCAGGACGGTTGGTTGAGTTATAACCTCCAATGCATTGGGTATGGAAGTCGGCCGTATGGCTATTCCATTAAGTATGTATGGATTTTGGCCGAATGGCTATTCCATTAAGTGATATGTGTGGAAGTAGACCTTATGGTTATTCCACTTAAGTATGTTTATGTCCCAAGTTACCTTTATATGTTATGTGATCATTATATGAGTTTTAGGGTAATCTTTTGGCTACAGAAGGGTAAGTAATGAACTTTTATTCAGTGAAGAGTTTTTACTACTTCGTAAAGGTGAAAAGTATTACTTTGATAAAGTATACATGGTTTACTTGTTATTTTTAAAAACTAACAGTTTTCATTCTTTGTGTATCCCTTACTGAGCTTTTTATGCTCATCCTATGTTTTTTAAATGTTTTTCATAGGTCAAGGGAATGGTACATGATATGATGATAGTATCAAGGAAGTGTAAAGAAAGAATCCATGTTTTATTTTAAATATTTTTCCGTTGCGGGGAAAAATGAATTCTATCTTTTATGTAACCACTTTGTTTAAATGTGGAATGTAATGCAAGTTTTATGATCTAATTCTCTAAAACTCTAATCCTGAAAAGATCCTCAATGTGTAATCATGTAATAACTCAAGATTAAGTAAGGTTTAAGGCTGGGGCCTTATAGTTGGTATCAATGGTCGGTTTAGATAACTTTAGAGGTTAGGGTATTCTCTAAGCATAAGTTCCATTACCATAATGGTTAGGATTTTAGAAAGAGTCCTAGATTCAGATAAAGTGAATGAGTAAGTATATATTAGTTTTTATCTTCTTCATCAGTACATGATGGTTTTGTTGATATACTCACACTGACATTTCTGTTTTTAGTGAATGGATGGATCTAGCAGGAACCAAAAAGACAACAGGTTTGAAGGAAACTGTGGTGGTTCTCTGATTAGGATACTAGATAAAATGGGGGATTCAATGAGGAAACTTGTGGTTGTTCTAAACCAACTATCAAGGAGTCATGATCAACCACTTGAACCTTGGTATGTTCTGTAATGCATCATGTATGAGATAACCAATCGATTTGGATGTTCAGGTAATAATTATAAATGTAACCATTAGAGTTTATATGATCCTTACTTTTGAGGTAATTATGTGTTATTATATGATACAATGGAAAATGAAAGGCATGAGATAAAATTGGGGTTAAAATATGTTATGATTATTTTTTAAGATTTTATCTCATTTTGGGGAATGATTTAATAATTATATAGTTTTGGAAAAAGGAAAACACGCAAACCGTGTGACAACCTGTCACATCGGACAAAGCAGCGGGAATCAAACCCACAACCAAAGTGCGACTGGTATTTATCACCTACCACTGGACTACGTGAAGTCCTTGGTTAGTTTGACTAATTCTTTATAGTTAGATGATTTCATGAATTAAGAGTAATTTGATTTTGGTTTATCTATGGATAATTATTAACCTATCATGGAGTATATGTGATTAGGTTATTTACTTTTCAATACGAGATATTAAGAGTAACTGATGTTGTTTGGAGATAAATGTTACGATTTAACTTGGAATACTATGTGACTAAATCCGTCAAATATTTGGGTTTCAATCTTATGTTGGTTTACATTGAATAATTTTATGGGAAAATGGATTTCGAATGGTCCTCGTTGAATATTGTGTTTTGTTGGACAAATTTTGGTGATTAGGAATAGATTTTCTTTTTATAAAGGGTTATCCTTTTCTGTATTATCTGATCTTGTACTAACCTTTTTGGTTTTGGTTTTGGTTAGAGTCTAAATACATGGTATGTATATAGTTCTCTTTTGTGGATTAGATGATTCTCTAGAAGTTGATTATAGTACTCTTAATGTGAACAAGTCTTCTTAAATACTCGTCTTTTGGAGAAAATATGAGTTTTGTAAAGAAATATAATAAAAGTTGAAAGTCAACATGATAAGTTATTATCTTTCCTTATGAATAAATTCCTCAATAAAAAGTAACTTAAAACAAAAATGTTGTATATTAACTTTTCCTATTAGGGAATCGAATACCGTTTAACCCATCACATGTTTGTGATTTTCTTGTAGTTAACTTTCTCATAAACATGTTTTCTATCACTCTCCATCAGAACATGACCCTTTTTTTTCCTCCATGTCCATATTTTCATACTTGGAATCCTAGTATGGGTTAACTCGGGTGAACTTTGTACTTATCTTTCTTTATTTTAATGTGATTGTTTTACCGACTCTTGTTCCGATGTGGGACTTTCAAGGATGTTTCCAAGCCCAATTTTAAAATTGCGAGGACGCAGTTCCCAAAAGGGGGGAAGGATGTAACAACCCAAGTAAATAAAGAATATGACATCTTTATATTTATCCATATTTGTGAATAAAAGTTTAATATTACTTTAAAGGGGATGCTATGCTGGATGGCGTACCAAATATGCAACAACGAGTTTCTTGGGAATCTTACGTTGCACTCTAATAATAAAATAATATTATTTTTAGTGGTAGTTAACTCCTAGCCTTTGTAATGGCGGGAATGAACAAAACTAACTAAAAATGATTATATATGTTTGTCAAATATTTTTACTCTTTACAATAAATGTTAGAGGATTAAAAATGCAAATGAATCCAGTTTTTAAGAGTAAACATTCTAATATTCTTTAAAAGGTCGATTGACCGCCTTTTAATGGAGAACCCCTTTTAAATCCACTTTTTGAAAATTTTATAATCTCTATTTTTTAAAATAAACATATTATTTATTATTGGGACATTGAAATTTACCTTGGGTTAATTTTTGTTATTTTTCTGACAATGTTCATTTTTCAATGAATAGTGAAAAATACTGCATTTTACATCGAAACTGCTTTTTCATATAATTTAATTATATGGTTATATTATCTTTTTAATTTATTTTAAAGTGTAATTAGAATATATTTTTAACATTTAATTCAATGATGGTCATCGGGATTAATTTCACTTTCGAATTAGGCACAAACAAGTGCCAAACTTTTCATAAATATTGTTTCTTAAAAACCCGCTATTTGTTTTGACAACGTGATGTTTTTTTAAATTAATTATTGAAATTTATGTGTTTGGAATTTAGTAAAATTAATTACATATTTGGAATCATAAGGTCCAAATTATGTAATTAAGACTCTTTTGTTTTTGGAAATTATGAATAGTAACGACGGTAATTATCTTTAATTATCTTGATTAATGAGTAATCGGGTAGTTAAAGATAATAAGATAATATAATAATAATACAAAATGACCAAAAAAATGTGTCCTAAGGCTACGGGTTGTCACATGGCCGACCATGTGATGCCTTGGGCCAAACTTGGGGGCCCCATGGAATCACTTTTGTGAGAAAGTGACTTTTTATCTTTTTATTTTTAAAGAATGTTAAATTTAACAAAGAATGTATCACCTAAGTACAATATTTTTAATTTTGTCTAAATAAATGATATTTTGGACTATAAATATTCATTGGAAAGCTAAATAGATTTACTACATCATAGTATCTTTTTTATAATTTTTAGACATTACATAAAGTAAATTATTTATGACATCCTGATGATGCAGCGATGACCTCATTATTGAACGATTTAAATAAAATGGAATGATAAGGTAAAATCTGATACCTAAACATGTCCAAAACATATTGGATGGGTGTATTTCTAACCCTTATCACCTTATCCTCAAAACACATCAATGTGGGACCATTAAAATCTGAAACTCATTTGAAAATAAAGTTACATTTTATACCTTTCCAAGAGTTCCCCTCCTCTCCTCTTTTAAAAGGCCCCCACCTCTATCTCCTTACCCACACTTCCAAAGCCTTTGTCTCGGCCAAACCCTGACCATTTTGTCTCTTCACATCCCTCTATAACTCCTAAAAGCATCAATTTGGGCAGAAGTCTTCCCAAGGTAGCCTTTGAACTCAAACCAAAGGGAGTTACCCGATTTTAAGGTAATGTCTTCACTTGTGCCCTTTTGATTTATTTTGCTTCTCCAACCCCATAAACTCTTTTTATTCTTGTATTTTGTAACAAATACAGTATCTTCAATATACTAGTATGTTTTTATAAGAAGTATTCGAGCTACACTTACACACACCTTCGTCTAATGGTTAAAGAACATACTGTTTCTGTGGTTGGTGATTTTCTGCCTCACGAAACGATGATTGTTCAACATTCTTCTAACACATTCAAAGGTGGACATTAAGATGAAACTATATTTATATACGATATCTAATATGTTTATTTATTACTTAAGCTTCTTTATTTATCATTTATGTCATACCTTTATGGTTTGAATTATGGGTAAAGGTGATATCATCATTTAAGGAAGTACGGACTACCGCCCCCTCAAAGTGATTTGATTTGTTAATACCATATGTGGTATGTATAAAGGATATATTTAAGGATATCATATATGATACCATACTGGAATATAAATACTATTATGTATCATTATGTTTTAATTCCATTAAATATGAAATAGAAATGGAAGTAGCGTTCATGCGTACGTACGGCTTACCGTCTCCATGAACGGTGCATTTCATTTCTTAATTCTAAATGTTATGTAATATTATAAATGCATGAATATACTGGATATATATGATATATATGATATCTAAAACATGAATACAATTCTGGATATAATGAAATTTTGACCACACGAACAACATGTAATTGTAAGAAGTCCACTTTCGACTTAAGAACCCAATATCGACAAAACAAACATTATTAACTTAAATGATTACATAATGTTTATGACATGGTAAAAAGCAATATAAAAGGAATAATGAACATGAAAAAGGTTATTAAGGAAGTAGAAATTAACTCAAGTTTATTATTCAGGAGATTAAAGAACGATCGAGTCAAGTTGGACCCGAGGTAAGGGATCTTACTCCTCTCTTTCTTTTTAAGTACACTCTTTTATGTCATCCCTTCTAAAGCTCATCTTTCTTGTTGTTGGGATGTTATTTTATATTAATATTACTGTGAGTTTTATGTTCATATGATGAGAGACCCTCTTCTATCTCATCAATCCATTTTGGATGTTTTGAGTGGCGCCGTTAGGTTGCCGAATTTTCGTAAGAGATCTAACCTCTGTCTTTCTTTTTAAGTATTATCCTTTATGTTACTTCTTTTAAGCTCCTATTTGTTATGTTGGGGGATGTTCTTTTATATTACTCTTTCTGTAAACTTTATGTTAATATTATTAGAGACCCTATTTGATCTCATCAATCCATTTTAGTATGTTTTATGTGGCGCTGTTAGGCTGCCGAGTTTTCGTAAGGGATTTTTCATCTCACTTTTATCCCTGTGAGATTTATGATACATTTGCCACCATTTCCTTTTAGTGGTGTATGTAATTCCCATTATTATACTCTTTGTGTAATATAATTTCATTTTTGGGAACTTACATATTCATTGTATGACCCTTATTCAATGGGGTGTACGTTTCAAAAGTTACCCAAGTCTGTAAGGGAACCTTTCACCAACCAATTTTTAAAAGACATCTTTTGTTATGTATTTTAATTTACATATTATTATGTTGGGATATGCTCTTATATATCCTTATTGATGTATCGTTTATTTCTATGTGATGAGATACCATTCCCTCTCTCATCGACTAATTTTCTGAATTTTGAAGTGACACCGTAAGGATGTCGAATTTTACCAAGGGAACTTCTTAACCCAATTTCGATTTCTTTGGGTTCAACATGTAGTTTTTGAATATGTCATCCTTTGAATATGTGTTAATTACCTTTGATTGTTTTACAATTAATACCCAATTATATTGGGTGCGTAACACCCGAGATTTTGATGAGTAATATTTTGTTTTTATATATCATCAAAGGAATCTTTCACTACACACTTGGTTGGCTTACTTTACACGCAATCACGACCTTCCTCGATAGCTTGCGTCGTACGCAATACCGAGTTTCACTAAACAACGATATGCCATTAAAATATTATTAAAACTAGCCGTTATGAATAGTAATAACCACTTTCTGAAATTTTATAAATTTTATTTTTCAAAATGGACTTCAGTTTTGGATTCGGAATACCAAAATTAGCCTAGGGTGAAATTTTGGTATTTTTCTGAAAACTTTCAATTTTTGATGAATAGTGAAACCACTAATTGGTAGGTTAAAAACTAAATATTTGCATAAAACTTAATTTTACCACTTCTGTGAATGGAATTTCGAAAATCCGACAGACACAGTTGATATCAGTAAGTAAAATATGGTTCAATGAGATAAAAATAATTTTTTGGTCAATAGTAACTTTTTACTTTTTTTTACCGCGGTTAACAGTAAATAGGGGTAAATATGATATTAATATTACCCTAACACATGTCCTAATTATATTGTATAAGTTTCATTCGACCAATGACAAACATAGGAATAAAATATGACCATTTAGGCCCACTTGGGTTAGATTAGGACATTTATTATTAATTTATTTAAAGAAGGGTTAAAATAGTTAAAATCAAAGTTTAATAAGTAAATCATTTTTAATATGGGGTTATACATAAGATAAATTCGACTATAAATATTCATTAGAAAGATAAAAAGAATTCCTACATAATTGTGTTTTATTTGTAATTTTTAGACATTATATAATTTAATTTATTTATGAAACAATGATGATGCAATAATTATCTTATTAATTAAATATTGACATAATTGATGTTATAAACACCAAAATAAATGTAATTTTAGACTTTTTATGAATTCCAATAATTTTCTAGGTTACTAAGATATATTATAGTTGATTCAATCAACTTGGTTCAAAAATATAATTCTGTTATGACTTTCACAAAAATCATATATCAAATAGTGTCAAAATTGACACAAAATAGTTTTTAAATCAAATATTATATTACTATTTGTTATTTTATTTCTAAATATATATGGTTCGGCCCCATGACATAGATAAGGATATATATATTAATAATAAACAATTTGGGGTTCGTTTGGCATGTTATAGTAAGTGTATTAACCATATAGTGAAAGAAAACAAAAAGACACGGTAAAAGTTAAATTATTTAACTTAGAGTTAAATCTAATTGATAATGTTAAAATAATACCCTAAACTTGTCTAAATATTATTGGTTGATAGGATTTAGACCCATACCCACTTTAGCTTCGAAATAAGACCCTTTGGAACCATTATAAACCGATTTTGACTTTAATATAAAATAATATTTTGAGATATTCCTAAGGTGCCCCTCTCCTCCCTTATAAAAGGGCACCTCCTCCCCCTCCTCCTCACACCAATTTGAGCACTCAAGCTCGTCCAACCCCTACCTTTTTCTCCTCTCCACTTCCCTATAATAATCCTAGAGGTCCTGGTCTTCTTCAAAGACCAATCTTAGTTCCCTAAGTGGAGGATTCAAAGAGGCGTTTCAAAGAAGAGGTAATATCCATTACCGATCTTTTCAATTTTTTTCTTCTTCAACGTCTTCTTCATTAGTTGTTTCATGATAAAGTAATAACATAAGTATTAATTACATACTTATATGTTATTATAAATATGAAACAACCCTAATTCACAATCTATCCGTCCTACATAAAAATGAAATCACCACGCGTGCGTACGTACGGAATACCGTCTCCACGCCGTGGTGTAATCTATTTTCCACCATCACCATACAAGGATGGTTATAATGGTGTAATGAGTAACTATTTATGATTATTATAAAGTAATATTGATACTGAAAAAATATATATATACTCCAATACAGTTCCACGATCATAGGAACGATATCATCACTCGTGCGTACATACTGAATACCGTCTCCACGATGTGATGCGACTCGTTCTACATGTTCATCATTACATAGTAATTATATAAATGAATTGAATGAATAAATATGATATATGTTACACTAATACCATTCTGGATATAAGGTATCTATAACCTTATAATATGAATAAGAATTTATTCCGCAAAACACGCATAAGAACAAAAGGCAATAAGGACCCGAGTAACAAGTAACAATGAAATATTACTAACAAGAAGCTAAGAATGTGACCATATATGATATCATATAAATATTTATGATTCTGGAATAATTCAATAACATTATTTAAACCATTATACAGGAACTTCGGACACGTACAAAGCAAATCGGACCTAAGGTAAGGGAAATATCACAATCTCATTTTTATCCGAGATTGTTTATACTTTAGTATTTACTAGGGTGTATTTTATCATCCACATCCATGTTTCCTCAATATGTAATATTTATATCCATATACAATAGTTTATATTCAATTTTACCCTTCGGTGAATATTTAGTAAAGGATATGAAAGGAATCTTTTGTCGTTTTTCGTACGAGGTACATTTTTGACTTTTCCGACAAAAGTATGAGAAAAATGTTTTTTTTAACTTATACGGCATGAATGGATTTTTAAAACATTATTTCCAAGAATCTTCCTTTACAAGTTTTCAAGTTTATTTTTAATCAACTTCTTTTATTTTAAAGTCGTATGACATGTTATGAAAGGAAAAATGATTTTGAAGTATAAAGGATATTTTCCTCAAGAATGGAGTTCAAGTATTTTATCAAAATTATTTTCCATATAAGATAATAAAAGGGTTTTGTTTTTATCCCTATTTTTACATGGATTTGATTATGTTGTGATGGAAATATTTTTATGAATTCCTTTATCTTATATGAATTGTTTTATGATGTCATGTTGTTTTAGAATTCCATTTTTATTACATGGGTTACGCTATGATGTATGGTTTATGATTATGTGGCACACATATGAAAGGATTCATTATAAGATGGGTGGGACATATATCTCCCTCCAATGCATTGGGTAAAGATTTTATATCTCATGAGATAGAAAGGGCTGGAACGGTAGGTTATACCGGTTCAGTGAAACAGTACTGGAACGAGGGTGACTCGGTTCAGAAAGGGACTCTGTCCACTAAGATAGTCTTGGAAATGAGTCATGACTAACAAGAAATGATTTCCCATGATTATGTGTGCATGCCACAAACTTTCATGTTTCACGTTATGATTATGGAGATCTCATTTTCACTACTATGATTTATTCCATGTTGAGATATTATGATCTCTTTTGCAGGTTATGATTTTCAAAAAGATATGATATGATTTTTATTTCCTTTATTTTCCCTTGCTGAGCATTTGAGCTCACCCTTTTATGTTTTCTTTTCCCCAGGTCAGGAAGATGGATATTAAGTAGAATATGCTAAAAGGGACCCTAGATATGATGAAATAAATGGGAGACACTGTAGAAGATTTATGAACCAGTTGTTTATGTTACCCAGTTTCTAAAGACACTATACCTATATAGTCCTTTGTGGTTTTGTCATATGTTGTAATAAGTGTGCTTCAATTATGAAGTATTAACAATGTATGTAAAGTATGGGTTGTTATAGTTGGTATCAGAGGAAAGGTATAGTCAACCTTTGGAAACTATGATGTGAAAGCCTTAGTAAGAACCCTAAGGATATGTCTAAGCATAGAACACAATCTTAGTGTTTTAGAAATGGCCATGAATAACCTAGGATAAGACCTTAAGCATGAAAATTTTATTCATGAATTATGTGGTTTTCCTATTATAATTAGTGTTTCTCACACTATTCTTCTTGGTTTTAGTCAATGGCTGGAACCCGAAGGAACCGTGATAATGCGGAATGTGATGGGCAATGCAATGATTGTACCCCTGAGCAACCAAACGATATGGGAGCTGGAATGCAAAATCTTGTAGCCATGCTCACACACCGTTCTCAAGCTATGAATCATGCAGGAATTCCAAATGAGAAAAGGAAGGAGCAACATTCTGTTGAATCCTTCATGAGGCAGCGTCCACCTTCTTTCAGCGGGTCTACTGATCCATTAGTTGCTGAACAATGGATTAGTACTACTGAAAAGATATTTTCAGTTCTTCAATGTTCTGAACATGATAAAGTCATCCTAGTAGTGTATCGTTTGGAAGGAGATTCTGATCAATGGTGGAATCTTATTAAGAATACGAGTCAAAGGGTTGAAATTGAGTCTATGGAATGAGACGAGTTAAAGAACTTATTTTTCAATAAGTACTTCCCTCGTATTCTCCGAACAAAGATAGATAAAGAGTTTCACGAACTGAAGCAATGGGATGATGAATCTTTTGGTACCTATGAAGCAAATTTTAAAAGACTTGCAAGGTACGCTTCTAGTATTATTATCCAACCTGAGAGTAAGATCGATCAATTCAATAGTGGATTAAAACCAAGTCTTCGAAGGGAGTTAGCCATAAGGGACTTCAATAGCTACGAGGAAATCGTTCGATGTGCTCTCAAAGTCGAGATGGAGATTGGAGTAACCCATCAGTCACATGGGTTTGATAAGAAGAGGAAGATGGAATTCAAAGGAAAATCTAAAGATCACACTGAAAAGAAGATGCGCTTTCCCTTATGCTCAAAGTGTGGAAAGAAACATGGATGGAGTTGTCTTAAAGGGACAAGTAAATGCTTTAAATGTGGAAAGGAAGGTCACTGGGCATTTGAATGCCGCGATAATGGGAAGAAGATGTCTAATGATGAAAATAAAGGAGGATATACACAGAATGAACCTACTACACTTCAATGTTTCAAGTACAAGGATATGGGGAATTATGCTAATCAATGCCCAAATCCAAGGGTTGATGATGATGGTCGACGTCAACAAAATCTTAAGGCTAAAGACAAAGGAATGTCACATGCAATTTCTATCAGCGATGTGGAGTACGATAACGAAGTGGTGAAAGGTACACTTACCATCCACTCTAAAGTAGAAAATGTTTTATTTGATTCTGGATCCACCCACTCTTTTATTTCTGAAAAATTTTCTAAGGGTATCACCATACAACCTCAACAATTAGATGTTGAGTTAGTTGTGACAACACCTAATGGCACAACAGTCGCATCAAAAGTTTATAATTCTTCTCCGATCGAAGTTTGTGGGAAAGTGCTTCCTGAAAATCTTGTGATCCTTCCTTTAGTGGAATTTGATGTGATTCATGGCATGGATTGGCTTTCTCTACATGGAGCTCATATCAATTGACAAAGAAGGGAAGTCACATTTCATATTCCAGATCAATCTATGATCGTCTATCAATGCAAGGATGAACATAACCTTCCAGTGGAAATTTCTTCCATCTTATGGGTATTGATTCCACTAAATGAAGGTTATTTATCTCAAATGGTTGGTGAGAAACTCACGACTAAGAATATGCCCATTGTACAGGAGTTTGATGATGTCTTTCCAGAGGAATTACCGGGTCTTCCACCAAATCGTGAAGTTGAGTTTTCAATAGAACTCGTACCGGGTGCTTTGCCAATTTCAGAGACACCTTATAGAATGGCCCCAATTGAGTTGCAGGAATTGAAGAAGCAACTCCAAGAGAATCTTGATAAGGTATTCATACGCCCTAGTGCGTCACCTTGGGGATCTCCTGTTCTATTTGTTAAGAAGAAATATGGATCAATGAGACTCTGCATTGATTATCGAGAACTTAACAATATCACTATCAAGAACAAATATCCTCTCCCACGCATTGATGACTTATTTGACCAACTACGCGGAGCTCAATACTTTTCCAAGATTGATCTTCATTTAGGGTATCATTAATTACGGGTCAAAAGGGAGGATATACCAAAGGCGACTTTCCGTACATGGTATGGACACTATGAATTTATAGTGATGCCATTTGGTCTTACTAATTACCCTTCTATCTTCATGGATCTAATTAATAGATTCTTTAGAGACTATCTTGATCAATTTGTGGTAGTCTTTATAGACGATATTCTTGTCTATTCAAAGAGCAAGGAAGAGCATGAAGATCACTTGAGAATTATATTGAATACCCTGAGAAAGGAGAATCTTTATGCCAAATTTAACAAGTGTGAATTTTGGCTTCAAAAAGTTGCATTTTTTGGGTCAAATAATATCAAAAGAGGGGATATCTGTGGATCCACCAAAAACAGAGGTTATCGAAAGATGGTCAAGACCAACAACAGTAACTGAGATTCGAAGTTTTCTTGGTTTGGGTGGATATTATTGACGTTTTGTAAAATATTTTTCACGATTATCTAATCCACACACCAAGTTGACTCGGAAAGGAGTTAAGTTTGTCTGGACAGAGGAATGTGAAGAGAATTTAAAGGAGTTGAAAAGAAGGTTATCCAGTGCACATGTGCTCACACTGCCTTGTAGTGGAGAAATGTTTGTGATCTACAGTGATGCATCCATGAAGGGATTGGGGTGTGTTCTTATGAAAAATGATATGGTGATAGCTTATGCCTCACAACAGTTGAAAATCCATGAGCAAAATTACCCAACACTTGATTTGGAGTTGGCTGCGGTAATCATTGCATTAAAGATTTGGAGGCATTACCTTTATGGTGAAAGGTGTGATATTTATACTGATCATAAAAGTTTAAAGTATATTTTCACACAAAAGGGGTTGAATATGCGTCAAAGAAGATGGTTGGATCTGATTAAGGATTACGACTGCTCAATCCATTACCACCCTGGAAAAGCAAACAAGGTGGCAGATGCATTAAGTCGACAAGACCATGCTAGTTTATCCATGATGAGGATCACAAAAGATCCAATATTTATTATTTTACAAAGGATGGATCTTGGAATTATAATGGAAGGGGAAAAATCTTATCTTTCTAAAATGAATGTTCAACCATCTATACATGTGAAGATTAACGAGGCACAGAAAGAAGATGTCGAGTTACAAAAGAAGGTGAGAAATGTTCCTGAATTCAACCTTGATTGTGATGAGATAATAAAGCTCATGAATCGGGTTTGTGTTCCTCCCATCCCCGAATTAAAGAAGGAGCTGCTGGATGAGGCTCATAGTTCATCCTTCTCTATTCATCCTGGAAGCACGAAGATGTATAGGGACCTGAAAGAGTACTTCTGGTGGGATGGCATGAAAAGAGATGTTGCTGAATATGTCTATCGATGCTTGGTTTTTCAACAAGTTAAAGCTGAGAGACAGAAGTCTAAGGGTATGTTACAACCATTACCCATACCCGAATGGAAATGAGAAAACATCACTATGGACTTTGTCACAGGACTTCCTAAAACTTCCAAAGGCAATAATGCTATTTGGGTCATAGTTGATCGTCTTACAAAGTCTGCACACTTCATTGCTATTAGAGAGGATTTCTCTCTAGATCAGCTTTCTAGGATATATGTAAAGGAAGTGGTAAGATTTCATGGAGTACCACTTTCTATTATATCTGATCGGGATCCGAGATTTACCACGAAGTTCTGGCGAAGTCTTCAGCATACTCTGGATACAGAGTTGAGATTCAGCACTGTTTATCATCCCCAGACAGACGGTCAGCCTGAGAGAACAATTCAAACCCTAGAAGATATGTTGAGAGCTTGCTCTATGGATTTCAAAGGAGGTTGGGATCAACACCTACCTTTGGTGGAATTTTCTTATAATAATAGCTTTCACTCCAGTATTCAGAAGGTTTCTTATGAAGCTCTCTATGGAATGAAATGCAGGACTCCAACTTGCTGGGATGAAGTTGGGGAAAGAATGATATTAGGACCTGATCTCGGTGATGAAATGGCAGAAAAGGTCAGATCTATTCAACAACACATGAGAGCAGCTCAGAGTCGACAGAAAAGTTATGACTACAACCGAAGAAAAGACCTAGAGTTTGAAGTGGGTGATAAAAGGTTCTTACGAATATCTCCCTGGAAGAGGGTTATGAGATTTGGAAAGAAGGGGATGTTGAGCCCTAGATATATCGGAACTTTCGAAATACTGGATCGTGTTGGGAAGGTAGCTTACCGATTGGCGCTTCCACCTAATCTCTCTCAAGTTCACGATGTGTTCCATGTATCTCTCCTGAGAAAGTACATACCGGATCCTTCACATATACCCAGCTCAGAAGTTGTACCGCTGGAGCAAGATCTTTCTTATGAAGAACAGCCGATAGAGATTCTGGATCATAGTGAAAAAGTCCTACGAAACAAGACCACTCGCTTGGTGAAAGTTTTATGGAGGAGCCACCAACTTGAAGAAGCTACATGGGAGCTTGAGGATATGATGAGGGAGAAGTATCCTCATCTGTTCGTTACAAAGTAACGAATTTCGAGGGAGAAATTCTTTTTAAGGGGGGTAGAATGTAACACCCGAGATTTTTATGAGTAATATTTTGTTTTTATATATCATCACAGGAATCTTTCACTACACACTTTCTTGGATTACTTTCCACGCAATCACGACCTTCCTCGATAGCATGCGTCGTACGCAATATCGAGTTTCACTAAACAACGATATGCTATTAAAATATTATTAAAACTAGCTGTTATGAATAGTAATAACCACTTTTTGAAATTTTATAAATTTTATTTTTCAAAATGGACTTCATTTTTGGATTCAGTATACCGAAATTAGCCTAGGGTGAAATTTTAGTATTTTTCTGAAAACTTTCAATTTTTGATGAATAGTGAAACCACTAAGTGGTAGGTTAAAAACTGAATTTTTGCATAAAACTTAATTTTACCGCTTCTGTGAATGGAATTTCGAAAATCCGACAAATACGGTTGATATCAGTAAGTAAAATGTGGTTCAATAAGATAAAAATAATTTTTTGCTGAATAGTAACTTTTTACTTTTTTTTACCGCGGTTAATAGTAAATAGGGGTAAATATGATATTACCTACATAAGATAAATTCGACTATAAATATTCATTAGAAAGATAAAACGATTTCCTAAATAATGGTATTTTATTTGTAATTTTTAGAAATTAAATAATTTAATTTATTTATGACACAATAATGATGCAGTAATTATCTTATTAATGAAATATTGACATAATTGATGTTATAAACACCAAATTAAATGTAATTTGAAACTTTTTATGAATTCCACTAATTTTCTAGGTTACTATGAAATATTAGTGTTGATTTAATCAACTTGGTTCGAACATATAATTCTGTTATGACTTTCAAAAAAATCATATATCAAATAGTGTCAAAATTGACACAAAATAGTTTTTAAATCAAATATTATATTACTAATTATTATTTTATTCCTAAAAATCTAAGGTTCGGCCAAATGACTTAGATATGTATATATATATTAATAATAAACAAATTGGGGTTGTTTTGGCATGTTATAGTAAGTGTATTAACCATATAGTGAAAGAAAACAAAAAGACAAGGTAAAAGTTAAATTATTTAACTTAGAGTTAAATCTAATTGATAAGGTTAAAATAATACCGTAAACTTCTCTAAATCCTATTGGTTGATATTATTTAGACCCATACCGACTTTAGATTCGAAATAAGACCCTTTGGAACCATTATAAACCGATTTTGACTTTAATATAAAATAATATTTTGAGATATTCCTAAGGTGCCCCTCTCCTCCCTTATAAAAGGGCACCTCCTCCCCCTCCTCCTCACACCAATTTGAGCACTCAAGCTCAGATAAACCCTGTCATTTTCTCCTCTACACTTCCCTAGAATAATCCTAGAGGTCCTGGTCTTCTTCAAATACCAATCTTAGTTCCCTAAGTGGAGGATTCAAAGAGGCGTTCCAAAGAAGAGATAATATCCATTACCGATCTTTTCAATTTCATTCTTCTTCAACTTCTTCTTCTTTAGTTGTTTCATGATAAAGTAATAACATTATTATTACTTACATACTTATATGTTATTATAAATATGAATCAACCCTAATTCACTTTCTATCCATCCTATAGAAAAATGAAATCACCGCGCGTGCGTACGTACGGAATACCGTCTCCACGCCGTGGTGTAATCTATTTTCCACCATCACCTTAAAAGGATGGGTATAATGGTGTAATGAGTAAATATTTATGATTAATTTAAAGTAATATTGATACTGAAATAATATATATATACTCCAATACAGTTCCACGATCAAAGGAACGATATCATCACTCGTGCGTACGTACGGAATACCGTGTCCACGATGTGATGCGACTTGTTCTACATGATCATCATTACATAGTAATTATATAAATGAATTGAATGAATAAATATGATATATGTTACACTAATACCATTCTGGATATAAGTTATCTATAACCTTAAAATAATAATAAGAATTTATTCGAAAAAACACGCATAAGAACAAAAGGCAATAAGGACCCGAGTAACAAGTAACAATGAAATATTACTAACAAGAAGCTAAGAATATGACCATATATGATATCATATAAATATGTATGATTCTGGAATAAGTCAATAACATTATTTAAACCATTATACAGGAGCTTCAGACACGTACAAAGCAAATCAGACCTAAGGTAAGGGAAATATCACAATCTCATTTTTATCCGAGATTGTTTATACTTTAGTATTTACTAGGGTGTATTTTATCATCCACATCCATGTTTCCTCAATATATAATATTTATATCCTTATACAATAGTTTATATTCAATTATACCCTTCGGTGAATATTTAGTAAAGGATATGAAAGGAATCTTTTGTCGTTTTTCGTATGAGGTACTTTTTGACTTTTCCGACAAAAGTACGAGAAGAATGTTTTTTTTAACATATACGGCATGAATGGATTTTTAAAACATTATTTCCAAGAATATTCCTTTACAAGTTTTCAAGTTTATTTTTAATCAACTTCTTTTATTTTAAAGTCGTATGACATGTTACGAATGGAAAAATGTTTTTGAAGTAGAAAGGATATTTTCCTCAAGAATAGAGTTCAAGTATTCTTTCAAAATTATTTTCCATCTAAGATAATAAAAGGGTTATATTTTTATCCCTATTATTACATGGATTTGATTATGTTGTGATGGAAATAAATTTATGAATTCCTTTATCTTATATGAATTGTTTTATGATGTCATGTTGTTTAAGAATTCCATTTTTATTACTTGGGTAACGCTATGATGTATGGTTTATGATTATGTGGCACACATAATAAAGGATTCATTATAAGATGGGTGGGACCTATATCTCCCTCCAATTCATTGGGTAAAGATTTTATATCTCATGAGATAGACAGGGCTGGAATGGTAGGTTATACCGGTTCAGTGAAACAGGACTGGAACGAGGGTGACTCGGTTCAGAAAGGGACTCTGTCCACTAAGATAGTCTTGGAAATGAGTCATGACTATCAAGAAATGATTTTCCATGATTATGTGTGCATGCCACAAAGTTTCAAGTTTCATGTTATGATTATGGGGATCTCATTTTCAATTCTATGATTTATTCCATGTTTAGATATTATGATCTCTTTTGCAGGTTATGATTTTCAAAATGATATGATATGATTTTTATTTCCTTTATTTTCCCTTGCTGAGCATTTGAGCTCGCACTTTTATGTTTTCTTTTCCCCAGGTCAGGAAGATGGATATTAAGTAGAATATGCTAAAAGGGACCCTAGATATGATGAAATAAATGGGATACACTGTAGAAGATTTATGAACCAGTTGTTTATGTTTCCCAGTTTCTAAAGACACTATACCTATACGGACCTTTGTGGTTTTTTCATATGTTGTAATAAGTGTGCTTCAATTATGAAGTATTAACAATGTATGTAAAGTATGGGTCGTTATAGTTGGTATCAGAGGAGAGGTATAGTCAACCATTGGAAACTAGGATGTGAAAGCCTTAGTAAGAACCCTAAGGATGAGTCTAAGCATGGAACACAATCTTAGTGTTTTAGAAATGGCCATGAATAACCTAGGATAATACCTTAAGCATGAAAATTTTATTCTTGAATTATGTGGTTTTCCTATTATAATTAGTGTTTCTCACACTATTCTTCTTGGTTTTAGTCAATGGCTGGAACCCGAAGGAACCGTGTTAATGCAGAATGTGATGGGCAATGCAATGATTGTCCCCCTGAGCAACCAAACGATATGGGAGCTGGAATGCAAAATCATGTAGCCATGCTCACACAACTTTCTCAAGCTATGAATCATACAGGACTTCCAAACAAGCAAAGGAAGGAGCAACATTCAGTTGAATCCTTCATGAGGCAGCGTTCACCTTCTTTCAGCGGGTCTACTGATCCATTAGTTGCTGAATGATGGATTAGTACTACTGAAAGTATATTTTCAGTTCTTCAATGTTCTGAACATGAAAAAGTCATCCTAGTAGTGTATCGTTTGGAAGGAGATGTTGATCAAAGGTGGAATCTTATTAAGAATACGAGGAAAAGGGATGAAATTGAGTCTATGGAATGGGACGAGTTCAAGAACTTATTTTTCAATAAGTACTTCCATCGTATTCTCCGAAAAAAGATGGAGAAAGAGTTTCTTGAACTGAAGCAAAAGGATGATGAATCTGTTGGTACCTATGTAGCAAATTTTACAAGACTTGCAAGGTACGCTTCTGATATTATTATCCAACCTGAGAGTAAGATCGATCGATTCTTTAGTGGCTTAAAACCATGTCTTCGAAGGGCGTTAGCCATAAGGGACTTCAATAGCTACAGGGAAATCGTTCGATGTGCTCTCAAAGTTGAGATGGAGATTGTAGTAACCCATCAGTCACATGGGTTTGATAAGAAGAGGAAGATGGAATTCAAATGAAAATCTAAAGAGCACACTGAAAAGAAGATGAGCTTTCCCTTTTGATCAAAGTGTGGAAAGAAACATGGAGGGAGTTGTCTTAAAGGGACAAGTAAATGTTTTAAATGTGGAAAGTAAGGTCATCCGGCATTTGAATGCCGTGATAATGGGAAGAAGATGTCTAATGATGCAAAAAAAGGAAGGGATACATAGAATGAACCTACTACACTTCAATGTTTCAAGTGCAAGGAGATGGGGAATTATTCCAATCAATGCCCAAATCCAAGGGTTGATGATGATGGTCGACGTCAACAAAATCTTAAGGCTAAAGACAAAGGAAAGTCACATGCAATTTCTATCAGCGATGTGGAGTACGATAACGAAGTGGTGAAAGGTACACTTACCATCCACTCTAAAGTAGAAAATGTATTATTTGATTCTGGATCCACCCACTCTTTTATTTATGAAAAATTTTCTAAGGGTATCACCGTACTACCTCAACAATTAGATGTTGAGTTAGCTGTGACAACTCCTAATGGCACAACAGTCGCATCAAAAGTTTATAATTCTTCTCCGATCGAAGTTTGTGGGAAAGTGCTTCCTGCAAATCTTGTGATCCTTCATTTAGTGGAATTTGATGTCATTCTTGGCATGGATTGGCTTTCTCTAAATGGAGCTCATATCAATTGTCAAAGAAGGGAAGTCACATTTCATATTCCAGATCAATCTACGATCGTCTATCAATGCAAGGATGAACATAACCTTCCAGTGGAAATTTCTTCCATCTTATGGGTATTGATTCCACTAAATGAGGGTTATTTATCTCAAATGGTTGGTGAGAAACTCACGATTAATAATATTCCCATTTTATGTGAGTTTGATGATGTCTTTCCAGAGGAATTACCGGGTCTTCCACCAAATCGTGAAGTTGAGTTTTCAATAGAACTCGTACCGGGTGCTTTGCCAATTTCAAACACACCTTATAGAATGGACCCAATTGAGTTGCATGAATTGAAGAAGCAACTCCAAGAGAATCTTGATAAGGGATTCATACTCCCTAGTGCATCACCTTGGGGAGCACATGTTCTATTTGTTATGAAGAAATATGGATCAATGAGACTCTGCATTGATTATCGATAACTTAACAAGATCACTATCAAGAACAAATATCCTCTCCCACACATTTATGACTTATTTGACCAACTACACGGAGCTCAATACTTTTCCAAGATTTATCTTCGTTCAGGGTATCATCAATTAAGGGTCAAAAGGGAGGATATACCAAAGACGGCTTTCCGTACAAGGTATGGACACTATGAATTTATAGTGATGCCATTTGGTCTTACTAATGCCCCTTCTATCTTCATGGATCTAATGAATAGAGTCTTTAGAGACTATCTTGATAAATTTGTGGTAGTCTTTATAGACTATATTCTTGTCTATTCAAAGAGCAAGTAAGAGCATGAAGATCACTTGAGAATTATATTGAAGACCCTGAGAAAGGAGAAGCTTTATGCCAAATTTACCAAGTGTGAATTTTGGCTTCAAAAAGTTGAATTTTTGGGTCACATAATCTCAAAAGAGGGGATATCTGTGGATCCAGAAAAAACAGAGGTTATCGAAAGATGGTCAAGACCAACAATAGTAACTGAGATCCAAAGTTTTCTTGGGTTGGCTGGATATTATCGACGTTTTGTAAAATATTTTTCATGATTATCTAATCCACTCACCAAGTTGACTCAGAAAGGAGTTAAGTTTGTCTGGACAGTGGAATGTGAAGAGAATTTCAAGGAGATGAAAAGAAGGTTATCCAGTGCACCTGTGCTCACACCGCCTTGTAGTGGAGAAAGGTTTGTGATCTACAGTGATGCATCCAAGAAGGGATTGAGGTGTGTTCTTATGCAAAATGATATGGTGATAGCTTATGCCTCACGACAGTTGAAAATAAATGATCAAAATTACCCAACACATGATTTGGAGTTGGCTGCGGTAATATTTGCATTAATGATTTGGAGGCATTACCTTTATGGTGAAAGGTGTTATATTTATACTGATCATAAAAGTTTAATGTATATTTTCACACAAAAAGAGTTGAATATGTGTCAAAGAAGATGGTTGGAGCTGATTAAGGATTACGACTGCTCAATCCATTACCACCCTGGGAAAGGAAACAAGGTGGCAGATGCATTAAGTCAACAAGACCATGCTAGTTTATCCATGATGAGGATCACAAAAGATCCAATATTTATGGATTTACAAAGGATGGATCTTGGAATTATAATGGAAGGGGAAAAATCTTATCTTTCTCAAATGAATGTTCAACCATCTATACATGTGAAGATTAAAGAGGCACAGAAAGAAGATGTAGAGTTACAAAAGAAGGTGAGAAATGTTCTTGAATTCAACCTTGATTGTGATGTGATAATAAAGTTCAGGAATCGGGTTTGTGTTCCTCCCATCCCCAAATTAAAGAAGGAGCAGCTGGATGAGGCTCATAGTTCATCATTCTCTAGTCATCCTGGAAGCACGAATATGTATAGGGACCTGAAAGAGTACTTCTGGTGGGATGGCATGAAAAGAGATGTTGCTGAATATGTCTCTCGATGCTTGGTTTGTCACCAAGTTAAAGCTGGGAGACTGAAGTCTAAGGGGATGTTACAACAATTACCCATACCCGAATGGAAATGGGAAAACATCACTATGGACATTGTCACAGGACTTCCTAAAAAATCCAAAGGCAATAATTCTATTTGGGTCATAGTTGATCGTCTTATAAATTCTGCACACTTCATTGCTATTAGAGAGGATTTCTCTCTAGATCAGCTTGCCAGGATATATGTAAAGGAAGTGGTAAGATTGCATGGAGTAACACTTTCTATTATATCTGATCGGGATCCGAGATTTACCTCGATGTTCTGGCGAAGTCTTCACCATACTCTGGATACAGAGTTGAGTTTCAGCACTGCTTATCATCCACAGACAGACGGTCAGTCTGAGAGAACAATTCAAACCCTAAAAAATATGTTGAGAGCTTGCTCTATGGATTTCAAAGGAGGTTGGGATCAACACCTACCTTTGGTGGAATTTTCTTATAATAATAGATTTCACTCCAGTATTCATATGGCTCCTTATGAAGCTCTCTATGGAAAGAAATGCAGGACTCCAACTTGCTGGGATGAAGTTGGGGAAAGAAAGCTATTAGGACCTGATCTCGTTGATGAAATGGCAGAAAAGGTCAGATCTATTCAACAACACATAAGAGCATCTCAGAGTCGACAGAAAAGTTATGCCGACAACCGAAAAAAAGACCTAGAGTTTGAAGTGGGTGATAAAGTGTTCTTTTGAATATCTCCCTGGAAGAGGGTTATGAGATTTGGAAAGAAGGGGAAGTTGAGCCCTAGATATATCGGTCCTTTCGAAATAATGGATCGTGTTGGGAAGGTAGCTTACTGATTGGCGCTTCCACCGAAACTCTCTCAAGTTCACGATGTGTTCCATGTATCTCTCCTGAGAAAGTACATACCAGATCCTTCACATGTACTCAGCTCAGAAGTTGTACCGCTGGAGCGAGATCTTTCTTATGAAGAACAACCGATAGAGATTCTGGATCGTAGAGAAAAAGTCCTACGAAACAAGACCACTCGCTTGGTGAATGTTTTATGGAGGATCCACCAACTTGAAGAAGCTACATGGGAGCTTGAGGATATGATGAGGGAGAAATATCCTCATCTATTTGTTACAAAGTGACGAATTTTGAGGGAGAAATTCTTTTTAAGGGGGGTAGAATGTAACACCCGAGATTTTTATGAGTAATATTTTTTTTATATATCATCAAAGGAATCTTTCACTACACACTTGCTTGGCTTACTTTACACGCAATCACGACCTTCCTCGATAGCTTGCATCGTACGCAATACCGATTTTCACTAAACAACGATATGCTATTAAAATATTATTAAAACTAGCCGTTATGAATAGTAATAACCACTTTTTGAAATTTTATAAATTTTATTTTTCAAAATGGACTTCATTTTTGGATTCGGAATACCGAAATTAGCCTAGGGTGAAATTTTGGTATTTTTCTGAATACTTTCAATTTTTGATGAATAGTGAAACCACTAAGTGGTAGGTTAAAAACTGAATTTTTGCATAAAACATAATTTTACCGCTTCTGTGAATGGAATTTCGAAAATCCGACAGACACGGTTGATATCAGTAAGTAAAATGTGGTTCAATGAGATAAAAATAATTTTTTGGTGAATAGTAACTTTTTACTTTTTTTACCGCGGTTAATAGTAAATAGGGGTAAATATGATATTACTATTACCCTAACAAATGTCCTAATTTTATTGGATAAGTATAATTAGACCAAAAAGAAACTTAGGAATAAAATATGACTATTTAGGCCCACTTGGGTTAGATTAGGACATTTATTATTATTTTATTTAAAGAAGGGTTAAAATAGTTAAAATCAAAGTTTAATAAGTAAATCATTTTTAATATGGGGTTATACATAAGATAAATTCGATTATAAATATTCATCAAAAAGATAAAAATATTTCCTACATAATGGTATTTTATTTGTAATTTTTAGACATTAAATAATCTAATTTATTTATGACACAATGATGATGCAGTAATTATCTTATTAATGAAATATTGACATAATTGATGTTATAAACACCAATATAAATCTAATTTGAGACTTTTTATGAATTAAACTAATGTTATAGGTTATTATGATATATTAGTGTTGATTTAATAAACTTGGTTCGAACATATAATTCTGTTATGACTTTCACAAAAATCATATATCAAATAGTGTCAAAATTGACACAAAATAGGTTCTAAATCAAATATTATATTACTAATTGTTATTTTATTCCTAAAAATCTAAGGTTAGGCCAAATGACTTAGATAAGGATATATATATTAATAATAAACAATTTGGGGTTCGTTTGGCATGTTATAGTATGTGTATTAACCATATAGTGAAAGAAAACAAAAAGACACGGTAAAAGTTAAATTATTTAACTTAGAGTTAAATCTAATTGATTAGGTTAAAATAATGCCCTAAACTTGTCTAAATCCTATTGGTTGATAGTATTTCGACCCATAACCACTTAAGCTTCGAAATAAGACCCTTTGGAACCATTATAAACTGATTTTGACTTTAATATAAAATAATATTTTGAGATATTCCTAAGGTGCCCCTCTCCTCTCTTATAAAAAGGCATCTCCTCCCCCTCCTCCTCACACCAATTTGAGCACTCAAGCTCGGCCAAACCCTGCCATTTTCTCCTCTCCACATCCCTAGAATAATCCTAGAGGACCTGGTATTCTTCAAAGACGAATCTTAGTTCCCTAAGTGGAGGATTCAAAGAGGCGTTCCAAAGAAGAGATAATATCCATTACAGATCTTTTCAATTTCTTTTTCTTCAACTTCTACTTATTTAGTTGTTTCATGATAAAGTAATAACATAAGTCTAACATACATACTTATATGTTATTATAAATTTGAAACAACCCTAATTCACCTTCTATCCATCCTACAGAAAAATGAAATCACCGCGCGTGCGTAGGTACGGAATACCGTCTCCACGCCGTGGTGTAATCTATTTTCCACCATCACCATACAAGGATGGGTATAATGGTGTAATGAGTAACTATTTATGATTATTATAAATTAATATTGATACTGAAATAAAATATATATACTCCAATACAGTTCCACGATCATAGGAACGATATCATCACTCGTGCGTACGTACGGAATACCGTCTCCACGATGTGATGTGACTCGTTCTACATGATCATCATTACATAGTAATTATATAAATGAATTGAATGAATAAATATGATATATGTTACACTTATACCATTATGGATATAAGGTATCTATAACCTTAAATGACGAATAATAATTTATTCGGCAAAACACGCATAAGAACAAAAGGCAATAAGGACCCGAGTAACAAGTAACAATGAAATATTACTAACAAGAAGATAAGAATATGACCATATATGATATCATATCAATATGTATGATTCTGGAATAAGTCAATAACATTATTTAAACCATTATACAGGAGCTTCGGACATGTACAGAGCAAATCGAACCTAAGGTAAGGGAAATATCACAATCTCATTTTTATCCGAGATTGTTTATACATTAGTATTTACTGGGGTGTATTTTATCATCCACATCCATGTTTCCTCAATATGTAATATTTATATCCTTATACAATAGTTTATATTCAATTTTACCCTTTGGTGAATATTTAGTAAAGGATATTAAAGGAATATTTTGTCGTTTTTCGTACGAGGTACTTTTTTGACTTTTCCGAAAAAAGTACGAGAAGAATGTTTTTTTAACTTATACGGCATGAATGGATTTTTAAAACATTATTTCCAAGAAGCTTCCTTTACAAGTTTTCAAGTTTATTTTTAATCAACTTATTTTATTTTAAAGTCGTATGACATGTTATGAATGGAAAAATGTTTTTGAAGTAGAAAGGATATTTTCCTCAAGAATGGAGTTCAAGTATTTTACCAAAATTATTTTCCATCTAAGATAATAAAAAGGGTTCTGTTTTTATCC
This sequence comes from Viscum album, assembly GCA_963277665.1. Taxonomy (NCBI): domain Eukaryota; kingdom Viridiplantae; phylum Streptophyta; class Magnoliopsida; order Santalales; family Viscaceae; genus Viscum; species Viscum album. The sequence goes on from OY728144.1 coordinate 291,385,445, forward strand.
CTATTATTACATGGATTTGATTATGTTGTGATGGAAATATTTCTATGAATTCCTTTATCTTATATGAATTGTTTTATGATGTCATGTTGTTTAAGAATTCCATTTTTATTACATGGGTTACGCTATGATGTATGGTTTATGATTATGTGGAACACATAAGAAATGATTAATTATAAGATGGGTGGGACCTATATCTCCCTCCAATGCATTGGGTAAAGATTTTATATCTCATGAGATATACAGGGCTGGAACGGTAGGTTATACCGGTTCAGTGAAACAGGACTGGAACGAGGGTGACTCGGTTCAGAAAGGGACTCTGTCCACTAAGATAGTCTTGGCAATGAGTCATGACTAACAAGAAATGATTTTACATGATTATGTGTGCATTCCACAAAGTTTCAAGTTTCATGTTATGATTATGGGGATCTCATTTTCACTTCTATGATTTATTCCATGTTGAGATATTATGATCTCTTTTGCAGGTTATGATTTTCAAAAAGATATGATATGATTTTTATTTCCTTTATTTTCCCTTGCTGTGCATTTGAGCTCACCCTTTTATGTTTTCTTTTCCCCAGGTCAGGAAGATGGATATTAAGTAGAATATGCTAAAAGGGACCCTAGATATGATGAAATAAATGGGAGACACTGTAGAAGATTTATGAACCAGTTGTTTATGTTTCCCAGTTTCTAAAGACACTATACCTATACGGTCCTTTGTGGTTTTGTCATATGTTGTAATAAGTGTTCTTAAATTTTGATGTATTAACAATTTATGTAAAGTATGGGTCGTTATAGGGTGTATTTATATTTTTCATACATAAGTATGAGATTGATTTATCCTTAATTTAAAGATATCTTCTTTATAATGGATTTCATCTCAATTTACATTTCCATTGAGACTTCATTGTTGTTATGCACCAATTCACTCTTATATGGTGTGTATACTGTCCTTTGACATATTATATCATGAATCCCTGTATTCTCATGATATTATAAAGTTATGGTTAATTGTTATTCTGCAATTATTTTCATTCAAGAGTCTCTCATTTTGTTAAAAACTCTTTAACGAAAATATCGTTTTAAATGTTTTAAAGATTCATTATTCTAAATCATTATATTTAATTTCCATGTTTTCAAAATGGTTTTCAGTATTTATTTATATGGAAATTATTGTTTTAAAATTATAATTCCATTAAAATCTTCAAAGTGGAATGGGACACTTTGATTCAAAAATCGCTTTTAAATGGTTTTTGAAAATGGATTGATTAATTCAATATCTTGGAATTACTTATTGTGATTGCAAATGAAATGTTGTTATTGAAATTATTATATTTTCAATATTTTATGTTTAATGATGGTAATTGGACATTTTACGGGTGGTTACGTGATAAACCATATGACGGGTGGTGCCGTGAATACCAGGACGGGTGGTTACGTTATAACCTCTAATGCATTGGGTATGGAAGTCAGTCGTATGTCTATTCCATTAAGTATGTATGGAAGTTGGACAAATGGCTATTCCATTAAGTGATATGTGTGGAAGTAGACCTTATGGTAATTCCACTTAAGTATGTTTATGTCCCAAAATTCCTTTATATGTTATGTGATCTTTATATGGGTTTTATGGTAATCTTTTGGTTACAGAAGGGTAAGTAATGAACATTTATTCAGTGAAGAGTTTTTACTACTTAGAAAAGGTGAAAAGTATTACATTGATAAAGTATACATGGTTTACTTGTTGTTTTAAAAAACTAACTGTTTTCATTCTTTGTGTATCCCTTACTGAGCTTTTTATGATCATCCCATGTTTTTTTTGAAATGTTTTTCACTGGTCAGGGGAAAGGTGCATGATATGATGATAGTGTCAAGGAAGTGTCAAGAAATAATCCATGTTTTATTTTAAATATGTTTCCATTGAGGGGAAAAATGAATTCTATATTTTATGTAACCACTTTTTTTAAATGTGGAATGTAATGCAAGTTTCATGATCTAATTCTCTATAACTCTAAACTAGAAAAGATCCTAAATGTGTAATCTTGTAATAACTCATGATTAAGTAAGGCTTAAGGCTAGGGCCTTATACTTTCACATCAGTTTCTCTCAAATATCTATAGGAAAATCCAAAAAACCATGAATACATTGGATTTTTCCCTATCAATAGACCAATACACGGTTTTCTCATCAACATCAATACACTTATGGATAGAAAAGCCTTCTTGATTGGAAAAAAGCATACTCATGAACCTAACTAGATGGATAGAGGTAACTATTGAGACTATAAGACAAGGAATCTCATCACTGTAATAATAATCTAGATTCACCTTAGAAAAGAGAGCCATAAATTTTCATTGATCACCAGTGTCATGTATGGGCTATACATGAGTTTTCTGACTATGTGAATCAATTGTAGTATTTCCATTTCATGCAATATATCCCTTATCGAAGTCAATGGATAGATGGTATTCAACCCATAATCATTATTTTTTAATCAATTCAAACTATATAAATATATATTTGAGGATTTTTTTCATATACACCAAAAATATATCAACAAACTTATTGTGTCTTGAGTTGTGTAAGGCATTAATAACTACTAAGATCGAGGTTGTGTGTTTGGTAGTTTCTATCACGAGGCCTTACATGTTGAGATCCATACACAATGCATCGATCCTACAACATCTTCACTCCACCTAGGACGATTCCCGATATATCAAATAACACTATATAGCCTCTTCAAAGATATAGTCGAATCATAATAAGTGCAGAGGTAATCCTTCCTTTCAACTCATGAAATTTTTTATTGTAAGTTCCTATCAACATGAAATTCACATCATTCATTTTCAAATAGTTAATATGTGGCTAAACGTATGCTTTTTCCAATATTAAATTATTGAAATATTTATCCATCCCAAATAAACTCTTTATATAAAACATTTTAATGTGATTCTATTAAGAAACAAAATCAACCACCATTTATCGGTCAATAGATACTCTTTGTTATGAGATAATATGACCAAACATAGTGTGTATTATTATTCAAAATTAGGAACATATAAATTTTAGAATAAAGAAGATTCTTCATTAGTTTATTAAAAAGGATATTAGTTTCTTCATCATAGCCTCTAAGAGTGCATGAATACACCAAGATGTCATCCAACGAGATAATGAAAAAAGAATTTAGATATGGGTGGAACACCATATTCATTATGTCCAGGATAAAATTATTCACATTCTTAAGACCAATTTCGATAATATGATATTAATAAATACCATACCTATTACAAAATACCATAAAATTTATGTCTGAAGGGCTGAATCACACCTAATTATTGCCTTATCTCAAGTCAATATTGGATAATACCCAAGCTCTTTCATGCTAGTCAAAGATATCATCTATTTTAGGAAATGGATACCATTTATTTTTATAATGATGGTTAATACATCAGTAATCCATATATAAAATAGTGGTTCCATCTTCCTTCTTTGTGAAGATCATAGGTGAACCCCAGGAAGATGTATTGGGTCAGATAAAACAATTAGACTCTGGATCCTAAAGCTATGGTTTGAGCTCCTATACATCTTTAGGTTCCATCATAAATGGAGGAATGGACACCAGTACTTCTCCAAGATGAGCTTTGTCACAAAATATAACACTTTCATAAAAGGAAATCCAATAAATTAATATGGAAATACATCCCTGAAGAAATATATAAATAGTGTGAGATCATCTACATATAATCTCTATTCCTCCATGAAGAGATTGTAAATTTATTATATATCACAATCTATCCCATTATTCTCTAGATAAACTACATATTACTAGGCATTCCACTAACCTTTGTAAAAAAATATACTTCCATATGGTGTTGTAAATGATTCCCTATGCTGATAGAAGTCAACAACTATGTTATATGAAAAAAATCATTTTATCCCATTAATGACTACTAATCTGGTCATCTCATGGAAAAAGAGGTCCGATAAGAAGGGATAGAATACTAACTCAAGGAGGGTAGTATCTAAATTGGAATAGTCCCTCTAGACAAAATCCCAATGAAGTGTATATGGTAGTCACACCATAGTATTACTTAATCTCCATCCCGATACATTCCAAATTCAATAAAGTGGTGAAGGAATGAGAAGTGAATATATCTAATAGGTAAGATACAATGGTAGAGGATACTAGAATAATACATCAAACTATATAAATTCCTACACCCTTAACCTTAGGTATCAGCTGTAATTCATAAAGCTGCCCTAATACTATGCCTCATCTTATAACTAGACAACCCAGAGCATGTATTCTTTACAGAAGATAATCATAAATAGTCTATCAACCAAGAAAGGACAAAAAATTATAGAAAAATAATTTTGAGTACACAACCATTGTGGACAAACCATTGACAGAATCGTATGTCAATTTCATCCTCTTGATTCATAGTTTGGAGACCATAAAACAATAATTGGGAAAATTATTCATTGCTTTCAAGAATAAAGTTATCTTTTTCTCCAGATTCTAGAAACACTGAATGATTGACTCAAACACCCACAAATAAAAAACAATTGTGATTCTAGAAATCTCTACCACCATGAAATATCTAGATATTCACCCAATGTGTACAATTACATAACACATTTTTATGTTCAACATAGAAGGGTTGTGTCTTCAGAAATATAACTACGACCATTTATTATATATTATGCATGGTCCCCACGGTCAAAGGCATAATGTTTTCAGATAAACAGTTACTATAATCACATATTCATAAGGGAAATATTCCCCTAGTGTGGAATCTAGATTCTCCAATGTAGGCACAAATGATCACGAATAATTAGTCGACCAGGATGAATATTATCCCAGCACTTATTCCCATGCCATAGATGATGAATATTATTTAGAAGATAATCATACTATTTTTATGGATGGTGTATCTACCACTATCAATGAGTTGGTAATTATTAACCATGGTTCAAAGAATTATATGATTCTAATGATGATCAGTGAATCAAATCCACCAGAGGAGCAAAAGTAGTACGTAGAATTATTAAAAAAAACAATAATGTATTTTCAAGGAGTTATGAAACGATACTAGGACTAAACTCTCAAGTCATTTTCTATCTTCATGGTCTCCTTGTGATTCATCGCTGGTTCAAGCAACCTCTAAAAAATTCACCATTTTCCTAGTTCATCAGTCATTGTTAATTTTGATAACCTTATAAAATTCAACATCATCCTGGATGTTTAGTACCCCAAATGGATGGAAAATGTCATTCCCATTTGGAAGATGAATTGGAATGTCAGAGTCTTCATCGGCAGTAGAGACCACAACCACAACTATATTAATGATGATATTCCCCTTATGATGGTAGGGAAATTTATAAACACCACAACCAGATTCTATGTTCTCACATTAATGGAAGGACACTACAGGTACAATAAGATCCAAATGACCCTCTAAGATAAGGATTCTACCACTGTTAATTTGAAAAAAAGGGATTTCTTCTATGTAGTATTTGCCTTTGGTTTGAAAAATTTATGACGAAATTATCATGTATCTATGGGCCATAATTTCAATCTAATCCTCACGATGCTTCTGGAATGATAAATTGTCAATTTGGTGGTCAAATCATAATATCTTTAGCACCATCGAAGAGATATTGAGAATATTTTTCTCCTTATTTTACTACCTATAGTTTATAATGATCCCCATGATGTGTGTCTTTGATCTAGCCTATATAATGCTTGTTGATTTTATATTCAAATATAGATGCAACATGATCGACCTAGAGAATATCAATTACCTCATCATAATGCCTCAATTGAGATACAATTGTGATCTATGAGGACTTCAAGTCAACTAAGAATATGTAGGTCGATTTATTACTAATATGTCATTAATGGGTATTCCCTTTTCAATGATCGTGAATAATTTTACTATCTACTTGTGGGATTATGAGTGTTGGAATTACATGGAGGAAATCAAGCTGTTTATTATACAACATATGGTTCTGATTAAAGTAATATAAGGGAATCCTCTAGTAATTTATGTGAACACTTTTTAATGATCCCACAATACACTTCTCACCATGATAAATAATGAGGAGATATAGAATAGTTCATACTATCTCAATAGCATGCCTCTCGAGATAGTGAATATGTACTAACCCATCGTGAAGAGTATACACACACTGTTTTTCATAGTACAGATTTTGTGACACTATTTTTAGCATCATGAGATACTACCGGTATCATGCATAGACCCACTAATGTATATATTGTATCTCCCAAAATTGAAATTATGGGTAGATTGATGTTCGGTGATCCTTCATCAGTTTTACATCATGTTCATACTGTAATAATACATCAAGGTTTAATAATTGGTTGACATCCTAGAAGACCATCTATCCCTTGAAAGGAATGCTTGGGGGTATTCATCATCACCATGAAATTGGTAATTCTACAATACATTTTCATGCTATCAAATTTTACCCCAATAAGTAGGCAGAGTATTTGGCACAAATAATTGGTCTCTATTTGGCCCTCAAGATTTATCATCCCCACTTGCATGTGTTTGGAGACTCTGATTTATTCATCATTAAAATCAATGGGGACTATATTGTAAGAAATCTAGAGATCATCCCCATTCTAAGGTGGACTATCCATTTATTATGTTAGTTCCCTTATTAGCTAGTGGTGACTAATTTTTCATGTTCAATGAATGGTATAGACGATGCCTTGGCTTTTCTCTTCAGTGTTTTTATAGACCCTAAATTTAATGATATATTTATTCATCTAGAATATTGGTGAGTCAAATCTCCTTTAATTTTAGATAATAATGATATCCAATTGGTAAACCAGTGACTACATGTGCTTCCATATCAAGACCACTGAATCCACCTCCAATATTTGAAACTTCTGCATTGAGAATTCCTTTATTTGAGTATCTGTATATCGATGTTATCCTATCAAATCGAGTTGAATGTGATAAAGTCCGTTGACACGAAACTCATTTCACCTTATTGTGTGGGAGAAATTTGTTAACATATGTGTGTTTTTTGGAATTCTCCTCTATTGTATCAATGAATATGAGATTATCATTTTTATGTTTTGTGTTCATGTTTGGTCTCATGGTTCCCATCAAACGAGGTTAAAGATATCCCATCAAATTCAATGTCTATAGTTATTATATCCCACCATCATCCATGAATATTGTAGGATAAATAATAGGTTCCTTTCATTTCATACAAATTCATATTTTGTACATTGACTTCCAAGTCCACCCCATAAAACATTTATTCTTATACTTTTGTATTATGAGGACTCAAGGTCATGGGGATGTATCTCCAAATGAATGTGCATTATTGTAGGTCCATTATAACCACAACTGATTTATTTTCCAATTGGGAAGATGTAGTTCCTATAAAGGAGTTCATGTCATTGTGAGTGGGTGAATTCATGAGCTCCCACATCATTCTCTTAGTAGGCATCCCACATGAATTTCTCAGTGAAAATGGAACCAAAATATGGTAGATCCTCATAAAGGTTGTATACAATGTACACCATTCATTAAACCCATTTCTCCTACTATAACACAATGGAAAATTGGCATATCGTGGTGTCTTACAGGACCCTTTTAAAAAGTATATAGAATATGGTGGGCCACCAATAGAAGATTCTGCTAGAAATGGTCCCCAATGGTCTCTATTCCTATAGTTGAATGAAGTGGAATTCCACCAAGGTAACTCCATATTCCATAGTTTACATAATAGAGGTAGGCCTTCCTATCTAGTTACATCTACCATTACTCTAAATAGCAATCCGTATCTAGATATCATTACCTAGAATACCATATTTACATCTTTTTGGGATGGATCCCCTTAATGAAAACAAGATTTAGGCCCTTTCGTAATCTTGAGATAAATCACAATAAGATATCCTAAGCATTCAATATGATGGTTTTATTCTCTCATTCATCCAATGTGATACCATATTGGATCTCTGAATTTCAATGATAGCTTGATGGAAGCCACCAATTTTGAATCCCATGTGGGTGGGACCTTACCTCATTCACATGTTCTATCCCACTGGTGCATAATCATTGATCACTATAAAGATGTATCAAATCACTCCTCCATCTAATGAAAATTTCTATATGAATTACATCCCCTGAGTACTCTAGCATCTTAGTCACATAACAATAAATTGGATGCATAGTAAATGATCTACAACCATAAACCAGAGTTTAAAGTCAATATACCATGCCTTTATACTATGTATAGGGTGTTCTCAGAATATTTTTCCTGAAACCATCCCTCTATACTATAAACATGCCTTTCATAACACCTTTTCCCCCAACATCATAACCTAATGGTGATAAAATACACAACACCATGATGTTCTCACCATATAACATGTATCATTCCACATCATTCATCTACCACACCATGTTTGATAAAAAATTATGTCTTGATTCCAGTCTACATGAGTAATATAACGACACCTATATTTTTAATTGAGCTCTATCAAACCAAAAAAATATAATATATATCAAAAAATTTACCCCTTATGTATAGGTCAGACCTATGTATAGAAATTTCCTTAAAGGATAATATATACATTACTTCCATCCATATTAGGATATGTAGGGATGCCGATATTTATGATGATGTCCCTAGCATCCATATTAATTAATTTCCATCCAAGAACCCATGTATTTTACACACAATGATAAAAACTATAGCATCTTCAACCTTACTGCATGACATTATACTACATGTTTTGTCCATGTATCATCACTATAAACAATATGTGTGACTATTTTTGAAATATTAGTGGGTCATCCTTCCCCAAAGGCCTATGCTCACATCGGTATTAATAACCCATTGCTCTACATATTCCCATTTTGGGGAGCCTCCTCACCTGGGTATGAAATCCATAACCAAAAACTATGAACCTATAGTCCAAGACTCAGAGCATTAAACGATATATGTTGTTTTTTGGGTATGTATTGTGATGTTTTAGGGGTCATTAGACCACATTAAAATTTTATTTTTTTAAAAAACTACACCTAACATATCCACTAGAGACACCCCACCCCCTCATGGGATAATCTCTACAAAATTAAACTAGAAACAATAATTCTCAATTCATGATGTTAAACTACAATGCTACCCTAAACAAGTTCACGATGCCCCACGATAATCATGGGATGCCTCAATTACCTGAATATAGAGTATTTCTTCAATAAGATCTGGTCACATACCACACATTGTATGAGAACTACATGTGTCTTGACTCCCATCCTTATGGGATATGTAGTGACAACCAAAATAGTTTTCTCGGGCCCTGCCATAAATTAATCAACCTTCAACATATTTGTCCACAAATATTGTCTACATATATGTACAAAAACTTCTATAGTATATTTCAATGTATCTAGGTGGTATGGGAGAATATTTTTCCATTCCCATCAGGTTATTCCACATTTGTGCCTCATATATTAAATGTAAATTGACCACATCCTAGTCTATACATCACAACTTATAATATATCATCATTATGGTCCAAATAATATCACATTAAATTTTATACATGTCCACAAGAGAATATTTGTTGTGATTCCAATCTACTATGGCTCATTCACATCAGTTTTATCATGAAACCACACATTAAATATTTTTTTGAGGAAATATTCTTTCATCATTTTTTGACATTCTGAACATAAACAAAGAGCTCGTGGACCAAGAAACACAACCATAAACTATTTTCGGTATGTACAAGCATTTCTACCATAAACTATTTGTATCCATTATTCTCTACATTGTATGAATTTATACTATGTAGCATAACATCTATGATTCATGACATTAAATCAAGATATTACCCTTTTTTAAACATGAACATCTAATATTTCATTAATGATTTTATAAACATATCATCTTATAGAAAGATGAAAAATTGTGAACATAGATCTAGAATATAAGAATGAAAATTATAATAATTTAATATTAATATAATAAGAATCTTGTGATTCCATGAACAAAAATTCACTTAATGGATGCCTTGATCTGGGGGTCCATAAATCCTCAAGTGTTCCTCCCTTTACACTACTATCTATAGACAATAAGTAAGGGTCTAATCTATTTCCATGATGATACTATTTACTCCTAACCATAGTGAATCACAATATATATAAAATAAAATATAAATATTTGAAATATTATGATAATGTAAATGATAGATAAAAGAAATATAAACATCCAATATGAATATAATAACTAGTAGATGGGAACCAAATCATATACAGAATGATGTCAATGTATTTGATATACCTATAAATAAATAAAACATAGATACAGTGGAGTATTTGGAGGAACTATACATTCTATACCAAAATAATGAAATACAATACAATAACTATCCCAAACACCATGTGCTGGATTAGTAATCTATTATGAAGATCTATCCTAATGAAAGCATAAAATAGAATGATTCCAAAGAGGGATGCTTCCACTTGTCAACACCAACATTTATATAATATACCCAGGATCTGACATTTTCCTTGATATCTTGTGAGATATATTTCAATATTCCGCCAGAAATAATGTCTATACTTATTTGTTTAACAATAAAAATTGAGATAGTGTCGGTATTTGTAATTGAAAAGTAATGCCCAATAAATAATTTATTACATCGTTAAAATCATCTATTAATGTGTCTGATCGTGAGATCAATTAATAAAATCATTTTAGTTCATTTTATAAATATAAGACAAATTATTTTTAATTAGAAATTACATTGTATTAAGATATTTGCAATAAGGATCCAAGGTATGGTGAGGAATCCTATGGTAGTGATAATAATAAAGAGGATAAAATGTAGTAATAATTTAATTCTATGATTATGATAATGATAAAGAGAATACATGGTAATAAACCAGGAATCGTTTACCAATGGTTCCTCAGACACACAGTAATAACAGGAATCCAATTTACAATGGTTCTGAGTGTAATCGAAGGTAAATCCTCCAATACAATCAACTATAATTGAATCTCACAGAGTATAAGGATCAAATCTAAAGGAATCACATGATAAGTGTGAATAAGAACATTGTGGTGAATCTTTATACCACATGTTAGACGATGTTAAAGTGGATCTTTGGAGTGTATTTAAGGTATAAAAAATTTATAAAAGATAGTGATGGGAACCTATGATTTCATTCCAAGCATCCACCAGTAGACAATGGCCATGTTTCAAGGTGGTTCCCTCACTTGGAAATTGGATCTTCAAAACAGATTTTTGTCTTGTGAGTGCTCATTGAATTCGATCAAGATTCCAATGACATCCCAATTATGACTAATATTTCAAATCATAAAATGTCTATATATAGTATAAACCTTTAACATAATTCATTATTTAATAATTCCAAGTAATACTCATGCGTTTTTATAATATAGTTGGTTCATTCCATTATCCCCCATTTTCAGTGAAATGCTGAAATATGAAATGAATTAATTATTTAATTTTATTCTGTATTCATTTCATAGGATCATTTAATTACCTTTAAAAATCATGACATGGAAGGAAATAGACATCGAACATGACAAAATCGTATGAAATTAGATTTTGGATACAATAATTATCTAAGAACCCAGAATATGGCACCTTGGGGGTCTAGTGATGTATAGAAAGTATGGGGTGTAGTAATGATTCAGAAATTTGTGGGCCAATCTATTATTTTTTTTAAAAATGAATCCTAGAATTTAAATGATGTTTATATAGTTTAATATTTATGTAAATCATGTGGACTTCCTACCTAGGAAAACCCCATTACGTTACGTGAAATGTTTGAGCAAGACCATTACATGTCATATAATTAATACATGTCATGATTTACCATTACATGGTGTTTAATTGACATTCATCCAACATACAGCCATGTTTCCTCTCCTGTTCCAAAAACTAGCCAACAGTCTCATAGCCCAATATAAAGTCTAATCCAAGAAAGAATATTAAAATGGGTCAAGTAGAATTTAAAAAGAATATGTAATGCATAGAAGACACATTTTATTATAGTTTATTTCTTGTAGGGGAACTCATCTCGGAGTCAAAAATCTAAGGGAGGAAAAATTATTTTAGAGAAAAAATCGGGCAACTGACCATGTACATCATCCTCCCACTACTTGGTCTCATCCTGTACATAGTTTTGCTTCAATAAAATCCATACTAAAGCGATATAACATCCACGTAGAGAATTATTTATCCTGAAAATTATATTTATTTGATACTCCTCAAAATGATAATAATAATATAACGCAACGTACATGGGATCAAATGTAAGAGATAAGTAGAAATGATAACAAATAAGATGTGAAATGCAGCAGATGCCATTCATGGAATGGTACCTCATGGTAATAGAAACATTTAGGCTACCAGCCTAACTCTGACAATAATCTCAGTTGAATCGACATATGAGGCAATAACTTATCATCCCTTAGTATCCATATATGTACAATCCTATACATTTCACACAAATAACATGTTTCCTAGGCTCATACTGTAGAGGATGCTGATGGTGATCAAAATACAATATTTGTGTTGAATAATCACCAGATATGTTCTTTTTTATTAGAAAAACCTACTTTGTATTCTCCTACAGGATATGAAAATTTTTCTTTGCAAACTCACATGAATTTATCAATCATAGGGGTATAAAACATGACCTACCGTACAATTCCTCATTGTAGAAATCTGAATCATTGAATGAATGATATCACTAATGGTTCAATCGAAGAGTGGGATATGTTATTCCAAGAAAAACTAAAATCATAGATTCCTACTGAAATAATTTCATAAAGAATATTTATCTTCTACTCTAATTATACACTATTTTGAGGGATGAATGTTTTTATTATGATGATATGTGTACCCATGTTGTTCTATAACTCATGTCATAACATTGATGTGAAATGAGTCTTCATATATGAAATGATAGCATGTGGAACCCCATAATGTTTTATGATCTAATAGAAAGATATTCTTCCAAAATCATCAACTATGAATGATTCAAATACAATAAAGAAGTTAGATATAATCATCAGTTGATTCCTGGATACATATAATGTACCACTTCTTAAGGAACATCATGATAAGATGAATAAATCATCCATGTAAAATTCTTCTCCTTTCCATTTCATGATTGGAAATGTCTATAACAAGAAAGTCGGTCTTCGGTTCCCTAACATCACATGTTCATTGGTTGAACACATAGTGACAAATCCTTTTATATAATGATTCATCCCATGAAATAAAATACTAGGTTGCATATCGCAATACATATTTGAGGTTCTTCGATGAACTTCCCACTGACATGAATGGTAATCAGACATCAGTTTCTCTCTAACAAATATAGGAACCTAGAAAACCCCATGAATACTTTGGATTATTCCCTATCAATATACCAAATCGTAGTTGGGTCCTCACCAGCAATACAATTTTGGATAGCATTTCCTTCTCGATTAGAAAACATCATAACCTTGACCCTTTCTAGTAGGATAGAGCTAACAGTTGAGAATATAAGACAAGGCTTCTCGTGACTTTAATAATATTTTCATAATTAATTTTTTTAAATATCCATCATTCCAATTGAAAAACCTTATATTTAACTTTTTAATATGATTCTCTTAGGAAACAACATCACACACCATCTATGTGTCAATATACACTCCTTGTAATGAGAAAATATGACCCAAAAAGTTTGAATTGTTGATCTAGAAGTGGAATAGATAAACATAGAATAATGCTGATTCCCCATCGGTGCATTAAAAATGATATTAACGTCTTCATCAAGGCCTATATGATTACATGAATACATGAATATGTCAACGAAATAAACCATGCAAAAGGGATTTAGATAGGTGTGGAAAACCATATTCATTAAGGCCTTAAAAACATTAGTCACCTTCATAAGACCAAATTACATAATATGATAATAATAAATTAAATATATATTATAAAATCATAAAATGTATGTTTGAAGTCCTGATTCAATCTTGATGATAGGTTTATCTCAAGTTGATCATTGAGAATACCCAGGATCCTACACACCTGTCAAATATATCATCAATTCTAGGAAGTGGATACAATTTATTTTTATTAAGCTAGTTTAAACATTAATAATCAATATATAAAACATGGGTACCATCTTCTTTTTTGGATAAAAGAATAGGTGAATCCCAGGAATAAGTATTGGGTCTGATGAAACAATTAGACTCTGGATCCTCAAGATATGGCTTGATCTCCTGGATATCTGCACGTTTTAGCCAATTTGGAGGAATGGTCACTAGTGCAACACCAACTTGTGCATGATCAAAAAATATACCAATATCAAAAAAGGTAATCCAAAAAATAATCTGAAATTACATCAATGAAAATATATAAATTGAGGGAGATTATCCATATGTAAACCATATTTCTCCATGAAGAGATTGTAAATATATTCTATAACTCCTCCTATCCCATGATTCCCAAGTTAAACTATTCATTCCCAGACATTCCACCAACATTTTTGTAAATAAATACAACCATATGGTGTTGTAAATTATTCATTATGGTGATATAGGTCAACAAAGGTCTTATATGAATCAAAACATTCTATCCCAAGAATGAAGATAAATCATGTCATCTCACAAATAAAGAGAACCCATAATAAGGGATTGAAGACTAACTGAAGGGGTATTATATACATTATAATATTCCCTTAGGACACATTCCCAAAGTTGCGTATATGGCCATCACACCATAGTATTAATAAATCTACATCCTGATACTTTCGAAATTCAGTAATGTGATGATGGACAGAGAATATGCTATATCTAATATGGAAGATAAAATAGTAGAGGCTACTAGAATAGTACATCATACTATATACATTACTACTCTCGGAACCTTAGGTATTGAATGTAATGCCTGAATCTGGACTGATATAGGACCTCATTTTATAACTAAACAACAGAGAGAGTGTCTGCTCTACTGAAGCTGAACATAAACGTTCTATCTACCATGAACACTACCTCCTTATCAATAATTCATATATGGTATACTCAAACTCCCAACCTGAAGTGGTGTAATATAGAATTTTCATGAAGGTTGAGATGGTTTAAATAATCTTCCAATATAGTCATATGGAATATTCTAATATAATCTCTTTTGGTTCCCCATATTGTAATATGCACGACACCCAATAGGGTCCCTATTTCACTGAGGATTCTGATTCCCCACATGTCCACACTAATGGCTTATAATGGATCTTCTAGAGAATATACTCTGTCCTCCAAAGATCTATTGAGAAAACTGAAGGGTATACATCCTATTAATTGAATAACTATATTCGAAACTTCAAAAATATCCTCTATGCCCAAAACTATATTTCATTGATATATTCACAAACTAAATTTAATTTAATTTTATAGTTGAATGTTTTTAAAATTTGATGATATTTACAATACCATATTTTTAGTTTTGAACATGATAACACATAATAAATCATTAATGGGTTCCTAAAAAGATCATCATAGTTATATCCAAATCAGATCTTTCTCCTATGAGAGGTATAAACTACTTGTTTGGATATTGACACCTTACCCACACATAATTGACATATCCTATAATTAAAAATTATTTAATATATATCTTACATTAATTTGATAGTGAGTTTGAATTGGAATGTCTATGTGGTATTGTTGGGGAATAAATATTTCATTTGAAAAATGATGTGACAAGGATGGGTCATGATACATTTTTTAGCATGATATGTTTATTATTAAAGAGTTTTTTAAATTAATATTATGAGTGTCCAATATAGAGAAATAATTTATAAAATTAAATGAATTCAACAGTATTGAAATCTCTGTAACCTTCAATTTTTTATCTCATTTATGTAATTTTTTAGTGAGGAAATTATATTTTTCTATCTCTCACTTTTCACAACCACTCATGTACAAATTTTAATGTAAATTGCATTGAAAATATATCTGGTTGATTCAAATAATAAAGGATCAAGGTATAACAAGGAATCCAATAATTATGGTATTAACAAAGGGTATCCAATGTAGTATGTAACACCCGAGACTTTTATGTTATTTAAATCATCAAAGGAATCTTTTTCTACACAACACTTGCTTGGCTTGTTTTACACGCAATCGCGACCTTCCTCGATAGCTTGCGTCGTACGCAATACTGAGTTTCACTAAACAACAATATGCTATTAAAACTAGCCATTATGAATAGTAATAACCACTTTTTAAAAATTATATAAATTTTATTTTTCAAAATGGACTTCATTTTTGGACTCAGAATATCAAAATTAGCCTAGGGTGAAATTTTGTTTTTTTTCTGAAAACTTTCAATTTTTGATGAATAGTGAAACCACTAAGTGGTAGGTTAAAAACTGAATTTTGCATAAAACTTAATTTTACCGCTTCTGTGAATGGAATTTCAAAAATCCGACAGACACGGTTGATATCAGTAAGTAAAATGTGGTTCAATGAGATAAAAATAATTTTTTGGTGAATAGTAACTTTTTACTATTTTTACCGCGGTTAATAGTAAATAGGGTAACTAAGGGTAAATATGATATCAATATTACCCTAACACATGTTGTAATTCTATTGGACAAGTGTAATTCGACCAAAAACAAACTTAGGAATAAAATATGACCATTTAGGCCCACTTGGATTAGATTAGGACATTTATTATTAATTTATTTAAAGAAGGGTTAAAATAGTTAAAATCAAAGTTTAATAAATAAATCATTTTTAATATGGGGTTATACATAAGATAAATTAGACTATAAATATTCATTAGAAATCTAAAACGATTTCCTACATAATGGTATTTTATTTGTAATTTTTAGACATTAAATAATTTAATTTATTTATGACACAATGATGATGCAGTAATTATCTTATTAATGAAATATTGACATAATTGATGTTATAAACACCAAAATAAATGTAATTTGAGACTTTTTATGAATTACAATAATTTTCTAGGTTACTATGATATATTAATGTTGATTTAATCAACTTGGTTCGAACATATAACTCTGTTATGACTTTCACAAAAATCATATATCAAATAGTGTCAAAATTGACACAAAATAGTTTTTAAATCAAATATTATATTATTAATTGTTATTTTATTCCTAAAAATCTAAGGTTCGGCCAAATGACTTAGATAAGGATATATATATTAATAATAAACAATTTGGGGTTCGTTTGGCATGTTATAGTAAGTATATTAACCATATAGTGAAAGAAAACAAAAAGACATGGTAAAAGTTAAATTATTTAACTTAGAGTTAAATCTAATTGATAAGGTTAAAATAATACCCTAAACTTGTCTAAATCCTATTGGTTGATAGGATTGCGACCCATCCCCACCTTATCTTCGAAATAAGACCCTTTGGAACCATTATAAACCGATTTTGACTTTAATATAAAATAATATTTTGAGATATTCCTAAGGTGCCCCTCTCCTCCCTTATAAAAGGGCACCTCCTCCCCCTCCTCCTCACACAAAATTGAGCCCTCAAGCTCGTCCAACCCCTACCATTTTCTCCTCTCCACTTCCCTAGAATAATCCTATAGGTCCTGGTCTTCTTCAAAGACCAATCTTAGTTCCCTATGTGGATAATTCAATGAGGCGTTCCAAAGAAGAGGTAATATTCATTACCGATCTTTTCAATTTCTTTCTTCTTCAACTTCTTCTTCTTTAGTTTTTTCATGATAAAGTAATAACATCAGTATTACTTACATACTGATATGTTATTATAAATATGAAACAACCCTAATTCACCTTCTATCCATCCTACGGAAAAATGAAATCACCGCGCGTGCGTACGTACGGAATACCGTCTCCACGCCGTGGTGTAATCTATTTTCCACCACCACCTTACAAGGATGGGTATAATGGTGTAATGAGTAACTATTTATGATTATTATAAAGTAATATTGATACTGAAATAATATACATATACTCCAATACAATTCCACGATCATAGGAATGATATCATCACTCGTGCGTACGTACGGAATACCGTCTCCACGATTTGATGCGACTCATTCTACATGATCATCATTAAATAGTAATTATATAAATGAATTGAATGAATAAATATGATATATGTTACACTAATACCATTCTGGATATAAGGTATCTATAACCTTAAAATAAGAATAAGAATTTATTCGACAAAACACACCTAAGAACAAAAGGCAATAAAGACCCGAGTAACAAGTAACAATGAAATATTACTAATAAGAAGCTAAGAATATGACCATATATGATATCATATCAATATTTATGATTCTGTAATAAGTCAATAACATTATTTAAACCATTATACAGGAGCTTCGGACACATACAAAGCAAATCGGACCTAAGGTAAGGGAAATATCACAATCTCATTTTTATCCGAGATTGTTTATTCGTAAGTATTTACTGAGGTGTATTTTATCATCCAAATCCATGTTTCATCAATATTCAATATTGTTTCCATCCACTTACAATAGTTTAAATCCAATTTTACCCTTCGGTGAGTTTTTAGTAAAGAATATGAAAGGAATCTTTTGTCGTTTTTTTCGTACGAGGTACTTTTTGACTTTTCCGACAAATGTACGAAGAATGTTTTTTTAACTTATACGGCATGAATGGATTTCTAAAACATTATTTCAAAGAAGCTTACTTTACAAGTATTCAAGTTTATTTTTAATCAACCTCTTTTAGTTTAAAATTGCATGACATGTTAAGAAAGGAAAAGTGTTTTTGAAGTAGAAAGGATATTTTCCTCAAGAATATAGTTCAAGTGTTTTATCAAAATTATTTTCCATCTAAGATAATAAAGGGTTATGTTTTTATCCCTATTATTAAATTGATTTGTTCATGTTGTGATGGAATTATTTTTATGAATTCCTTTATCTTATATGAATTGATTTATGATTTCATGATGTTTCAAGAATCCCATTTTTGTTACATGTGTTATGCGATGATGTATGTTTTATGATTATGTGGCACACATAAGAAAGGATTCATTATAAGATGGGTGGGACCTATATCTCCCTCCAATGCATTGGGTAAATATTTTATATCTCATGAGATAGACATGGCTGGAACGGAAGGTTATTTCGGTTCAGTGATACAGGACTGAAACGAGGAGTGAACTCGGTTCAGAAAGGGACTTTGTCAACTAAGATAGTCTTGGCAGTGAGTCATGACTAACAAGAAATGATTTTCCATGATTATGTGTGCATGCCACAAAGTTTCAAGTTTTATGTTATGATTATGGGGATCTCATTTTCACTTCTATGATTTATTCCATGTTAGGATATTATGATCTCTTTTGCAGGTTTTGATTTTTCAAAAAGATATGATATGATTTTTATTTCCTTTATTTTCCCTTACTGAGCATTTGAGCTCACCTTTTTATGTTTTCTTTTCCCCAGGTCAGGAAGATGGATATTAAGTAGAATATGCTAAAAGGGACCCTAGATATGATGAAATAAATGGGAGACACTGTAGAAGATTTATGAACCAGTTGTTTATGTTTCCCAGTTTCTAAAGACACTATACCTATACGGTCCTTTGTGGTTTTATCATATGTTGTAATAAGTGTGCTTCAATTTTTGAAGTATTAAAAATGTATGTAAATTATGGGTCGTTATAGTTGGTATCAGAGGAAAGGTATAGTCAACCTTTGGAAACTAGGATGTGAAAGCCTTAGTAAGAACCCTAAGGATAAGTCTAATCATAGAACACAGTCTTAGTGTTTTAGAAATGGCCTTGAATAACCTAATATAAGAACTTAAGAATGAAAATTTTATTCTTGAATTATGTGGTTTTCCTATTATAATTAGTGTTGCTCACACTATTCTTCTTGGTTTTAGTCAATGGCTGGAACCCGAAGGAACCGTGTTAATGCGGAATGCGATGGACAATGCAATGATTGTCCCCCTGAGCAACCAAACGATATGGGAGATGGAATACAAAATCTTGTAGCCATGCTCACACAACTTTCTCAAGATATGAATCATGGAGGAATTCCAAACGAGCAAAGGAAGGTGCAACATTCTGTTGAATCCTTCATGAGGCAACGTCCACCTTCTTTCAGCGGGTCTACTGATCCATTAGTTGCTGAACAATGGATTAGTACTACTGAGAAGATATTTTCAGTTCTTCAATGTTCTGAGCATGATAAAGTCATCCTAGCAGTGTATCGTTTGGAAGGAGATGCTGATCAATGGTGGAATCTTATTAAGAATACGAGGCAAAGGGATGAAATTGAGTCTATGGAATGGGACGAGTTCAAGAACTTATTTTTCAATAAGTACTTCCCTCGTATTCTCCGAACAATGATGGAGAAAGAGTTCCTTGAACTGAAGCAAAGGGATGATGAATCTGTTAGTACCTATGAAGAAAATTTTACAAGACTTGCAATGTACGCTTCTGGTATTATTATCCAACCTGAGAGTAAGATCGATCGATTCTTTAGTGGCTTAAAACCAAGTCTTCGAAGGGTGTTAGCCAGAAGGGACTTCAATAGCTACGAGGAAATCGTTCGATGTGCTCTCAAAGTCGAGATGGAGATTGGAGTAACCCATCAGTCACATGGGTTTGATAAGAAGAGGAAGATGGAATTCAAAGGAAACTCTAAAGAGCACACTGAAAAGAAGATGAACTTTCCATTATGCTCAAAGTGTGGAAAGAAACATGGAGGGAGTTGTCTTAAAGGGACAAGTAAATGTTTTAAATGTGGAAAGGAAGGTCATCGGGCATTTGAATGCCGTTATAATGGAAAGAAGATGTCTAATAATGCAAACAAAGGAAGGGATACACAGAATGAACCTACTACACTTCAATGTTTCAAGTGCAAGGAGATGGGGCATTATGCCAATCAATGCCCAAATCCAAGTGTTGATGATGATGGTCGACGTCAACAAAATCTTAAGGCTAAAGAAAAAGGAAAGTCACATGCAATTTCTATCAGCGATGTGGAGTACGATAACGAAGTGGTGAAAGGTACACTTACCATCCACTCTAAAGTAGCAAATGTTTTATTTGATTCTGGATCCACCCATTCTTTTATTTCTGAAAAATTTTCTAAGGGTATCACCGTACTACCTCAACAATTAGATGTTGAGTTAGCTGTGACAACACCTAATGGAACAACAGTCGCATCAAAAGTTTATAATTCTTCTCCGATCGAAGTTTGTGGGAAAGTGCTTCCTGCAAATCCTGTGATCCTTACTTTAGTGGAATTTGATGTGATTCTTGGCATGGATTGGCTTTCTCTACATGGAGCTCATATCAATTGCCAAAGAAGGGAAGTCACATTTCATATTCCAGATCAATCTACGATCGTATACCAATGCAAGGATGAACATAACCTTCTAGTGGAAATTTCTTCCATCTTATGGGTATTGATTCCACTAAATGAAGGTTATTTATCTCAAATGGTTGGTGAGAAACTCACGATTAAGAATATGCCCATTGTATGGGAGTTTGATGATGTCTTTCCGGAGGAATTTCCGGGTCTTCCACCAAATCGTGAAGTTGAGTTTTCAATAGAACTCGTACCGGGTGCTTTGCCTATTTCAAAGACACCTTATAGAATGGCCCCAATTGAGTTGTAGGAATTGAAGAAGCAACTCCAAGAGAATCTTGATAAGGGATTCATACGCCCTAGTGCGTCACCTTGGGGAGCACCTGTTCTATTTGTTAAGAAGAAAGATGGATCAATGAGACTCTGCATTGATTATCGAGAACTTAACAAGATCACTATCAAGAACAAATATCCTCTCCCACGCATTGATGACTTATTTGACCAACTACGCGGAGCTCAATACTTTTCCAAGATTGATCTTCGTTCAGGGTATCATCAATTAAGGGTCAAAAGGGAGGATATACCAAAGACGGCTTTCCGTACAAGGTATGGACACTATGAATTTATAGTGATGCCATTTGGTCTTACTAATGCCCCTGCTATCTTCATAGATCTAATGAATAGAGTCTTTAGAGACTATCTTGATCAATTTGTGGTAGTCTTTATAGACGATATTCTTGTCTATTAAAAGAGCAAGGAAGAGCATGAAGATCACTTGAGAATTATATTGAAGACCCTGAGAAAGGAGAAGCTTTATGCCAAATTTACCAAGTGTGAATTTTGGCTTCAAAAAGTTGCATTTTTGGGTCATATAATCTCAAAAGAGGGGATATCAGTGGATCCAGCAAAAACAGAGGTTATTGAAAGATGGTCAAGACCAACAACAGTAACTGAGATCCGATGTTTTCTTGGTTTGGCTGGATATTATCGACGTTTTGTAAAAGATTTTTCACGATTATCTAATCCAATCACCAAGTTGACTCGGAAAGGAGTTAAGTTTGTCTGGACAGCGGAATGTGAAGAGAATTTCAAGGAGTTGAAAAGAAGGTTATCCAGTGCACCTGTGCTCACACTGCCTTGTAGTGGAGAAAGGTTTGTGATCTACAGTGATGCATCCAAGAAGGGATTGGGGTGTGTTCTTATGCAAAATGATATGGTGATAGCTTATGCCTCGCGACAGTTGAAAATCCATGAGCAAAATTACCCAACACATGATTTGGAGTTGGCTGCGGTAATCTTTGCATTAAAGATTTGGAGGCATTACCTTTATGGTGAAAGGAGTGATATTTATACTGATCATAAAAGTTTAAAGTATATTTTCACACAAAAGGAGTTGAATATGCGTCAAAGAAGTTGATTGGAGCTGATTAAGGATTATGACTGCTCAATCCATTACCACCCTGGGAAATCAAACAAGGTGGCAGATGCATTAAGTCGACAAGACCATGCTAGTTTATCCATGATGAGGATCACAAAAGATCCAATATTTATGGATTTACAAAGGATGGATCTTGGAATTATAATGGAAGGGGAAAAATCTTATCTTTCTCAAATGAATGATCAACCATCTATACATGTGAAGATTAAAGAGGCACAGAAAGAAGATGTCGAGTTACAAAAGAAGGTGAGAAATGTTCCTGAATTCAACCTTGATTGTGATGGGATAAAAATGTTCAGGAATCGGGTTTGTGTTCCTTCCATCCCCGAATTAAAGAAGGAGCTGCTGGATGAGGCTCATAGTTCTTCATTCTCTATTCATCCTGGAAGCACGAAGATGTATAGGGACCTGAGAGAGTACTTCTGGTGGGATGGAATGAAAAGATATGTTGCTGAATATGTCTCTCGATGCTTGGTTTGTCAACAAGTTAAAGCTGAGAGACAGAAGTCTAAGGGGATGTTACAACCATTACCCATACCCGAATGGAAATGGGAAAACATCACTATGGACTTTGTCATAGGACTTCCTAAAACATCCAAAGGCAATAATGCTATCTGGGTCGTAGTTGATCGTCTTACAAAGTCTGCACACTTCATTGCTATTAGAGAGGATTTCTCTCTAGATCAGCTTGCCAGGATATATGTAAAGGAAGTGGTAAGATTACATGGAGTACCACTTTCTAT
Organism: Viscum album; assembly: GCA_963277665.1. NCBI lineage: Eukaryota > Viridiplantae > Streptophyta > Magnoliopsida > Santalales > Viscaceae > Viscum > Viscum album. The sequence goes on from OY728144.1 coordinate 291,409,006, forward strand.
TATATCTGATCGGGATCCGAGATTTATCTCGATGTTCTGTCGAAGTCTTCAGCATACTCTGGATACAGAGTTGAGTTTCAGCACTGCTTATCATCCCCAGACAGACGGTCAGTCTGAGAGAACAATTCAAACCCTAGAAGATATGTTGAGAGCTTGCTCTATGGATTTCAAAGGAGGTTGGGATCAACACCTACCTTTGGTAGAATTTTCTTATAATAATAACTTTCACTCCAGTATTCAGATGGCTCCTTATGAAGCTCTCTATGGAAAGAAATGCAGGACTCCAACTTGCTGGGATGAAGTTGGGGAAAGAAAGCTATTAGGACCTGATCTCGTTGATGAAATGGCAGAAAAGGTTAGATCTATTCAACAACACATAAGAGCAGCTTAGAGTCGATAGAAAAGTTATTCCAACAACCGAAGAAAAGACCTAGAGTTTGAAGTGGGTGATAAAGTGTTCTTACGAATATCTCCCTGGAAGAGGGTTATGAGATTTGGAAAGAAGGGGAAGTTGAGCCCTAGATATATCGGTCCTTTTGAAATACTGGATCGTGTTGGGAAGGTAGCTTACCGATTGGTGCATCCACCTAATCTCTCTCAAGTTCACGATGTGTTCCACGTATCTCTCCTGAGAAAGTACATACCAGATCCATCACATGTACTCAGCTCAGAAGTTGTACCGCTGGAGCAAGATCATTCTTATGAAGAACAGCCGATAGAGATTCTGGATCGTAGCGAAAAAGTCCTACGAAACAAGACCACTCGCATGGTGAAAGTTTTATGGAGGAACCACCAACTTGAAGAAGCTACATGGGAGCTTGAGGATATGATGAGGGAGAAGTATCCTCATCTGTTTGTTACAAAGAGACGAATTTCGAGGGCGAAATTCTTTTAAGGGGGGTAGAATGTAACACCCGAGACTTTTATGTTATATAAATCATCAAAGGAATCTTTTTCTACACAACACTTGCTTGGCTTGTTTTACACGCAATCGCGACCTTCCTCGATAGCTTGCGTCGTACGCAATACTGAGTTTCACTAAACAACAATATGCTATTAAAACTAGCCTTTATGAATAGTAATAACCACTTTTTAAAATTTTTATAAATTTTATTTTTCAAAATGGACTTCATTTTTGGACTCAGAATATCAAAATTAGCCTAGGGTGAAATTTTGTTTTTTTTCTGAAAACTTTCAATTTTTGATGAATAGTGAAACCACTAAGTGGTAGGTTAAAAACTGAATTTTGCATAAAACTTAATTTTACCGCTTCTGTGAATGGAATTTCAAAAATCCGACAGACACGGTTGATATCAGTAAGTAAAATGTGGTTCAATGAGATAAAAATAATTTTTTGGTGAATAGTAACTTTTTACTATTTTTACCGCGGTTAATAGTAAATAGGGTAACTAAGGGTAAATATGATATCAATATTACCCTAACACATGTTGTAATTCTATTGGACAAGTGTAATTCGACCAAAAACAAACTTAGGAATAAAATATGACCATTTAGGCCCACTTGGATTAGATTAGGACATTTATTATTAATTTATTTAAAGAAGGGTTAAAATAGTTAAAATCAAAGTTTAATAAGTAAATCATTTTTAATATGGGGTTATACATAAGATAAATTAGACTATAAATATTCATTAGAAACCTAAAACGATTTCCTACATAATGGTATTTTATTTGTAATTTTTAGACATTAAATAATTTAATTTATTTATGACACAATGATGATGCAGTAATTATCTTATTAATGAAATATTGACATAATTGATGTTATAAACACCAAAATAAATGTAATTTGAGACTTTTTATGAATTCCAATAATTTTCTAGGTTACTATGATATATTAATGTTGATTTAATCAACTTGGTTCGAACATATAACTCTGTTATGACTTTCACAAAAATCATATATCAAATAGTGTCAAAATTGACACAAAATAGTTTTTAAATCAAATATTATATTATTAATTGTTATTTTATTCCTAAAAATCTAAGGTTCGGCCAAATGACTTAGATAAGGATATATATATTAATAATAAACAATTTGGGGTTCGTTTGGCATGTTATAGTAAGTATATTAACCATATAGTGAAAGAAAACAAAAAGACATGGTAAAAGTTAAATTATTTAACTTAGAGTTAAATCTAATTGATAAGGTTAAAATAATACCCTAAACTTGTCTAAATACTATTGGTTGATAGGATTGCGACCCATCCCCACCTTATCTTCGAAATAAGACCCTTTGGAACCATTATAAACCGATTTTGACTTTAATATAAAATAATATTTTGAGATATTCCTAAGGTGCCCCTCTCCTCCCTTATAAAAGGGCACCTCCTCCCCCTCCTCCTCACACCAAATTGAGCACTCAAGCTCGGCCAACCCCTGCCATGTTCTCCTCTCCACTTCCCTAGAATAATCCTAGAGGTACTGGTCTTCTTCAAAGACCAATATTAGTTCCCTAAGTGGAGAATTCAAAGAGGCGTTCCAAAGAAGAGGTAATATCCATTACCGATCTTTTCAATTTCTTTCTTCTTCAACTTCTTCTTCTTTAGTTGTTTCATGATAAAGTAATAACATCAGTATTACTTACATACTGATATGTTATTATAAATATGAAACAACCCTAATTCACCTTCTATCCATCCTACGAAAAATGAAATCACCGCGCGTGCGTACGTACGGAATACCGTCTCCACGCCGTGGTGTAATCTATTTTCCACCACCACCTTACAAGGATGGGTATAATGGTGTAATGAGTAACTATTTATGATTATTATAAAGTAATATTGATACTGAAATAATATACATATACTCCAATACAATTCCACGATCATAGGAATGATATCATCACTCGTGCGTACGTACGGAATACCGTCTCCACGATGTGATGCGACTCGTTCTACATGATCATCATTACATAGTAATTATATAAATGAATTGAATGAATAAATATGATATATGTTACACTAATAACATTCTGGATATAAGGTATCTATAACCTTAAAAGAAGAATAATAATTTATTCGACAAAACACACATAAGAACAAAAGGCAATAAAGACCCGAGTAACAAGTAACAATGAAATATTACTAATAAGAAGCTAAGAATATGACCATATATGATATCATATCAATATGTATGATTCTGTAATAATTCAATAACATTATTTAAACCATTATACAGGAGCTTCGGACACATACAAAGCAAATCGGACCTAAGGAAAGGGAAATATCACAATCTCATTTTTATCCGAGATTGTTTATTCGTAAGTATTTACTGAGGTGTATTTTATCATCCACATCCATGTTTCATCAATATGAAATATTTTTTCCATCCACTTAAAATAGTTTAAATCCAATTTTACCCTTCGGTGAGTTTTTAGTAAAGAATATGAAAGGAATCTTTTGTCGTTTTTTTCGTACGAGGTACTTTTTGACTTTTCCGACAAAAGTACGAAGAATGTTTTTCTTAACTTTTACGGCATGAATGGATTTATAAAACATTATTTCCAAGAAGCTTAATTTACAAGTATTCAAGTTTATTTTTAATCAACCTCTTTTAGTTTAAAATTGCATGACATGTTAAGAAAGGAAATGTTTTTTTGAAGTAGAAAGGATATTTTCCTCAAGAATAAAGTTCAAGTGTTTTATCAAAATTATTTTCCATCTAAGATAATAAAGGGTTCTGTTTTTATCCCTATTATTAAATTGATTTGTTCATGTTGTGATGGAATTATTTTTATGAATTCCTTTATCTTATATGAATTGATTTATGTTGTCATGATGTTTCAAGAATCCCATTTTTGTTACATGTGTTATGCGATGATGTATGTTTTATGATTATGTGGCACACATAAGAAAGGATTCATTATAAGATGGGTGGGACCTATATCTCCCTCCAATGCATTGGGTAAAGATTTTATATCTCATGAGATAGACATGGCTGGAACGGAAGGTTATTTCGGTTCAGTGATACAGGACTGAAACGAGGAGTGAACTCGGTTTAGAAAGGGACTTTGTCCACTAAGATAGTCTTGGCAATGAGTCATGACTAACAAGAAATGATTTTCCATGATTATGTGTGCATGCCACAAAGTTTCAAGTTTTATGTTATGATTATGGGGATCTCATTTTCACTTCTATGATTTATTCCATGTTATGATATTATGATCTCTTTTGCAGGTTTTGATTTTTCAAAAAGATATGATATGATTTTTATTTCCTTTATTTTCCCTTACTGAGCATTTGAGCTCACCTTTTTATGTTTTCTTTTCCCCAGGTCAGGAAGATGGATATTAAGTAGAATATGCTAAAAGGGACCCTAGATATGATGAAATAAATGGGAGACACTGTAGAAGATTTATGAACCAGTTGTTTATGTTTCCCAGTTTCTAAAGACACTATACCTATACGGTCCTTTGTGGTTTTATCATATGTTGTAATAAGTGTGCTTCAATTTTTGAAGTATTAAAAATGTATTTGAAGTATGGGTCGTTATATAGTAACCATGTCATATTATGATTATGATACTATTAAAAGTTGATCTAAGGTAATAATCACGGAATCCTTGAACTCAGGGTTAGATACAACTAAATAATAACATTTACACCAATTATAAGGTTTATGAGTGTATTCCATGAGTAATAAACCAATGAATTACACTATGAATATATCTAACGAAGTCAAATTATCTTATTCATGGTAAAATTTCTTAATAAAGAATGGTCCTTGTGGGATGAATCCATGGCACTATATATTCAAAAGCATCCTGATGGATCCAAGGAGTGTATCAATAGAATCCTAATATCTCAATGGTAGTGATGAGATCCTATAGTGACATGTGCAGATCTAATAGTATTAAAATACCAAGTTCCAAGGTGGGCATGTCTCATGAAAACTTTATCTTCTCATAAAAAATGCATTGTATGAGTTCTCAAGGAATTCTCGCAAGAATCCAAGGATGGATCAAGTATGACCACTCTGATGAAATTGAAAAGGTCCATATAAAAAAGGCACATTGTACTTATGTAATTATTTAATTTATTCCATGTAATACTCATTCTATTTAATAATTACTTATGTTTATTCAATACATTTTATATTAAGATAAAAGACTAAATTTGACATTATACCTTTTATTACTCAGATTAAATATTCAATTATTATGTTCACTCTTTTACCTTTAATCAACATGAAATGTCAGGATAAGGAAATTAAACCATATTAAATTCTATAATTATCATCAATTATAGGTGATGTATATATAAATAATTTTTCTATTATCAATTTAAAGGATCATTTATTAATTAGAAGACAAACCTTATAAGTTTCACGTTATCACTAAACATGTGGATGATATTAACAATTCATTAGTAAAATTAAAATAAATAATCATTATCAAGGAAAAGTCATAGAACCCATTAAAAGTGGCACACACTATTGTAAAATAACTACTAATGGAATTATAATGAGAAAAACATTCTTGCGGTTATTGATGTAATGGTCAAAACATCCAATAGGAAGAAGAAAAATTATGAACAAGGATAAAGAATATGAGAATGACAATTATAATAATTTAATATGAACTTAATAATAATCTTCATTTGTCTAGAATCAAATGACACTTAAGGGGTGAATTGAACTGGTGGTCCAGATGGCCTCAATTATTCCTACCTTTGAACTAGTGCCTACAGACATGAATTCAGGGTATAATCTGTTTGCGTACAGAGACTGTTTCCACATAACCACAGTGAATCAAATTATATATAAAATAACATATAAATATTTTAAATAGAATAATAATGGAAACGATAGATTAAATAAAGATAAAAATCCATTATGAATATAATAATCAGTAGATGGAATCCCAATCATGTACAATGTGATGAAAACGTATTTCATGTCGTTATAAATAAGGAAACCCTAGATACAATAGAGAAGGTGGAAAAACTACAATCTCTATAAAAAAATAATAATATTCAATCCAATAATTATCCCAAATCACATATCTTGGGGTTTTCATCTACTATGATGATCAATACTAATGAGTTCATAAAGGATCCTGTTTCTAAAGAGTGACACTTCGCCACTAACATATATATAATATACCAGGGCACCAACATTTTCCGTGATATCGTGTGATATAAATTTATATATTTCACCACTAATGATGTCTATACATCTTTTTAGTTAATAAACACTAAAAAGTGTATTTTTTTAAAATGAAATGTAATTCCAAATAAATAACACAAAGCTTCACTAGAATCATTTATTAATTTATCGAATTATGAGACAATTTAATTAAATCATCAGGGTTCATTTAACAATGAATAATCTTGTGAGGTGTATTGATCACTTACATTATATCAAGTTATTCTCATTAAGGATACAATATCTAACATGTAAACCTATGATATTGATAATAATTGGTAGGATCCAATGATTTAACAATTTAATCCTATAATGATGAACCATTGAATCCATGACTTAAGGTGGCAAGGAAACAATGAAATAATATGAATCCTATATATAAGGGTTCATGGTGTAATATAACGGAAATTCCCCAAGAAAATCAACTATAATTGATTCTCACAGTCCATGGATTAGATTTAATGGAATTTAATGCTATGAATGACTAGTCCCAATTGGGTGAATCATTGGGGAAACAAGTTCGATGATGTCACAGTGGATCTAGGGAGTGAATCTGAGGTATCCAAATTTATAAAAGATAATGATGGGAACATATGGTTTCATTACAAGCATCCACTGGTATGCAAGGGCCGTGTTCTATGTGGGGTACCTCCCGTGCAAATTGGATCTTTGTATCAAAATGTTGTCATTTCAGTGCCCATGGGATTTGTTCTTGATTCCAAGGATAGCCCTAGTATGACCAATCATGTAAAACATTAACTTTTCAAATTTTGTATGAACCTTAGATATAATTAATTTTTTAATAATGTCGTATAATTCTCATGTATTTTTATAATATAGTTGGGTCATTCCATTTCCTCTCATATTGAGTGAAAATTCCAACTATGACATGAATTCATTCTTTAATTTAATTCCGTATTCAATTATTAGGTTCATTCACTTAACCTTTAAAATCATGATATGGAAGACTATAGACATGAAACCATATTCAATTAAATTATAATTAACTTGGTCAAGTGTTATCTACAAATATAATTCCATATCACATTATCAATGGTCATCAATTTATTGTAACAATTACCATAAAAGTGTAATGGGATAACTATTCATGTCAAATCCATTAACACATAATTTTTTTAATCTAAATCACATACCTTTATAAATGGAATTTCATAGAACACCAAAATAGTGGAACATATAGTGAAAAAATGTAAGGACCTGACCCAAGATACCTAGATTCAGTGCTTTATTTCATAACATTGGCATGTTACAAAAAATAATTTCTTGAATGACCAATTAGTTTAGTAGCCTTTTAAGTACTAAATACATATATATGTTTTACATTACATCATGAGATAAAAACATCAACAACATTTTTTCCAATTTGAACAAACTTATATCCCTTAGCCTATCCCTACAGGTCATCCATAAAATACATCTTCACATCCTGGGGAAAATGAAACAAATAAGGGGGTGATATCAGATTCTCAGTAAAGATAACAATATAGAAAAATCATTATAAATAAGCATCAAAATCCAATTCAATGTATAATACTAAAAAATAGCATTTAAAACATAAACTTCTAAAAACATATTTCAAAGATAAATAAAATAATTCCATTTACTTATTCACGTTGATATTCTACCAGTCAAAAGAATGACATGAAATATCAACTGCTAATATCATAATGATAAAATGCATAAAGCCAGTTGTCATAACCACATAGTCAAGGCCTCAAACCACGACTACAAAAACGATTATGTAAAAAATTTGTTAAAGGACACTAGATTGTCTCATGAAACCTACTAATGCATCTTTGAGCTATAGCCGGATCCACCCTTCACTTGCTATGCCCAATGAATTCCTCATATGAAAAGTTTGAACATAACATAAACATTTATATTAAAAATATCATAAGAAATGTTAATAAATTACCCATAAACCATGAATGGTATAAAAATAACACATCAATAGTCGAACATATCAAAAAACCATAAATACAATATGGATGATTTGTATCATAATAAATCAACTTCATACAGGTATAAAATCCATTTAAAGATGTGGACATAGATGAAATAAAAACTATTAGAGAGAAATATATCTTTATATTTTGAAATCATTTAATAGTCATTTGCTTATAAAATAAAACATTTATTTTTAAAATATTCTAATAATATTGTAGGGGATGCATCAAAGTTTTTATAATGGAAGAGAATAAATGTTTCTGCTGTATATGTTAGAAAAACTTTCGTACCTTAATTTGGTGAAAATGTCATAAAGTACCTTGTTTGATAAAATACTGAATTATTCCATTCAAATCAAGTAAAAAAATTAAAAGTAAAGTATAAATGGAATTAATCCATAGTCTAGTAAATATTAAAAATGTTTTGAAATAAATTTTTATGTTACACAGATGTGGGTGATAAAGATGTCCCAGCATACACTTGCATAAAAACAACCTCCGAAAATAAAGGGATATTGAAATTAACCATAACCTTGTACTTTTCCTTTTTCGAGTTTATGTTATCATCATGTAAAATAGTTAAATAATTTTTATTAAATTATAAAATAAATAAATAAATAAATATGATATCTTATATGATCATCTATGATTTAGTTTTTTATAGTATTTTAGTATTATCATTGTTTCGGGTGTTAACTGATTTGTTTCCCTTTATATGTTTTGTTATGTTAGTCGTGATTGTTATAAATAGGATGTATTTGATTCATATCCAAAACGATATAATGTTGAAAAATATTATTTTTAATAATCAAATGAAATTTATTCTTGAATGGTTATGATGGGGAATGAATCTCATTGCATTCGTGGAGACGGTAATCCGTACATACGCACGAACGCTACTTCAATGCCATTTTTTTATTTTAAAAGGAAAGTAAAAAAATGTAACATTTGTATATTATTGTTCTAATATAATAAAATATTTTATATATGTTACTTATGTTCATTAACACAATATTTTATACGTTCCATGTATGGTATGAAAGAGTCATAACACTTTGAGGGGGTGGCAGTCCACAATTCATCAAATGAAATTATCATACATATATAACAAGAAAAGAATAGAGGAATGATATAAAAAATAATTACAGAAGATTATAGATAATATTAATATAATAAATATCATATATTATTACAGTTCCATCATAATTTTCATCCTAAGAGGTGGTAGTAAAAGATTAAGCAATCATCGTTTCTTAAGGTAGTAGTTCATCATCCACAAAAACATTATGTTCTATACCCATTAAATGGAGGTGTGTGTATGTGTAGTTCAAATAATTTCCATAAAACAACCTAATATATTTAGGATACTGGTGTTGTTATTAAAGAATGTAATAAAGGGAGTTTAGGGGGTTGGAGAAGTAAATTAATAGAAAAGAACATAAGTGGATATGTTACATTTAAATTGGGTAACTCCCTATGTATTGAATCAAAAGGACTCCTTGATGTTCTTTGTTTATATGGTAATGATTATAAGAATAAGGGAGTTGTTTAGGGATATTAACTGGGCTGAGTTTGGATGATCAATGTGACTTGATAGTTTCCTGAAACGGGTTAGAGTTGAGGGCTTTTTATAATTTAGGGGCTCTTTTAGAATGATTGATAATATTCTTTTATTATATAAATATTTTCTATTTTTATATGTCCAAAACACATTAAATTCAATGATAAGATGACTCATGTTTGAAATAAAATAATCCAAATAAAAATTGGATTGGTTTTGGATATTTTTTTAATGTTTATAATCACAATTATTTAAATCATTCTTTAATGAGGTAAACACTACTTAATTATTATTTCATAAATAATTTTTTTTAATAAATGTTTAAAATTTTAAAAACAAATAAAATGATGTAGGGAATAATTTTATATTTCAAATTATTATTTATAGTCAAATAGATAACTTATATAACCACTTGTTAAATTTATTTTACTAAAAAAGATATGTTTATGTCATTTTATGTTTTTACATTAAATTAATTAATATAATGTGTCAATATCACTTTCAAGTGGCTCCATGGGGTCCAAAAATAAACAAAAGGATGCATGTGGTAACACATGTATCACTAAATAGGAATATAACACATGTTAGGGTATTTTTATATTATTATAATAATATTTGATTGCCCTTATTTACCAAATTTACCCTATAACCCTAGAAAATAAAATATTTACTAAAGTAAATATTCATAATGTTTAAAAAAATTTCCTATTTAAACAATTTAGATCTATTGATTCCAAATATGGAATCAATTTTTTTAAATTCAAAACACAGAAGTGGTATAAATTAATTTAAAATTAATTCTCCTTGTCCAAATCAAAAGCGTATTTTTATGAAATAATAACTATCAAAAGATTGACACTTGTTTATATCCAGTTTAAATGGAAAATTACATCCAATAAAATAAATTATATTAAATTATAAAAATATAATCTAATGATACTTTAAAACTACTCAAATGAATAATTTAACACTATATATTATTTCGATTAAAAAAGATTTTTTTAATAAAAAAAATTTATTTTCACTATTAATCAAAAATTGAATGCTTTCAGAAGCGTACCAAAACATCACCCTAAGATAATTTTTACATGTGGAATCCAAAAATGTAGTCCATTTTCAAAAAATGAGTTTATAAAATTTGAAAAATTTGGTATTACTATTTATAACGGCTAGTTTTATTGGTCATAGAGAGTTATATTCTCGATGTTGTATACAGTGAAAGCTATTGCATTTTTCAAAGTGAAACATACTATGGAAGATTGGAGTGTTACATTATTCCCTCCTTCAAATAATTTCATCATCAAAATTTATAAAATATTAATGCATAAAATTAATATGGTGGTTCTACATCATAAGTTGCTCGGGTTCCCACGTTGCATCTTCCATCAAATGGCTTCCACGTTGAACTTTCACCAAACGAGTCATCTGGTTTTTCAACCCATATTCTCTAGTATCAATAATTATTATAGGCTTTTCAAAATAAGTCATATCGAGTTCTATTTCTATATCATCATAGGTGAGCATATTCCTTGGTTATTTCATGTATTTTCTTAACAGTGATACGTGGAACACATCATGAACTTTGGAGAGACTTCGTGGAATTTCAAAATGATAAGCAATAACTCCAATTCATTCTAGAATTTCGAAAGGTCTGATGTACCTGGGAATTAATTTTTCTTTCTAAAATAATTGAATAACACCTTTCCATGGAGATACCTTCAATAAAACATTATCTCCTACTTAAAATTACAAATCATTCTGTTGGTTATCATTATAGCACTTTTGCCTATTTTGAGCTTCTTTGATGTGGGATTGGATAACCTTCACCTTTTCCATTGTTTCCTCAACATGTTCTGGGCCTACGAGTTTTATTTCACTAACATCATCCAAACAAGTAGGTGTGAGACATCTCTTTCCATATAATGATTCATATAGTGTCATCTGAATACATGAATGGAAACTATTATTATAACAAAATTCTACCGGAGTTAAATATTGGCCCCACATACATTGAGGGTCTTGTGATCAGGATCTCTACACGTCTCCTAATATTTAAATAGTCTGTTCTGATTTTCCATCAATTTCAGGGTAGTAGGAAGTGCTCAAATGAAGTTCAATATCCAAGGCCTTCAGAAGTCTTTTCTAGAGTCTTGATATAAAATGGGGATCATGATAAAAGGCAATCGATAGGGTTACACCATGAAGTCTTACAAAATCATTAATTTATAGGCTTTCCAGAAGTTCAAGTCGTAAATTTTTTCTTATAGCATGAAAATGAGTTGACATGGTAAGATGATCAACAATGACCCATATTTCATCATTGATTCTATGTTTATTTGGTATCCCCATGAAAACTTCCATCATAATATCATCCCATTTCAACTCAGGTATGGGAAGAGGTTTCATTAATCTTATGGGATGCTATCTTCAAGCATTCACTTGTTGAAAAACCCTATATATTGACACATAATTATCAATATCTCTTTTATGTTTTTCAAACTAAAAATTTTCATTAGAATTTCTATACATAATAATGCTCCCAGAGTGCATAGGGAAATTGGATCTATGATCGTCATACAACATTTCCCATTTTAGATCATGTATGTCAGTAACACAAAGTCTCTTCCCAAATTTCAAAATCTCATTTTCATATGTGATGTTGGTTAATCTCCCATCATTCGCATCTTTATTTTTTTTGAAACTTCTCATCACCATTCTAAGAACATTTTATCCTTTCAAGTAAATAAGTTTTAGCACCAATTTGAAAATATATTTATGTTTCACCATCCATGATTATTCACATATCCATCTTTACTAGATCCATGAACATAGGATCCCTATTAACTCTTATCTTGTTCAGAACTACATGATCCTTTCTTCTCAAAGCATTTGCCTCCTTATTTTCCTTTCCCGGGTGGTAGTGTATGATGCCATCATAATCCATGAGTAGTTCGATCCATATCATACACCTCATGATGTGTTATTTTTGTGAGAAAATATAATTCAAAATCTTGTGATTAATATAAATCTCATATTTTTTCACCATAGAGATAGTGTCTCCATATATTCAGGGTAATGATTTTAGATACTGACTCATGATCATGAGTCGTATTGTTTTTTTCATGAATTATTTGGTTTTGTGATGTATAATGAATAACTCTATCATTCTTGAATAAAATTATCTTTGGGTGCTCCAGTTTAACAAACCCTGGATTAAACCCTCTAGGCTCACTCTCATTTGGCGTATTTCCCATAATAGATTGCCTATGGATAATTTTATTCAAGTTTTTGGCATCCAAATTTGTTATAAATGTCGCTTGTGTTACCAAAACAGGGAGGATGCGGATCATCTTTTCATGTCTTGTGTGACAGCCTCTGCCTAATGGAATTTTATTTTTGATTTATTCAACTGCAGATGTTCTTTTACTGATTTTATTTCTATGTTTCTTAAAAACTGCACTACATCTGACCTCTCTTTTCAGATAAAAAACATCTTACTAGCGGCAGTGGCAGAACTCATCCATGAGATTTGGTACCTTAGAAATGACATTATTCATAATAATCACACTTTTAGTCTCAATGTAGGAAAATCTCGGATTCTTGTCGCAATCCAGGAAGCTGCTTTCATTCAAAAAGATTGTTACAACAACTCGGTTGGGGACTTTGAGATCCTTCGCTGCCTCCGAGTTCATGGCATTCACCCAAAGCCCAATCACACCTTCGAGGTTTTCTAGAAGGCACCAATGCAAGGATGGATCAATGTCAATGTTGATGGTGCTTCCAAAGGAAATCCAGGCCCTGCCAGTTGCAGAGATATTTTTAGAGATTCTGTTGTTCAGTGTTAGGGTTGTTTCTATGTTGGATGTGGTCACTCGTCATTGCTGGAGGCAGAACTGTTGGGTGTCATTCATGCTGTTGACAATGCTCTTCAAAGTGGTCGGAGGAAGTCATGGATTGAGAGTGATTCAACCACTATCATTCATGCCATCTGGAATGGAAGCATTCATCTAGCCTGGAAGCATACTACTCATTGGATGAACTGCATTAACTCGCTTCATGGGATTGATTTTATAGCTACCCATACATACCATGAATCGAATTCCATTGCTAATTCTCTTTCCAACAAAGGAGTTCACCAACGCATGACTTGGATTAACTCCCTGCCTGCTGATTTATTTGTGCTTTTGGATAGAGATTGTAAAACAATCCCCTATTTAAGACTCTTGTAACTTTCTTGATTCTCAATAAATTGTGCTTTGGTCTTAGACCAAAGAATTTACTTTAAAAAAATAACTATAGCATTCTACATAAGGACACAACAAAGTCCATTCATTGAAGAATACCTATAAAAAACATACCCATCATTCCCAGATGGTGGAGTCAATATAAGGGCAATGACTAATCTTCCCTTCAGTTCTTTAAAACATTCTTCACACTCTTTTATCCAAACAAATTTAACCCCTTTACGTGTGAGCTTGGTTAATGGGTTATTGAATCAGGAAACATTCTGGAAAATGCACCAATAATAACCTTCTAAACGAAAAAAACTATGTACCTCAATTATACTCATCAGTGCAGGACATTATGGGATTGCCTTGGACTTTGAAGGATCAACAAAGATTCCATCCTTACGGACAATATAGCCTAGACAAGAAATCTCCTAAAGCCAGAATTATAACTTCCTAAACATCCCATATAATTCATTTATTCTATGTATTTTTAGAAATGTGAACATGTGATTATCTTGATCTTCATAGATTTTTTAGTAAACCTGGATATAATCAACAAATACCACTTCAATGTCTACAATATATTTCCTGAAAACTCTATTCATTAGATCCCTAGAAATAGTGGGAGCATTTGTCAGTCCAAAAGGCATTAATATAAACTCGTACAGCTTGTACCTCGTTCGAAATGATACCTTTGGAATTTCTTCCTTCATCACACACAACTGATGATATCCAGATTGAATGTTAATCATTGAAAAATATTGACCTCTATGAAGTTTATCGCATAAATAATCAATGTGAGGTTGGGGATACTTGTTCTTTATTTTTATAGAATTGATCTCCCAGTAGTCAATGCACAACCTCATAGATCCATCTTTTTTCATAACAAAAATAATAGGGGATCCTCATGGAGAAACACTAGGGTGAATAAATCCTTCATTACTCAACTCATCTAGTTGTTTATTTAGATCCACTAATTCCACAGTGGAGATTCTATAAGGGGTATTTAATTTGGGCCTTGAAAAAGTAATTACATCAATGGAAAAATCAATTTCTCGTTCTGGAGAATGTGCAGGTCAATCCTCTGGAAATACATTAACATATTCTTGAACAATACGTACATCTTATATCTGAAAATTCCTTTCCTCATCCATAGTTTGTTCACTCTCTTCCTCCCCAATAATTGAATTCAGTAGAGCTATATGGGATGGATCTAGATAAGAATATGATGGTGATGTTTCTTCTTTGAAGATAACGTATTCCTTATCATCATCAAAAATTGTAACCTCTATCTTATTAAAATAAATTTTCACATCATGGTCTGAAATAAAATTCATACTGAGAATTTTATCAAATTCAATTATGGTTATAGCGATGAGATCAGAGAATAATGAAAATATATATTCCCTAATGGGGACTGATTCACAAAAATATGTTTCAATGATACTTCCCTTAGGAGTTTTGACTAATAACACCGATGTTAAATCAAATTGTAAATAACTAATTTTCTTAGAAAATAGGGATGATATGAAACAATGAAATGATCCAAAATCAAATAAATCATTGGCTAAACAAGATGAAAAAAATAAATTACCTACCACCATGTCTTTTAGAGATTCAACCATAGCTGTAGTGATTGCTTAAGCTTGGACATGCTCCCTTGTGCTTTTCTAAGGTATGATTCCTGGGATCTTAGGACATTAATTTGCATAATGCTCCATTTCATTACAATATTTTCATTCAACAATGAATTCCAATTTTATACACTTTCAATCGCAAGCTTCGTGTCATTTTTCACCACACATGTAATAGACTCCCATTCCTATCAGGCATGTACTGGGGTGTTTTATACCAAATTTACTATAGGTTGGATATTAAACTTTTCCTTCTTCACCGTATTCTCATTTCTAGAGTGTTCAGTAAATCTATTCTTATCTTTATTCTCCTTAAATTCAAATGTCTTAGAGAGTTCCATTTCATTCTTTATATCACAAGATATAATTTCTTCATTTGATGAGAAGGATTGTGAGACTAATTCTCGATGGTGAAATGGTTTTAACCCATTAATTAATCGATCAATCTTAATCATTGGGTTTTTTATATAATCTGAAGCATGCCTTTCTAACCTTGTAATGATAGCCTCATAATTTGCAACATTCTCATCCTCCTTTTTCCTCAGACTCAGAATGTTTCTTTCCATATTCACTCGATGGGCATGAGGAATGTATTTGTCCGAGAGAAGATCTCTAAACTCCCTCTATTCCATATTTGATACTTCTTCATTCTTTTTTGTGTTTTGAATTAATGACCACCATTGATCTGCATCTCCCATGTGGTGATAAACTGTCATGACTACTTTTTCCCTTTTGTTACTCCCCAAAGCATGAAATATTTTCTCTAAGGAACATATAAATTTCTCAGCTATAAATCGATTTGTAGTCACATTGAATATTATTGGTTGTATATTCAATAATTGGTCTAACATTGATCCTCCATGTTGTGGATCTGGATTCTCCATACGGGTAAGGTTGTAATTCATAACATGAGTGAGTTGTCCTTGTATAGTGATAAAAAGATCAGTACCAGTTGCATCACCACCTCCATTATAATTATCTAGAGTAGGAGAGAAATCCCTACATGGATTAAATTCTTTGATATGGTTCACATTCCTTCCACTAGGTTCCATTTATAAACAATTTCATACACTAGATTAGTGTATGAATCACAATACATAATTCAAAACTTCTAAAACACATTACAAAAATTGAACAGTTTTTGATAAAATCCATAATCATAAAAATGTATTCATTGGGGAGCTATGTACTCATAAATCCTTCAAAATGGTTTTTAATGAAAATTTGAAATATCCTAAGCATTTCCCCCAGGTTTTTTGTAAACAAGAGTGTAGCGAGGCTCTTTTTCATGTACTAGGATACCCCGGGTCAAGACTCAAACACCTTGTCAGAGTTTTCACTCATAGGTACAATTGTGCTAGAACTGCCTCTACTTACTCCTATCCAGACAATGATGTATTGCTTGGAAATTAACAAAATTTCTATATTACCTAAATACTTGGAAGTTAATCTATATTAACTATAAAAGTCTATATTAGGGAAATGGTCACTAATCTGATTTTTTCTAAATGTATATTCCAAGGATTGTTCTAAAATTACTCTAATACAAACTATAACACCCCAACCCTAGTTACCCAAAGCTGGTGCATTATTTCATTACATTTCATGATACAAGAAATCATGTCCTGAAAGACCAATCAGTTTATTTTCCATGGATGTAATATATGCATACTTGAGTTATACATTACATCATGAGATAAAAACAACAACCAAATTTTTTCCCTTTGGAAAAAATTATATCAATTATTATATCCCTACAATTCAACCTTAAAATACTTATTCACATCCAATGAAAAAATAATATAAAGAAATTGGTGATCTCAGATGCTCAGTAAGGATAACAATATAGCAGAAACAACATAAATAAGCATAAACATTTAAGGAAAAGTATAAAACAAAAACAAAAGCCTTTTAAACTTAAACATATGCATAATATAGAAAAGATAAATCAAATAATTCCATTAAATAATTCACTTGATTATTCTACTAGTCGAATAATCACATGTAATATCAATGGCTAATATCATAATGATGGAATGCATAATTTCAGAAATCATGATCACATAGTCAAGGTCTTGTGAGAAAAAGACAAATAAGTCTTTGTCAAGGCCATCTTCCAAGACACTATATTTTCCCATGAGACCTACCGATGCATCAAGAAGCTATAGAGGGCACCACCCATCACTTACTATGTCAAATTAATTCCTTATATGAAAAGGTTGAAACATAATGTAAACATTAGAATCAAAACTAGCATACGAAATGTTAATAAATTTTACATAAAACATGAATGGTATAAAAATAACACATCCACAGTCAAACATATCACAAAACCAGTAATACAATATAGAATATTTGTAGCAATAATTAATCAACTTCAAACAAGTATAAAATCCATTAGAGGATGTTCAAATTGATGAAATCAAAACTATTTGAGAGAAATATCTCTTTCAATTTTGAAATCATTTTAAAGTCATATAATTATAAATGTAAACATTTATTCTGAAAATATTAGTATAAGAATGTAAAGGAACTTCAAATTTATTATAACGGTAGAGAATAAACGCACCCCCCATATAAGTTAAAAAAACATTCTTGCCTTAATTTGTCGAGAAGGTTATAAAGTACCTTGTTTGGAAATTGACGGATATATTCCATTAAAACCATTTTATAAAAATTAAAATAATGATATAAATGACATTAACCAATATACAATTAAATTGAAAAAAGGTTTTTAACTACATTTTACAAAACATGGATGTGGATTATAAAGGGGTCCCAGTAGACATTTAAGTAAAAACAACCTCTGATAATAAAGAGATTGTGAAATTAACCATTACATTTTAATTTTCATTGGTCCAGGGTATATTAACATCATGAATAATAGTTAAACAATTGTTACTAAATTATAAAATAACTATATAAATAAATATGATATCATATATGATCTTTTAATATCCATTTGTTAATAATATATTGTAGTATAATTGTTTGAGGTGTTAACTGATTCGTTTTCCTTTATATGTTTTGTTACGTAAGTCATATTTGTTATGGACTGGATGTATTTGATTCATATCTAGAATTATATAATGTTCTTAAATATTATATTTAATAATCAAATGAAAATTATTCTGGAATGGTTACGATGGGGAATGAATCTCATCACGATTGTGGAGACAGTAATCCGTACGTACGCACGAACGCTACATCCAGTTCATTTTATTATTTTAAAAGGAATGAAGAACAATTGAAACATTGTTATATTATTATTCCAGTATAATATAATATTTTATATACGTTATGTATGTACCTTAAAACCATCCTTTATACATTCCATGTATTGTTTGAACGAGTCATATAAAATTGATGGGGCGGTAGTCCGCACTTCCTCAAATGAAATTATCGTATATATACCACATGAAAAGAATAAATGTTTCATATAAAAGTGAATTAAGGAAGATTATTTATAAAATAAATATGAAATATATCATATAAAACTACATTTTAGTCATAATGGCCACTATAAGAGGTGGTATTAGATGATTAAACGATCATCGTTTTGTGAGGCAGTAGTCTTTCATCCACAGAAACATTATGTTCGATACCAATTAGATGGAGGTGTGTGTATGTGTAGTTAGAATATAAATCATAACAACAACATATTATATTTACGATACTGGTGTTGTTATAAAGGAATATATTAAAGAGATTTTATGGGGTTGGAGAAGTAAAATAAAATAAAAGAAGTTAAGAGGAGATGTTAGGTTTAAATCAGGTAACTCCCTTTGTTATGAATCAAAATGCTTCCTTGAAGTTCCTTATTCCTATGGTAAGATTTCTAGGAGGAATAGAGGGTTTTAGGGATCTTAATTTGGTTGTTTTTGGATTTCCCAAGTTTCTTGGGTGGTGTTATAAATGGGTTAGAGGTGAGGTTTTTTTATAAGGGGATGGATGGGCTATTTAAGAATGTTTAATAATTTTATTTATTATATAATTATTTTCGGTTTATATAGGTATAAAACTCATTAAAGTCGAAGATAATTCTCATAATGTGAAACATATAATCATCCAATAAGAATTGGAAAGGTTTTGGATATTGTTTTAATGTTTATAATCATATTTATTTAAATCATTCTTTATTGAGGTAAAAACTGCATCATTATTGAGTCATAAATAATTCTATTCATATGATGTCTAAAAATTATAAACAATATACCATGATGTATCAAATATTTTTATATTTCAAATTAAATTTTATCGTCAAAATCATAAATTATATAACCCCTTGTAAAAAATATTTTACTAAAAGATATATGTTTATGTCATTTTTGTCTTTACATTAAATTGATTAATATATAGTGTCATTATCACTCTCAAGTGGATACATGGGTTCCCAAAATCGACCCAAGGATTTCCATTGTCGGACATGTATCAACCAATAGAAATTGGACACATGTTATTGTAATTTAATGTTATAATAATAATATTGTTTTTATATTATTTACCAGATTTACCCTTTAACCATGGTAAATAAAATATTTACTGAAAAAAATATTCATAATGTCAAAAAATAAAGTAAAAAATTTATAGAATTTGTACCTCCTGATTACAATTATGGAATCCATTTTTCTTAATTCAAAATGTAGAAGTGGCTTAAATTAATTTAAAATTAATTTTCGTTGTCAAAAACTAAAATCATGTTTTTAGAAAATAATAACTATCAAAATATTGACATTTGTTTATGTCAAATTTAAATATGAAATTACGTCAAATGAATTTAATTATTTTAAATTATAAAAATATAATAATATTTTACTTTAAAACAACTCAAATTTTTAATTTATGAATATAAATTATTTCGATTAAAAAAGTTAATTTTAATTAAAATTTAGTATTTTCACTATTTATCTAAAATTGGATGTTTTTGGAAGAGTACCAAAAATTAACCCTAAGATAATATTGATATTATGAATCAAAAAATGAATTCCATTTTGAAAAATAAAATTTATAATTTTTCAAAAAGTGCATATTACTATTCATAATGGCTTGTTTGATTGGTTGTGGTGTGTTAGAACCGCAATGTTGCGTAGAACGCAAGCTATTTCATTATTCAAAGGGAAGCGTACCGTGGAAGCATGGAGTTTTAGACAAAAAACAACTAAATTCACGTCAAATAGGATAAATTAAATGGTTTGAATGACTTTAAGATCATAACCTATAATGGTATGAATAAAACACAGCAATAAGGCTCTAGAATGTGATAATAATGATTATAAGTGTGACATATGATTTTAATATAAAACACCTATTGAATATTGATTCACCAAAAAAATAATATTTTATAAAAGAAAATATTTTTAGGGATTCTCATCAATCACCAAACATTTTCCATAACACTCAGAACATTTATTATTGACCCTAGGTTTGGACTGAATCAGTATAAAAGGGAAGAATAAATCAATGAAATGAAAATAAGAGATATAAACCTGCATCAAGGGAGATTCATTAAGAGAAATACTATTGTAAAAATGAGTAAAATGACTAACATACTTATTGGAGAACATGTAACCTAACAAAAACATATTAAATTAGTGTTTGGATAGAATAATTATTGAAGGACAGAGAATATAGCACCTTGGGTCTACTGAGTATATAAGGGAGGGGTGCAGTTATATCTAAGATATTCATTGGACTATCAATTATATTAATAACTTTTGTATGGAATTTACATGATGTTTAAATAAATTATGATTCATGTAAATCATGGGGTCTTCCAACCTATGAAAAACTCTTTACATGATTTGAAAGGTTCGAGAGGGACAATTACATGTCATATAATTGAAAAATTTCAGGTATTCCAATTACATGGTGTGTAATTGGCATGCATCCTACTTAAAAAAATGTTTTCCCTCCTGTTCCAAAGACAACCCAACCGCCTCATATCCCAATATACTGTCAAATATAAAATAAAATTTTAACAAGGGTTTAGTATAATGTTAAAAGAATATGTACCAGATATAAAACCCATTTTATTATAGTTACATCCTTTTAACAGAACACATCCCTGAGTCCAAAATATAAAGGAATAAGAATTATTTCATAGAACAACATTGGCCACTGGCCATATTCCTCAGCCACTCACCCCCATGTCTCATCTTGTATACAGTTGTGCTACCATAAAACCCATACTAAAGGGAAATACCATCCATGTAGATCCTTCTTTATCAGGACAATTATATTTGTTTGATACTCCACAAAATAATAAACATCATCTAACTCAACCTACATAGGATCAAAAGTATGATATAGGTTTATATGATAACAAAAAAGATGTGAAATGAAGAAGACATTGTTCTTAGAGTAGTGCCTTTGATGTAATTTGAATATTTAGGCAACCGGCATGACTTTGACCGGAATCTCAAATAGATGGACATAGTGAGAAATAAATTCTTCTATATTTGTATCCCTCTATGACCAAACCTGGATGATTCCCATAAAGAACATGTTTCCCAACATTATACTATAGAGGTTGTCTATGGTGATCAAAATACGATTTATGTATAGAATAATCAACAGATATGTTGTTTTTTATCATCTAAACTTAATTTGTATTCTCCTTCATGATATTAGGAACTTTTAGCACTACTTGACATTATTATATCAAACATAGGGGTAAACAAAAAGAACAAACAAATAATGCCTCATAAGGGAAATCTGAATCATCATATGAATGATATTATTAAAGGTTCCCTTGATGAGAGGGATATTCTAGTACTATAACAAACCGAAATAAAATATACCTAATGAAATAATTTCATATAGAATATTTACCGTCTATTCCAGTTAGCTATTGGTTTGACCGAGAAATGATGTTCTTATAAGAACATGTATACTCATTTCCTTCTATAAATCATGCCAGAACATTGATTTGAGATGAGTTTTCTTATAAGAAATAATAGTCTGATGAACCCCCTGATGTAATACGATCTAATGAAAAGATATTTATCTCCAATAAACAACTAATAATGTTCCCTATTGATAAAATTAGCGGGTTACCTCCATCTTTTGATTCAAATCTATATTTACTTTTTTACTACCTAAAGAATCTCTTGATATGATGACTAAAACATACATAGACAAAACATCCCATTTCCATTTTGTGATAGGAAGTTCCAATAACAAGAAAGTGGGTCACTGGTCCTCCAACATTACATATTAATTTGTGGAACACATAGTGATAAATCATGATATCTAATGTTTCGTCTAAGAAAACTAATACAGGGTTGTGCATCTCAGTACATATTGGAGGTTCCTCACTGAAGATCCCATTAAGAATAACAGTACTTTCACATCAGTTTCTCTCAAATATCTATAGTTAAATATAAAAAACCATGAATACTTTGGATTTTTCCCTATCAATAGACCAATACACGGTTTTCTCATCAACATCAATGTAACGCCCCGACCCCAGCTACCCAGAGTCGGTGCATTACTTCGTAACATTGGCATGATCACAAAAGATCATGTCTCGAAAGACCGATTAGTTTAGTAGCCATGGAAACACTAGATACATTCATAAATGTTACATTACATCATAAAGTGAAAAACTAATAACAAAGTCTTCATGGTCCACACTCATATCCTCTTCTAACTATCCCTGCAGATCATTCATAAAATACTTATTCACATCCTGGAAAATATTAAAACATTGAAAGGGGTGAGCTCAGATGCTCAGTAAGGATAACAATATTGCGGAATCTTTCATAAATAAACATAAACATTTAAGGAAATGTATAACTAAAACAAAATCCTTTTAAACATGAACATCAACATAATATGGAAAAAGTAAAATGAGATAATGCCATTTACTTCTTCACATGGATATTCTACTGGTCGAATAATCACATCCAATATCAATAACCACTTTCATAATGATGGAATGCATAATGCGAGACATTCTGAAACATTTTGTCAAGGCCTCGGCCAAGACGTCTAAAATGATTAAGGCCTCGGCCAAAATCACAAATCAAATGGGGAAAGGGCCTCGACCAATTCCACGTCTAGTTGTCTCATGAGACCTACCGATGCATCGAGGATCTATAGCGGGCTCCACCCGTCACATGTTAAGTCCAATGCATTCCTCATATGAATGGGTTTAAACATATCATAAACCATAACATAATCGTATCACATAAAACATGCATAAAGAAAACATAACATTTCCACATTTCAATCACAAGATTTCAATACAAAACATTGATATAATATAAACTCTTTCAAAACCATTTTCAACACCAAAATAAAAGAAATGTAAGACATGGTATTTATTTTTCTTTTAAAAAAAGGTATGGCTTGTAAAGGAAGCCGACACTCAAATAATGGTCTCGGCGGCGGAGAATTCATTATCGCCGCATATGTACAGAAAGAAAAACATTCCCTTTTTGTCGTTTAGTAAAACTCTTCGTATAAAAAATATTCCTTTTGAATAAACGTAAAAGTCAAAGAGGTTTATACACCGTATAAAAGAAAATTGTGTATAAAACCAAATATGCCTCAATGAAAGGAGATTGAGACGAAGTCCTTAAAAAGATCATTTTTAAAATAAAATAGATCTATTATGTGTATTCACTATAGGTACACATAAAGAAAGTAAAAATACAAAATAATACATAATAATATCATGACATAATTTGAAAGTAAGAGATTAACCCAAAGAATGGAAGTTGGGTTATGAAGTTCCCTTACCTTGCGTCTTGTCCTGGCTCGACCGTTCTTTATCCTCCTAAATAATAAACCAGAGTTAATTTCTATTTACTTAAGAACCTTTTTTTATGTTAATTATTCCTTTTATATCACTTATTACCATGTTATGAACATTATGTAATTATTTATGTTAATAACGGTCGTTTTGTCGGTCTTTGGTACTTGAGTCAACAATAAACTTCTTATAATTACAACTTGTTTATGTGGTAGAATATCCATTATCTCCAGAATTATATTCATGATTTAGATGTCATATATATCATATTTATCCAGTATATACATTCATTCATAGTATTACGTAACATTTAGAGGTAAGAAATGAAATGCACCGTTCATGGAGACGGTAAGCCGTACGTATGCATGGACGCTACTTTCATTTCTATTTCATATTTAATTGAATGAAATCATAATTATATAAAGGTATAATATAGTTCCAGTATAATATCATATATAATATCATTTACTCCATCCTTTATACATCTCACATATGGCATTAACGATTCACATCACTTTGAGGGGGCGGTAGTCCGCACTTCCTAAAATGAATTTATCACGTTTACCCATAATGGAAATCATAAAGTATGCCATAAATGAGAAATACAGAAGCATAAGGAAAACATAAACCAAATATATATATCATATATGAAAATAGTGTCATCAAAATGGCCACCATTATAGGTGTTAAAAGAATTTGAACAATCATCGTTTCGTGAGGCAGTATTTCGCCACCCACAGAAACAGTATGTTCTTTAACCATTAGACGAAGGTGTGTGTAAGTTTAAACCAAATAATTATCATAAGAACATCCTAGTATATTTTATATACTAGGTTTGTTACAAGAGAAAGGAATTAAAAGAGTTTAAGGGGTTGGAGAAGCAAAATAAAACAAAACAACATTAGAGAGGACATTACCTAAAAAATCGGGTAACTCTTTTTGATTTGAGACAAAGGCTTCCTTGGGAAGAATTCTGCCCAAAGTGAGGCTTCTAGGAGTAAGTGAGGGATGTTGGGAGATTAATTTGGCAGAGTTTGGCCGAGCAAAATGGCTTGAATGTGTGAATAAGGTGGGAGTGGTGGGGGCCTTTTATAAGTGGAGAGGAGGGGCACTTTTGGAAAGTAATGAAATGTTATTCAATTATACAATGATTTTCGGATTCTAAAGGTCCCACACTTGTATAATTCGAGGCTAAGGTGATAAGGGTTCGACATCGCCTCATCCAATAGGCTTTGGACAAGTGTAAGACTTGGATTTTACGTTATCATCTCATTTTATTTAAATCGTTAAATAATGAGGTCATCGCTGCATCATCATGATGTCATAAATAATTTAATTTATTTAATATCTAAAAATTATAAAAAAACTACTATGATGTTGGAAATATTTTTATCTTTCCAATGACTATTTATAATCAAAAATATGACTTGTATAACCCCATGTAAAAATTGTTTTATTAAAACATTTCGTGTTTGTGTCATTTTTTACTTTAACATTAAATAAAAGGTATTTATGTCATTTTCCAACTAAAGTGGCTCCATGGGGTCCCCAAGTTGACCCATGGATTGTCTTGGTCGGACATGGAACATACAAGAGGGTAGGACATTTTTCAAGCTCATCTCATAGTATTAAAACATTATTTTTACCTTAAACTACACTAATTACCTCTAATCGCGATTAAGAACTTAAAAGTTACTATTCACCAAAAAATTATTTTAAACTCATTGAACCAAATTTTACTTCTTAATGACAACCATGTATGTCAGATTTTTAAAAATCAAATCAAAGAAGTGGTAATATTTCATTTAAACGAAAAATTAGTTATTTAAGTACCACTTAGTGGTTTCACTATTCATCAAAAATTGAAGTTTTTCAGAATAATGCCAAAATTTCACCCTAAGCTATAATTGATATTCCGAATTCAAAAATGATGTCTATTTTATGAAATTCCAAACATATAATTTGCATTAATTAATTTTATAATTAATTCCCGCTGTCACAACAAATAGTGTGTTTTTAAGAAACAATTTATATCAAAAGATTGACAATTGTTTATGTCCAATTTCAAAGTGAAATTAATTCTAATGATCACCATTCGATAAAATTGTAAAAATATATTCTAATTATACTTTAAAACCACTCAATAGTATAACTTATCACTATAAATTATTTTGATTAAAAAAGTTGTTTTAAGTATTTTTCACTATTCATAAAAAATTAGAAGTTCTCAAAAAAATACCAAAAATTCAACATAGGATAATTTCGATATTCCGAATCCAAAAATGAAGTCCAATTTGATATATAAAATTTCTATAATTTTAAAAATTTGTTATTACTATTCATAACGACTACTTTGATTAGTCGCGGTGTTTTAGAACTCGAAGTTGCGTACAATTCAAGCTATTGCATTATTGAATGAGAAGCGTATCATGTAAGCTCGGGGTGTTACATTCTACCCTCCTTCAATAAATTTCGTCCTCACAATTTGAAATTTTTCTTGGAAAATAAAAGGTTGAAAATAGAAAATACCTTTGTGGAAAACCCACATCGGAAATAAGGTTAATAAAATTTTGTCTTAATAAGAGGGAAATAGAAATAAGAATGTCACCACCAAATTATGATCTCGATAAATAGAACATTGGTGGAAATTAGAGACATATAATTGGAGGAAAAATGTAAATATTTGTAGGGAGTGATTGAGGTCATCAATCACAATCAACTGTCAAATTGAGGGCCTCAAAGCCTTCAATCTATGTTGATTTAAAATATCATCAGTTCAACAAGACATAAGGTATTAGGATAACACATTTTTTTTTGTTTTAATATCCCTTTACTAAAGTTTAAGAATTAATTTATTCATTGAATAAGAGATAGGTATATATATATTTATGCTTGACAATTAGTGTTTCAACCTTCAACTCATCTTTCACTCAAAAAGATAATAGATCTCAAAAATATTATACTTATCCTAATTGTATAAGGTTCCAAATATTAACACATACCATTTATATTTGTAAAATTATTTTTTAATAACTATGGACTTCTTGTAGGCTAGTGGTAAGAAATAAAGGCCTGTCGCACTATGGTTGTGGGTTCGATCCCTGCAGCTTTGTCCGACGCAACGGGTTATGCCCCACCCTGCAGGTTGTCCTTTTCCTAAAACTATTGTATAATAATATTCCAAAAATAATCTTTATAAAATTTTTAACCTTAAACAATACTATCCAAAGATAAACTTAATCCACTCCAACCATTATAGTTATCCAAAATACCTCTGTCCAGACTTTCTCTAAAAGTTCTCTTAATTCCAAAATCAATTTATCAGATTCCCCAAACAAAGTAAAGTTTCTCTTATTGTCACATACTAAAAATATAATTACCTTCATCATATTAAAACCTTACTTAAACAACAAGTTCTTCAGTACAATCCTTATATATATATCACATTATTTAATAACCAGAATATAATCCATGAGTCCAAAAGCACCAATACATTAATTATTCCGCTTCAACTGTAGTAACAGCATAAGATTGTCCTTGACCCCTTGGTCTTTTCTGAGGCAAGTTTCCCTGATACTTAGGACATTCATTTGCATAATGCCCCATTTCCCTACAATTGTAGCATTCAACTCTGATAGCCTCTTTCTTTCCCTTGCAATCACGTGCCTGGTGACCTTTTTCTCCACATTTATAACAAACTCCCATTCCTTTTAGGCAAGTAACAGGGTGATTCTTCCCACAATTATCACATAATGGAAAATCCTTCTTTCCCTTTTTCCCTTTATCTTTCTCTTGCTCCACCATTCTCTTCTTCTCTTGCTTTAATTTGTTGTCATAAGACTTAGAGAATTCGTTTTCTGTCTTGATAAAACACGAGACAATATCTTCGTATGACGAGATGGTTTGTGAGACTAATTCTCGATGGAGAAATGGTTTTAACCCATCAAAGAAACGATCAATCTTACTTCTAGGGTTACGTATATAATCTGCAGCATACCTCGCTAACCTTGTAAAGTTGGCCTTATACTTTGCGACATTATCATCCTCCTTTTGTCTCAGACTCAAAAATTGTCTTTCCATATCTGCTCGATGGTCATGAGGATAGTATTTTTCTGGGAAAAGCTGTTTGAACTCCCTCCATTCCATATTCGATACCTCATCATCTTCCTTTGTGTTTTGAATCAGTGACCACCACTGATCGACATCTCCAGTGACGTGGTAAACTGCCATGATAACCTTCTCCCTTTCGCTACTCCCCAAGGCGTGGAATATTTTCTCTAAGGTGTTTATCCATTGCTCAGCTACTAATGGATTTGTACCCCCATTAAATGTTGGCGGTTGTTGCCTCATGAAGCGGTCTAACATTGATCCTCCACATTGTGGATCAGGGTGATCCATACGAGTAAGGTTATTATTCAAAACTAGAGTGAGTTGTCCCAGTATGGTAATAAGTTGATCAGCACCAGTTGTATCTCCAGATCCACAATAATTATCTTGAACAGGATGGAAATCCCTACACGGAGTTCGCGCATTGATACGGTTTCCATTCCTTCCACTAGGCGCCATTTCTATACAATGGCATAAACTAGATTAGTTTATTTTTCAAAATACATAATTCCATACTTATAAAATACTTAACATAAATTGAACTATTTATGGATATAATTCATAATCATAAAAAGGTTTTATTTGAGGAAGTATATACTCATAACCGTTCATAGTGGTTTGTAATGAAAACGGGAATTATCCTAAGCATATCCCCCGGGAGTGTCGTAACCAAGAGTGCAGCAAGGCCTGTTGTCGTGCACCAGTTCCCATTCGAGTCTAGCTCAAAGCGGTGTTTTCAGGTTTTACCCCTAGGTACATCTGTGGAAAAGTCGCCTCTACCTGCTCGTATCGAGACAAGGATGTATTGCTCAGAAAAATCACAAAATCTCTACAATAAAAAAATTCTAGGAAGTTATTCTATACTAATCCTCAAAGTCTATCTTTGGCCTATGTGCTCTAATCAGAGTTTATCTAAATCTAGCTTCCAAGGTTAGTACTAAACTGCCTCTGTTACCAACTGTAATGCCCCGACCCCAGCTACCCAGAGTCAGTGCATTACTTTGTAACATTGGCATGATCACAAAAGATCAAGTCTCGAAAGACCGATTAGTTTAGTAGCCTTTGAAACACTAGATACATTCATAAATGTTACATTACATCATAAAGTGAAAAACTAATAACAAAGTCTTCATAGTCCACACTCAAATACTCTTATGAATATCCCTACAGGTCATTCATAAAATACTTCTTCACGTCCTGGAAAATATTAAAACATTGAAAGGGGTGAGCTCAGATGCTTTGTAAGGATAACAATATTGCAGAAGCTTTCATAAATAAACATAAACATTTAAGGAAATGTATAAATAAAACAAAATCCTTTTAAACATGAACATCAACATAATATGGCAAAAGTAAAATGAGATAATGCCATTTACTTCTTCACATGTATATTCTACTGGTCGAATAATCACATGCAATATCAATAACCACTTTCATAATGATGGAATGAATAATGCCAGACATTCTGAAACATTTTGTCAAGGCCTCGGCCAAGATGTCTAAAATGATTAAGTCCTCGGCCAAAATCCCAAATCAAATAGGGAAAGGGCCTCGGCCAATTCCATGTCTAGTTGTCCCATGAGACCTACCGATGCATCAAGGAGCTATAGCGGGCTCCACCCATCACATGTTAAGTCCAATGCATTCCTCATATGAATGGGTTTAAACATATCATAAACCATAACATAATCGTATCACATAAAACATGCATAAAGAAAACATAACATTTCCACATTTCAATCACAAGATTTCAATACAAAACATTGATATAATAAAAATGCTTTCAAAACCATTTTCAACACCAAAATAAAAGAAAGGTAAAACATGGTATTTATTTTTCTTTTAAAAAAATGTATGGCTTGTAAAGGAAGCCGAAACTCAAATAATGGTCTCGGCGGCGGAGAAGTCATTGTCTCCACATATGTACGGAAAGAAAAACATTCCATTTTTTTGTTTAGTAAAACGCTTCGTATAAAAAACATTCCTTTTGAATAAACGTAAAATTCAAAGGGGTTTATACACCGTATAAAAGAAAATTGTGTATAAAACCAAATATGCCTCAATGAAAGGAGATTGAGACGAAGTCCTTAAAAAGATCATTTTTAAAATAATATAGATCTATTATGTGTATTCACTATAGTTAAACATAATAAAAGTAAAAATACATAATAATACATAATAATATCATGACATAATTTGAAAGTAGGAGATTAACCCGAAAAATGGAAGTTGGGTTATGAAGTTCCCTTACCTTGCGTCTTGTCCTGGCTCGACCGTTCTTTAACCTCCTGAATAATAAACTAGAGTTAATTTCTATTTACTTAAGAACCATTTTTATGTTCATTATTCCTTTTATATCACTTATTACCATGTTATGAATATTATGTAATAATTTAAGTTAATAACGGTCGTTTTGTCGATCTTTGGTACTTGAGTCAACAATAAACTTCTTATAATTACAAGTTGTTTATGTGGTAGAATATCCATTATCTCCAAAATTATATTCATGATTTAGATGTCATATATATCATATATATCCAGTATATACATTCATTCTTAATATTACGTAACATTTAGAGGTAAGAAATGAAATGCACCGTTCATGGAGACGGTTAGTCGTACGTACGCATGAACACTACTTTCATTTCTATTTCGTATTTAATGGAATGAAATCATAATTATATAAAGGTATAATATAGTTCCAGTATAATATCATATATAATATCATTTACTCCATCCTTTATACATCCCACATATGGCATTAACGATTCACATCACTTTGAGGGGGCGGTAGTCCGCACTTCCTAAACTGAAATTATCGCGTTTACCCATAATGGAAATCATAAATTATGCTATAAATGAGAAATACAGAAGCATAAGGAAAACATAAAAATAATATATATATAATATATGAAAATAGTGTCATCAAAATGGCCACCATTATAGGTGTTAAAAGAATTTGAACAATCATCGTTTCGTGAGGCAGTATTTCGCAACCCATAGAAACAGTACGTTATCTAACCATTCGACGAAGGTGTGTGTAAGTGTAAACAAATCCTTATCATAACAAAATCCTAGTATATTGTAGATACTGGTGTTGTTACAAAAGAAATGAATGAAATGAGTTTAAGGGGTTGGAGAAGAAAAATAAAACAAAACAACATTAGAGAAGACATTACCTAAAAAATCGGGTAACTCTTTTTGATTTGAGACAAAGGCTTCCTTGGGAAGCATTCTTCCCAATGTGAGGCTTCTAGGAGTAAGTGAGGGATGTTGGGAGAGTATTTGGGAAGAGTTTGAACGATCCAAAGGGCTTGACGGTGTGAATAATGTGGGAGTGGTGGGGGCCTTTTATAAGTGGAGAGGAGGGGCACTTTTGGAAAGTAATGAAATGTTATTCTATTATACAATGCTTTTAGGATTATAAAGGTCCCACACTAGTATAATTCGAGACTAAGGTGATAAGGGTTCGAAATCTCCTCATACAATAGGCTTTGGAGAAGTTTAAGCCTTGGATTGTACATTATATTCTCATTTTATTTTAATCGTTAAATAATGAGGTCATCGCTGCATCATTATGATGTCATAAATAATTTAATTTATTTAATGTCTAAAAATTATAAAAAAATACTATGATTTAGGAAATATTTTTATCTTTCCAATGACTATTTATTATCAAAACTATGACTTGTATAACCCCATTTAAAAATTGTTTTAGTAAAACATTTCATGTTTGTGTCATTTTTTACTTTAACATTAAATAAAATGTATTTATGTCATTTTCCAACTAATGTGGCTCCATGGGGTCCCCACGTTGACCCATGGATTTTCTTGGTCGGCCATGGAACATCCAATGAGGGTAGGACATGTTTCAAGCTCATCTCATAGTATTAAAACATTATTTTTACCTTAAACTACACTAATTACCTCTAAACGCGATTAAGAACTTAAAAGGTACTATTCACCAAAAAATTATTTTAATCTCATTGAACCACATTTTACATCTTAATGACAAACATGTATGTCGGATTTTTGAAAATCAAATCACAGAAGTGGTAATATTTCATTTAAACGAAAAATTAGTTATTTAACTACCACTTAGTGGTTTCACTATTTATCAAAAATTGATGTTTTTCAGAACAATGCCAAAATTTCAACCTAAGCTATAATTGATATTCCGAATTCAAAAATGATGTCTATTTTATGAAATTACATACATATAATTTGCATTAATTAATTTTATAATTAATTCCCACTGTCACAACAAATAGCGTGTTTTTAAGAAACAATTTATATCAAAAGATTGACAATTGTTTATGTCTGAATTTCAAAGTGAAATTAATTATAATGACCACCATTGGATAAAATGGTAAAAATATATTCTAATTATACTTTAAAACCACTCAATAGTATAACTTATCACTATAAATTATTTTGATTAAAAAATTTGTTTTAAGTATTTTTCACTATTCATAAAAAATTAGAAGTTCTCAGAAAAATACCAAAAATTCAACATAGGCTAATTTCGATATTCCGAATCCAAAAATGAATTCCATTTTGAAATATAAATTTCTATAATTTTAAAAAGTGGTTATTACTATTAATAATGACAACTTTGATTAGTCGCGGTGTTTTAGAACTCGAAGTTGCGTACAATGCAAGCTATTGCATTATTGAATGAGAAGCGTATCATGGAAGCTCAGGGTGTTACATTCTCCCCTCCATCAATAAATTTCGTCCTCGCAATTTGAAATTTTTCTTGGAAAATAAAAGGTTGAAAATAGAAAATACCTCTGTGGAAAACCCACATCAGAAATAATGTTAATAAAATTTAGTCTTAATAAGAGGGAAATAGAAATAAGAAAGTCACCACCAAATTATGATCTCGATAAGGAGAGCATTGGTGGAAATTAGAGACATATAATTGGAGGGAAAATGTAAATATTTGTAGGGAGTGATTGAGGTCATCAATCACAATCAACTGTCAAATTGAGGGCCTCAAAGCCTTCAATCTATGTTGATTTAAAATATCATCAGTTCAACAAGACATAAGGTATTAGGATAACACATTTTTTTTGTTTTATTATCCCTTTACTAAAGTTTAAGAATTAATTTATTCATTGAATAAGAGATAGGTATATATATATTTATGCTTGACAATTAGTGTTTCAACCTTCAACTCATCTTTCACGCAAAAAGATAATAGAACTCAAAAAGATTATACTTATCCTAATTGTATAAGGTTCCAAATATTAACACATACCATTTAGATTAGTAAAATTATTTTGTAATAACCAGGGACTTCCTGTAGGCTAGTGGTAGGAAATAAAGGCCTGTCGCACTATGGTTGTGGGTTCGATCCCTGTAGCTTTGTCCGACGCAACGGGTTATGCCCCACCCTGCAGGTTGTCCTTTTCCTAAAACTATAGTATAATAATATTCCAAAAATAATCTTCATAAATTTTTTAACCTTAAACAATACTATACAAAGATCAACTAAATCCACTCCAACGTTTATAGTTATCCAAAATACCTCTGTCCAGACTTTCTCTAAAAGGTCTCTTAATTCAAAAATCAATTTATCAGATTCCCCAAACAAAGTAAAGTTTCTCTTATTGTCACATACTAAAAATATAATTACCTTCATCATATTAAAACCTTACTGAAACGACAAGTACTGCAGTACAATCCTTATATATATATCACATTATTCTAATAACCAGAATATAATCCATGAGTCCAAAAGCACCAATACATTAATTATTCCGCTTCAACTGTAGTAACAGCATAAGATTTTACTTGATCCCTTGGCCTTTTCTGAGGTATGTTTCCCTGATGCTTAGGACATTCATTTGCATAATGCCCTATTTCCCTACAATTGTAGCATTCAACTTTGATAGCCTCTTTCTTTCCCTTGCAATCACGCGCCTGGTGACTTTTTTCTCCACATTTATAACAAACTACCATTCCTTTTAGTCAAGTAACAGGGTGATTCTTCCCACAATTATCACATAATGGAAAATCCTTCTTTCACTTTTTCCCTTTATCTGTCTCTTGCTTCACCGTTCTCTTCTTCTATTGCTTTACTTTGTTGTCATAAGACTTAGAGAATTCCTTTTCTGTCTTGATAGAACACGAGACAATATCTTCGTATGACGAGAAGGTTTGTGAGACTAATGGTCGACGGAGAAATGGTTTTAACCCATCAAAGAAACGACCAATCTTACTTCTAGGGTTACGTATATAATCTGCATCATACCGCGCTATCCTTGTAAAGTTGGCCTCATACTTTGCGACATTCTCATCCTCCTTTTATCTCATACTCAAAAATTGTCTTTCCATATCTGTTCGATGGTCATGAGGATAGTTTTTTTCTAGGAAAATCTCTTTGAACTCCCTCCATTCCATATTCGATACATCATCATCTTCCTTTGTGTTTTGAATCAGTGACCACCACTGATCGGCATCTCCAGTGAGGCGGTAAACTGCCATGATAGCCTTCTCCCTTTCCCTACTCCCCAAGGCGTGGAATATTTTCTCTAAGGTGTTTATCCATTGCTAAGATACTAATGGATTTGTACCCCCATTAAATGTTGGCGGTTGTTGCCTCATGAAGCGGTCTAACATTGATCCTCCACATTGTGGATCAGGGTGATCCATACGAGTAAGGTTATTATTCATAACTTGAGTGAGTTGTCCGAGTATGGTAATAAGTTGTTCAGCACCAGTTGTATCTCCAGATCCATCATAATTATCTTGAGCAGGAGGGCAATCCCTACACGGAGTTCATGCATTGATACGGTTTCCATTCCTTCCACTAGGCGCCATTTCTATACAATGGCATAAACTAGATTAGTTTATGAATCAAAATACATAATTCCATACTTATAAAATACTTAACATAAATTGAACTATTTGTGGATATAATCCATAATCATAAAAAGGTTTTCTTTGAGGAAGTATATACTCATAACCGTTCATAGTGGTTTGAAAAGAAAACGAGAATTATCCTAAGCATATCCCCCGGGAGTGTCGTAACCAAGAGTGCAGCAAGGCCCGTTTTCGTGCACCAGTTCTCGTTCGAGTCTAGCTCAAAGCGGTGTTTTCGGGTTTTACCCCTAGGTACATCTGTGCCAAAGCCGCCTCAACCTGCTCGTATCCAGACAAGTATGTATTGATCAGAAAACTCACAAAATCTATACAATAACAAAATTCTAGGAAGTTATTCTATACTAATCCTCAAAGTCTATCTTTGGGATATGTGCTCTAATCAGAGTTTATCTAAATATAGCTTCCAAGGTTAGTACTAAACTGCCTCTGATACCAACTGTAACGCCCCGACCCCAGCTACCCAGAGTCGGTGCATTACTTCGTAACATTGGCATGATCACAAAAGATCATGCCTCGAAAGACCGATTAGTTTAGTAGCCTTGGAAACACTAGATACATTCATAAATGTTACATTACATCATAAAGTGAAAAACTAATAACAAAGTCTTCATAGTCCACACTCATATCCTCTTCTGACTATCCCTGCAGGTCCTTCATAAAATACTTCTTCACATCCTGGAAAATATTAAAACATTGAAAGGGGTGAGCTCAGATGCTCAGTAAGGATAATAGTACTGCGGAAGCTTTCATAAGTAAACATAAACATTTAAGGCAATGTATAAATAAAACAAAAGCCTTTTAAACATAAACATCAACATAATATGGAAAAAGTAAAATGAGATAATGCCATTTACTTCTTTACATGGATATTCTACTTGTCGAATAATCACATGCAATATCAATAACCACTTTCATAATGATGGAATGCATAATGCCAGACATTCTGAAACAATTTGTCAAGGCCTCAGCCAAGACGTCTAAAATGATTAAGGTCTCGGCCAAAATCACAAATCAAATGGGGAAAGGGCCTCAGAAAATTCCACGTCTAGTTGTCTCATGAGACCTACCGATGCATCGAGGATCTATAGCGGGCTCCACCCGTCACATGTTAAGTCCAATGCATTCCTCATATGAATGGGTTTAAACATATCATAAACCATAACATAATCGTATCACATAAAACATGCATAAAGAAAACATAACATTTCCACATTTCAATCACAAGATTTCAATACAAAACATTGATATAATAAAAACGCTTTCAAAACCATTTTCAACACCAAAATAAAAGAAAGGTAAAACATGGTATTTATTTTTCTTTTAAAAAAAGGTATGGCTTGTAAAGGAAGCCGAAACTCAAATAATGGTCTCGGAGGCGGAGAACTCATTGTCGCCACATATGTACGGAAAGAAAAACATTCCATTTTTGTCGTTTAGTAAAACCCTTCGTATAAAAAATATTCCTTTTGAATAAACGTAAAAGTCAAAGGGGTTTATACACCATATAAAAGAAAATTGTGTATAAAACCAAATATGCCTCAATGAAAGGAGATTG
This sequence comes from Viscum album, assembly GCA_963277665.1. Lineage (NCBI taxonomy): Eukaryota > Viridiplantae > Streptophyta > Magnoliopsida > Santalales > Viscaceae > Viscum > Viscum album. The sequence continues at coordinate 291,445,873 of OY728144.1, forward strand.
AGACGAAGTCCTTAAAAATATCATTTTTAAAATAAAATAGATCTATTATGTGTATTCACTATAGTTACACATAAAGAAAGTAAAAATACAAAATAATTCATAATAATATCATGACATAATTTGAAAGTAGGAGATTAACCCAAAGAATGGATGTTGGGTTAAGATGTTCCCTTACCTTGCGTCTTGTCCTGACTCGACCGTTATTTAACCTCCTGAATAATAAACTAGAGTTAATTTATATTTACTTAAGAACCTTTTTTATGTTCATTATTCCTTTTATATCACTTATTACCATGTTATGAACATTATTTAATTATTTAAGTTAATAACGGTCGTTTTGTTGATCTTTGGTACTTGAGTCAACAATAAACTTCTTATAATTATAAGTTGTTTATGTGGTAGAATATCCATTATCTATAGAATTATATTCATAATTAATATGTCATATATATCATATATATCCAGTATATACATTCATTCTTAATATTACGTAACATTTAGAGGTAAGAAATGAAATGCACCGTTCATGGAGACGGTTAGCCGTACGTACGCATGAACGCTACTTTCATTTCTATTTCGTATTTAATGGAATGAAATCATAATTATATAAAGTTATAATATAGTTCCAGTATAATATCATATATAATATCATTTACTCCATCCTTTATACATCCCACATATGGCATTAACGATTCACATCACTTTGAGGGGGCGGTAGTCCGCACTTCCTAAAATGAAATTATCGCGTTTACCAATAATGGAAATCATAAAGTATGAAATAAATGATAAATACAGAAGCATAATGAAAACATAAACATAATATATATATATCATATATGAAAATAGTGTCATCAAAATGGCCACCATTATAGGTGTTAAAAGAATTTGAACAATCATCGTTTCGTGAGGCAGTATTTCGGCACCCACAGAAACAGTATGTTCTTTAACCATTAGACGAAGGTGTGTGTAAGTGTAAAAAAAATACATATCATAAAAACATCCTTGTATATTTTATATACTGGTTTTGTTACAAAATAAAGGAATGAAAATAGTTTAAGGGGTTGGAGATGAAAAATAAAACAAAACAACATTAGAGAAGACATTACCTAAAAAATCAGGTAACTCTTTTTGATTTGAGACAAAGGCTTCCTTGGGAAGAATTATGCCCAAAGTGAGGCTTAAAGGAGTAATTGAGGGATTTTGGGAGTGTATTTTGGCAGATTTTGGCCGATCCAAATGGCTTGAAGGTGTGAATAAGGTGGGAGTGGTGGGGGCCTTTTATAAGTGGAGAGGAGGGGCACTTTTGGAATGTAATGAAATGTTATTCTATTATACAATTCTTTTCGGATTCTAAAGGTCTCACACTTGTATAATTCTAGGATAAGGTGATAAGGGTTAGAAATCTCTTCATAAAATAGGCTTTGGACAAGTTTAAGCCTTGGATTTTACATTATCTTCTGATTTTATTTAAATCGTTAAATAATGAGGTCATCGCTGCATCATCATGATGTCATAAATAATTTAATTTATTTAATGTCTAAAAATTATAAAAAAAATACTATGATGTAGGAAATATTTTTATAATTCCAATGACTATTTATAATAAAAAATATGACTTGTATAACCCCACGTAAAAAGTTTTTAGTAAAACATTTCATGTTTGTGTCATTTTTTACATTAACATTAAATAAAATGTATTTATGTAATTTTCCAACTAATGTGACTCCATGGGATCCCCAAGTTGACCCATGGATTTTCTTGGTCGGCCATGGCACATAAAATGAGGGTAGGACATGTGTCAAGCTCATCTCATAGTATTAAAACATTATTTATACCTTAAACTACACTAATTACCTCTAATCGCGATTAAGAACTTAAAAGTTACTATTCCACAAAAAATTATTTTAATCTCATTGAACCACATTTTACTTCTTAATGACAACCATGGATGTTGTATTTTTGAAAATCAAATCACAGAAGTGTTAATATTTCATTTAAATGAAAAATCAGTTATTTAACTACCACTTAGTGGTTTCACTATTCATCAAAAATTGATGTTTTTCAGAACAATGCCAAAATTTCACCCTAAGCTATAATTGATATTCCGAATTCAAAAATGATGTCTATTTTATGAAATTACAAAAATATAATTTGCATTAATTAATTTTATAATTAATTCCCACTGTCACAACAAATAGCGTGTTTTTAAGAAACAATTTATATCAAAAGATTGACAATTGATTATGTCCAATTTCAAAGTGAAATTAATTTTAATGACCACCATTGGATAAAATGGTAAAAATATATTGTAATTATACATTAAAAACACTCAATAGTATAACTTATCACTATAAATTATTATGATTAAAAAAGTTGTTTTAAGTATTTTTCACTATAAATAAAAAATTAGAAGTTCTCAGAAAAATACCAAAAATTCAACATAGGCTAATTTCGATATTCCGAATCCAAAAATGAAGTCCATTTTGAAATATAAAATTTCTATAATTTTAAAAAGTGGTTATTACTATTCATAAAGACTACCTTGATTAGTCGCGGTGTTTTAGAACTCGAAGTTGCGTACAATGCAAGCTATTGCATTATAGAATGAGAAACGTATCATGGAAGCTCGGGGTGTTACAATCAATACACTTATGGATAGAAAAGCCTTCTTGATTGAAAAAATCATACCCATAACCCTATATAGGTGGATAGAGGTAACTATTGAGACTATAAGACAAGGAATCTCATAACTGTAATAATAATCTAGATTCACCTTAGAAAAGAGTGCCATAAATTTGAATTGATCAGCAGTGTCATGTATGGTCTATACATCAGTTTTCTGGCTATGTGAATCAACAGTAGTATTTTCATTTCATGGAATATATCCCTTATCGAAGTCAATGGACTAATGGTATTCAACTCATAATCACTATTTGTGAATCAATTCAAACTGTATAAAGATATATTTGAGGCTTTTTTTCATATAAACCATAAATATATCAAAACATTTATAGTGTATGTAGTTGTGTAAGGTATGAACAACTACTACAAGATCGAGGTTGTTCGTTTGGTAGTTTCTATCACGAGGCGTTACATGTTGAGATCCATACACAATGAATCGATTCTCCAACATCTTCACTCCACCGAGGATGATTCACGATATATCAAATAACACTATATAGACTCTTACAAGATATAGTAGAATCAGAATAAGTGCTGAGGTAATCCTTCCTTTCAACTCATGAAATGCTTTATTGTAAGTTCTTATCAACATGAACTTCACAACATTCATTTTCAAATAGTAAATATGTGGCTAAACGTATGCTTTTTCCAATATGAAATTATTGAAATATTCATCCATCCAAAATAAACTATATATATAAATCATTTTAATGTGATTCTATTAAGAAACAAAATCACCCACCTTTTATTAGTCAATAGATACTCTTTGTTATGAGATAATATGACCCAACATAGTGTGTATTATTTATCAAAATAAGGAACATATAAATATTAGAATAAAGAAGATTATACTTTAGTGTATTAAAAATAATATTAGTGTCTTCATCATGGCCTCTAGGAGTACATGAATACACCAAGATGTCATCCAATGAGACAATGAAAAAAAAATTTAGATATTGGTGGAACGCCATATTCATTATGTCCATGATAAAATTATTCACATTCTTAAGACCAAATTCGATAATATCATACTAATAAATACCGTACCTATTACAAAATACCATAAAATTTATGTCTGAAGGTTTGAATCACACATAATTATTTCCTGATATCAAGTCAATATTTGAGAATACCCAAGCTCATAAATTCTAGTCAAAGATATAAACTATTTTAAGAAATGTATACCATTTATTTTTATTATTCTAGTTAATACATCAATAAGCCATATAAAAACTAGTGGTACCATCTTCCTTCTTGGTGAAGATCATAGGTGAACCCCATGAAGATGTATTGGGTCAGATAAAACAATTAGACTTCATATCCTAAAGCTATGTCTTGAGCTCTAATACATCTTTAGGTTCCATCATATATGGAGGAATGGACACTAGTGCTGTTCCAAGATGAGAGTGGTCACAAAATATAACACTGTCATAAAAGGAAATCCAAAAAATTAATCTGGAAATACATCCCTAAAGAAGTATATAAATATAGTGAGATCATCGACATATAATCCTTATTCCTCCATGAAAAGATTGTAAATTTATTATATAACACAATCTATCCCATGATTCTCAATATAAACTATAGATTACTAGACATTCCAATAACCTTTTTAAAATAGCTACTTTCATATGGTGGTGTAAATGATTCCCCATGCTGATAGAAGTCAACAACTGTGTTATATGAAACAAATAATTTTATCCCATGAATTACTACTATTCTGGTCATCTCATGGAAAAAGTGGTCCTATAAGAAGAGATAGAATACTAACTCAAGGAGGGTAGTCTCTACATTGGAATAGTCCCTCTAAACACAATCCCAATGATGTGTATATGGTCATCACACCATAGTATTACTTAATCTCTTTCCTGATACATTCCAAATTCAATAAAGTGATGAAGGACTGAGAAGTGCATATATTTAATAGGTAAGATAAAATGGTAGAGGCTACTAAAATAATACAACATACTATATAAATTCCTACACCCTTAACCTTAGGTATCAACTATAATTCATAAATCTGCCCTGATACTATACCTCATATTATAACTAGACAACATAGAGCATGTATTCTCTATAGAAGCTAATCATAAATAGTCTATCAACCAAGAAAACTACCTCCTCCTTGACTTGTCATACTTGAGATACACAAACTCCCAGCATGATGGGGTGTATTATAGCATTATTATGAAGTTTGAGATGGTGTGAATCCTCTTCCTATTGAATCATATAGAAAAGTCTGATATAATATCAAAATATTCCCCATATTTTAGCAAGCATGACACTCAAGTGGGTATCTATCTCGCTAAGGATTCAGATTCACCACATGCCCACTCTAATGGATTATAAAGGATCTTCTAAGAATGATACTCTATCCTCCAAAGATCAAATGAGAATCCTCTAGGGTAAGTATCCTACAATTGTAATAACTATATACCTAACTCAGTAGAGAACCTATATACCCATAACTGTCAACTTACCTTTGGTTTCAATTAGTGATATGGGCCTAGTTTAATTATCACAAAAAATGTATGTATTTTAAATTCATTCAAATTTGTATGTATGTCATACTTGTCTTCATCCTCAAATAATCTAGTAAATTTTATCTCATCATGGAAAAGAATATTTTAAAAGAGATGCCACTCAGTAAAATGTGATGAACAATCCAAAAATAATATTCAACCATTAACCAACTACCTGAACTCATAGGATTAGTCATCTCTTAGAACCTATAGGAATAACTAATCATAGAAGGTCATATAAAAATTAACTGATACAATCTCCTAATGATACCTATCTGGGGTAATCACATCCCACCATCTCTTTTCAAAATCAAAAAGCATTTAAGTGGAAAGGTCCACACTCCACTATTGATCCATCTCTAGATTATCAAATATATATTGTGTGGTATCAAGACATGGATATATTTCTTGTGGACCTCCATCACCTAAAAACATGGGGGGAAAATATTAATATAACTCGTGATTAAAATCAACCATAGCACATCTTGGTCATGGAGAACCCCACATGGACCAAATAAAACATAGAAAACTCTCATGAATGTATATACTAATTTATAGATCATTTAGAACATATAGTTACTCTTGTGGAACTTTTATAAGTAGTACTAATAGCTGAAGTCCCACCATATCTAGATCTGGCATGTCACCACCCTCATGGAGCAAGACTCGAGGTCGGCGTGGTAGCATATCTCTACAAATGAAATGCACGGGAATTAAATCAAGATTTTATTTCAAATAATTGAAAAAATTTAATAAGATAATAAGAATAATAGATCACTACCCAAGGTATACTACCCCATCTACCCAATAATATGGCTAGGGTATAGGTAGGTTTTCTTATTTAACAGAAAGGGTTCATGTAGGAAAACATTGAATAAAATTTCTCCAAATTATTTTCTAAATTCCATACATTTTAGGTCATTTTTTAAAATTAATAAATTACTGAGATTATATAGATATATCAATGTTTGATAAATTTGTATCATTTTTCTTATTGAATAATGTCCCACTCACCTTATCATTGAAATCAACACAAATTTAACTTTTTATCATACATTGTCAAGATTCAGAGTTAGATTGTAATTGGTGATATATGATGACTTGACATGGTAAATAAACCATTCTAATCCATGAAGACCCATACTCTTCTTGAATTGAGTTCAGAAATGAATAAATAGTATTTAATGAGTGACTCATGTTACTAGATATATATAGCTAACAAGGTTATAAACAAGTTATTTAATGTTCCACTATGAATCTATATAGGAAAACACGATTTTTATTGATGTAAACACTTGAAATTACTAATTACCAAACAATGTAAAATATTTTGGAAAAACACACACACACACACACACACATATATATATATATATATTAGTCATGGATCACCCAAAAATACAAATAAATATAGGAAAATGCATGAAGTGAAATGAACATATTTAAAATGACAAGGGAATTATAGGTGAATATAATGATTAATTTGACAATTACCCTTTCCCTCATATCATTTGGGTCAATGATCAAAATTACATCATCAATCCTAATAATATTATAATCATATTTAATGGGAAACACCTAACATTATAACGGGCATCTACTATAATTAGAAAAATACAAAACAATCATTTCTAATTTCAAGGAATCGTGTTATATACTGAAAAAATGTGTTATCTAGGATAATTAATGACTTATGACCATTTTTATAATCTTTTTTAATATCATAAAAACTATATAAAAATAGTAATGAATGAAAATAAAATGATACGATAACACTATGTGATGTAAAGACCCAAATTCCACTGAAAGGATTCCCACATTTGTTGGGCCACATGTCGACAAGAAAAAATGGATTTGTGTGTCCTTGGGGGAAATATTTCCTTATAAATAGATTAAAAAAATAGGTATAAAATTACATATAAATATAGGATGACATATAGCAAAGTAAATGATTTATGGAGTGAATATACAAACATTAAATGAATATAATAAGTAAAATCTAGAAACTGAATCATATAAAGAAATACAATAATGTAATTCATGTCTCTAAAACAATGAAACATTGATAAAAAGTAACTACTATTAGTATTATATATTATATAAAAAAGAATAAAAAATATATTAAGCATCCTGAGAACTAACTTGATCATCTTATAATGACATCTATCCAAAATAATGTAATAAATATTAGGATTCCAAACAAGATACATCACATTGTCAACACCTACAAACAAAAAATCTTCCATAGTACCAAAGTCATCCCAAATAGGTTGTTAGATAAATTTCATCGGGTCAACACTAACAATTTTTATAAAATCTAGTCTAGTAATATAAACATAAATTGTTTTTATCCATATAAAAATTTAATTAAATTATAATAAAATAACTCACACCATATTCATACTTAGATGGTAATGTTTTTAAACATGTGAACATTTAATTAATTCATTTTTGTCATATTGTATAGATAAGCATGTCACAGTGTAAAAGGAACTAATATTGTATCATTATATTCATAACAATTATACGTGGAATAAAAAGTAACCATATTATGATAATGATAATAATTATGATTCAAGGTCATAAAAAATACATCCAATGATGATGATCCTAAAAAAATAGGACCCTATATAATAACGAAGTAATACTAGACTTCAATTGTCAATCCAACCCAGTAACAACATAATTCCTGACTATAAGAAGTATGAGAATAATCGGATGAGAATCATCCAGGGAATTCCTTTTTAATAGATTCTAATTGATTCCTAATATTTTATCCAATGTATGCCTGAGAAAATAATGAGTCATCCCAATGCGGTGAATCCATTGGGACATGTGTTTGAAGAAGTCAAACTAGATCTAGGATGTGTATCTAAAAAACCAAATATCTATAAGATAGTGATGGATTATATGACATCATAACAATCATCAACTAATCAACTAAGACTATGTTCCATAAGGTATATCTCACTTGGAAACTGTATCCTTAAATTGGAATGGTATCCTATTAATGCTCAATGTAGTCGGTTAGGAATCTTTTATTGGCTCAAGTCTAACCACTCACAAGGTAGTGAAAAGATTCAAATATGGTCGAAAACTTATATATATTTAGTTATTTAATTATTACATGTATCCTAATAGCTTGTGGAACACGTTTAGAAGACTCCATGTTTTCATTTCTTTAAAATCATGGTTGCACTATCTTGTGAACATAAGGTAAAATTATTAGAATATTGTCCTTACTTTTAGGGAAATTTCATTGAACCCCTAGCATGATCCCATACAACCCCCCGCATTTAGTATTTTACCTTAGTTTGGACAAGATTGGATGATAATAGATGAATGAAAAAATGCCTTGAAGATGGGTTGTATGATCCATCATCAATATAGTGTCATCTAGATAATGAAAAGTAAAGAATGTATGTAATGGTATAAATCCCTTACTAGCACTCTTCCAATGTGAAAAATAGATCTGAAATAAGTGTCTAGATGGAACAACGATCAAAGAACCTAGATTCAGAAATCCGTGGGGGACGGGCTTGTTCGAGATAGAGTGAAAGGGTAGATGTGAGGTTCTATCTAATAATAGAATGAAAATCCTCCTTTTAAAACACACATTACAATTAAAAAATATGTAAGTGATTTACACTTTATGTAAATATCATGGTATTCCTCCATTTGAAAAAACCCTTATACGATGTTAATGGTTTTTCCAGAACATTACATGTTGTGTAATTGATAAACATTGTTCATTCTAATTTCATAGCATATAATTGGCCTATAGTCAACCTATAACCCTCCTTCTAATTCCATACCATAAAAAAATCCCCACTGGCCAATATACCAATCATATGGTCTAAGTCAAAAATAATTTAAACACTAGTTTAACCAAAAAACAAAATAATCTATACATGATATAAGAAAATATGTTCTTACATTATGAATATTTTTTCTGATTTCTAATAATTAATTAATGTACTTGCTAAAAATATTTTACTTTTTTATAAAAATGAATAAAAATAATCATTATTTCTTCTTCAAATGAGGTAATTTTAACCAAATGTATGATCCATATATTTTATGAACATATAAAAAGTGAAAACATTTTACTACCATCACGAATTCACATTAATTTGAATTATCCTCTCAAATTTTCCATAGTCAAATTCATATAATTTTGATTCTGAATATATTAAAACAATTTATTTTAAATAAATGGGTATTTTCCGTTTAAAATGTTCCAGTTATATTTTAAATGTATTTTAATCTATAAAAATATACTTTGAATATTTTTATACATTATAGGGGAAGTGATCAAATTATACCATATTTATAATTTAACTGAATAATTATTTATTATGATGATGAAATATGGATGAATCATGTTTCATTTTTCATGTGTTAATCTATGATTAATTGAAAAATTTCTTCATGATATTTTTCTATAAATATGAATGGATTATGATTACTTGAAACTTGGGTCCAATATATAAATTCAATTAATTTGTTATTGATTAAAATGTATTGAGGTCAATGGTTACATTGGTGGTAAGGAAATGACAAAAATAAGGCCCATGGGTGGTTATCCAAATCCTGAAGCAAGTACAAGGATTATTGTGGAAAACCTAACTTGATATGAATGTCTTTGTTGGTATCGATGATATATGAATTTTATGAAATCATTTATTCCATTCTTTTTATTCTGTTATCTGTGACATGTTCTTATGATTATGATATTATTCCCTTGATTATAATATTAGATTATTAAATGATTCATGTTTTATGAACTACTAAATCCATACTCCATAACTATGATCAATGAATTACTTGTATGAGTTTAAAAAAATAATCAACGTTTCTTACACATATTCTGATGTTATGATTACATATTATCCTTGATTGATATATCCTATTTTTATTCATAATGATCATATTATCTCATATCTTGTATTGTTTTAAAATGAAAAAGATGTAATGAGAGGTATTAAGTATGGTATATCTATGAAGTGTTTCATGATATAGAAATCCTATAGGAGGTGTAGAATTCTATTTTTAGAACACATTTAGTTAATATCTACTCTCTGATGAAACTAGATATATAGGGTTCCAAGGAATGTATTATTGGGACATGTATTTAATGTTAATATAAAATTATTTAATATTTATCTTATAAATTTTTCTGTCCCCTCATTTGGAATCATAAAAGATCATTGTGATTCATAGAGATTTTGATTAGACCAGTATAATTAAAATGTTGGGGATAAGTCTATATTTTGGAAAACAACCTGATGATTTGGTAATATAGAGTTTTTGTGGCTCCCTTTAAAATTCATCATTATCTTTAAACGGGAATAATAATGTTATTGTGGCTCATATTCTCTATAACATCCTATTACATGCACTTCTGAATCCCGTGTGAGATCAAATGTGTATAAAATTTTATAAACATTAACTGAAAAATATATATCATTTAAATATTTGATAAATTTTCAATTTCTAGGTTTTAGAGGATTATTATTATTCCTTAAAATATATGAGGTTTTACACAATTTTTAATGAAAAATAATTCTTCGGTTTTCCACAACCTGTATAATAAAATGAAACAAAAAACCATTGGAAATTATACATAAAATGGTGAGAACATTTTCAAATTTTGTGTGAGAAATAAAATTCCCATAAATTTTTAATATGCTATGCATTTTGGAGATTCCTAGTGCTTAGTTTTATGTAAACATTTATATTTTTTTATATTCCATGGGTAGTTATTTACATGATGTTGTTTTGGGTTAGATTAAAGAAATGAGGATTCCATTGTACCTATGGCTGGATGATGAAATGTGGGGGAAACCTGTGTTGTTTTCCCTAGGAATTCATAGACCCTTTTGGAGGCATGTGAGGTGGGGAATGTTTTCCCCAAACCATGATGCTTATGTCTCAAGACTGTATACCCTAAAAAAAGTTTATTTTTATTGTGGGTGCATAGTTTATTAAATTGTGGTCCACTTAGGTGAAACAATGAACCCAAGAGTAGGGTCAGAAGGCTACGGAGCATGGTATTCAAAAGTGTGTACCTATACTAAGGAAATAATTTATCCCATATTTAACGTCATTGAAATTTTAATTTTAATTTCATAGCTACCTAGTTTTAACTTAAAATCCACTTGGGTCAGCTGTAAATGCTTTTAATCTATTTTTGAACTACTAAGGAGGATTCCAATGATCAATGGACCATTTTCATGGTGAATTGATGTTCTGATTGAAGGTTTACTCTGGAATATTATATAATCTCTTCCCAATTTAATTTCCTTTGTCATTAGTCTCTCTTTCATTATGAAGAGGTGTGATTTTCCACTATTAACGATGGTTAAGAATAAGGTTTGGAGGGTTGTGTTTCGATGGATAATAGTCCTTGGTTTTGATCTTATATCTCTTCTATAAATGTGTTTTTGATCATCCATATCAAATCATGGATTCTAGATGGGAACGAATTAATCAACGATCATATGGTAGGAGGTATAATCTTAAATTCCTAGAGAATTGTTTATAATTTGGTGTATGAGAGTGTTATTTTTCAATTTACGCATTAGAAATTTAATTTAATATTAATTATTTAGTATGTTCATTTTCCAATTTTGTTCTTAAATTGGGAGAATATAGTATTAGAAATATGATTTATATTGGGATTATTAAATTTTTAGAAGATTTTGAAAATGAATTTATTTAATATTAGTTTATAATTATTTTTGATAAATGTGTTATGAATGTGGGACCAAAAAATTGGATAATTGTTATTTAAATAGACAATTAGTATTGAGATAAAAAATACTACACAAAATACCCATGAGTTTCCAAAATAATATTATATTCCACCAGTATATATATATATATATATCTATATATATATGTACATTTCTTGTTATCATAGAGTTGTGGGACAATAACTCTTAGTCTAAAAACCAATAGGGTGCCAGAATTCTACTCTATGTCCCTAATGATTTATGTGAAATTGAAAAATAAATGACTGATGGAATCTCTAAGATTAATAAAATGTGATATCTCATTAGTGAGTGGTTCAGACTCTATATCAAGATTAAGAATGTATGAGTGGATCATGTGCCATCATGAACACAAGGACATATGGGCTTAAATAATGAATTATTTATTTTGAAAATTATCGATTTAGTAGTTTTACTATACTATTTTGGATGCTTAATGCAGATTTAAAGATGGGATGTTGTATTACGTACTGTTAGTGGTCTCCTAATCAGCTTTACTCACACCATACATGGGAGTCATGACCCGAACATGATTAGATGTTCTCTTTACTAGAATTAATAAGGGTAAGATCTATATTATAGATCATGGAGTTGGGATGAGGTTCGGAGCATTGATGGGGGAAAAACAAGGCATTGGGATCTACATATGAGTTCTCGGTGTCTTTATTTTGGGAATTAGTTTCACACATAACAATAACATTACATGACATTATATTTTCTTCGGTTTTAGATATGTTTTTCATGTTCTAGGATTATCATGTGATGTTGGACTGTACTGCTTATAGTATTATTTTGGTTATTTAATGTTATCACATGGATATTTATTATTTATTTTTGGTATTGTGACACTTCAATAAACATGGTATTGTCTCCTAAAATTAAATATTACCCTCTCAATGTTGACCAGAATCCTTAGTTTAATGGGGATTATAATATTCTAGATCATAATTTAGTATTTAAACATGATATATTACATAAAATTACACTTAATATAACTCCAGAGATTGAGGGGTCTAGTTTCGTTGGGAAACTAGTTAACGTACATAACAATGTAAAAATTGAAAGGATATTACCTTTATTGAAAAAAATTTTATCAAGACCAAAATGATCATTCATACAGAACATTATAGGGCATATCCTGGGAGCATATATAAGAAAGGGGTGAGATATAAAGACCATTAAGGGAATAAACAATTAATAACATGAGGAAGACAATACATGTTAGACATTAGGTATATCTATGGATCATAAGAGGAATATGAATAATATGGTTGGATGTAGAATGATAATCACAACCTATGTTATGTTTCGGAAATTGTGGATTGGGATTACTCAAGGAAACTGCTCGAGTGTCGTTATGGAGAGGCAATCATGGATGGGGCTTACGCAAGGAATTTTCCCGGGTGCCGCTATGGAGAGCAAATTGTGGATGGGGCTTATGCAAGGATGCTGCCCAGGTGCTGCTATGGAGCCCAAACTTGGATGGGGCTTACGCAAAGATTATTCCTCATTTCCGCTCTGGAGTGGAAATCGTGGATGGGGCTTACGCAAAGATGCTGCTCATGTGACGCTATGGATGGGAAATCATGGATGGGGCTTACGCAAGGAAGTTTCCCGGGTGCCACTATAGAGCGGCAATCATGGATGGGGATTACCCAAGGGTGATGCACATGTGCCGCTATATAGTGCCAATCGTGGATGGGGATTATGCAAGGAAGCTTCCCGGGTGCCGCTATAGAGCCATAATCATGGTTGGGGCTTACTCAAGGATGCCGCCCGGGTGCCACTATGGAGAGGTAATTGTGGAAGGGTCTTATTCAAGGATGCTACCCTTGTGCCTCTATGTATTGGAAATCGTGGTTGGGGCTTATGCAAGTATGATTACAGGGTACCACTATGGAGCGACAATCGTGGATGGGGATTACGCAAGAATGATGCTCGTGTACCACTATGGAGTGGCAATCGTTGATGGGGATAACATAAGGATGATGCCCGGGTGCCACTATGGAGCATCAATCGTAGATGGGGCTTACGCAAGGATGCTGCGTGGGTGCTGATATAGAGCAGCAATCGTGGATGGGTCTTACGCAAGGATGCTGCCCTGGTGCCGCTATAGAGCGGAAATCATGGATGGGGATTATGCAAGTATGGTGCCCGGGTGCTGCTATGGAGCGGCAATTGTGGATGAACAATACGCAAGGAAGCCGCCCGAGGGCCGCTATATAGTGGAAACCATGGATGGGATTATGAAAAAGTTCTACCCAGGTGCCTCTATGTAGCGGCAATCGTGGATGGAGATTATGAAAGGAAGCTTCCTGGGTGCCGCTATGGAGCGAAAATCGTGGTTGGGGCTTACGCAAGGATGCTTCCCAGGTACCGCTATGGAGCAGAAATCATGGATGTGGCTTAAATAAGGATGTTGCCCGTGTGCCGCGATGGAGTGGCAATCGTTGATGGGGCTAACACAAGGATGCTACCCAGGTGCTGCTATGGAGCGGCAATCGTGGATGGGGATTAGGAAAGGAAGCTGACCGGGTGCCGCTATGGAGTGGAAATTGTGGATGGGATTACGTAAGGATGATGACTGGGTGCCGCTATGGAGCAGTAATTGTTGATGGGGCTTACGCAAGGATTATGCATGTGTGTTGCTATGGAGCGACATTCATGGATGGGGCTTACATAAGGATGCTTCCCGGGAGCCACCATAGAGGGGAAATCATGGATGGGGCATTTCAAGGAAGCTACCTGGGTACCGCTATTGACCGACAATCATGTATGGGGCTTACGTAAGGATGATGCTCGGGTGCCGCTATGGAGCAGAAATCGTGGATGGGGCTTACTCAAAGAAGCTGCCTGGGTGCCGCTATAGAGCGACAGTCATGGATGGGGCTTATGCAAGGATGCTGCTCGGGTGCCGCTATGCAGTGGAAATCACGATTGGTGCATACACAAGGATGATGCCCGGGTGCCGCTATGGAGTGGCAATCATGGATGGGGCTTATGCAACTATTCTGCCCATGTGTCTATATGGAGCGAAAATCGTGGATGGGGCTTACGCAAGGATGCTACCCATGTGCCGCAATGGAGCAACAATTGTGGATGGGGATTACACAAGGATATTGCCTGGGTGCCGCTATGGAGAGGCCATCATGGATGGGGCTTACGCAAGGAAGCTGCCAGGGTGCCGCTATGGAGTGGAAATCGTAGATGGTGTTTATGCAAGGATGTTGCCCGGGTGCCGCTATGGAGCGACAATCGAGGATGTGTCTTGTGAAAAGATTTTTCACGTGTGCCACTATGGAGCGTCATTCGTGGATGGGGATTATGCAAGGATGGTTCCCGTGTGCCACTATGGAGCGGCAATCATGGATGGGGATTATGCAAAGAAGCTACCTGGGTGCCGCTATAGAGCGGCAATCGTGGATGGGTCTTACGTAAGGATGTTGCTCGGGTGCTGCAATGGAGCGGAAATCGTGGATGGGTCTTACGCAAGGAAGCTGCCTGTATGCCACTATGGAGTGGCAATTGTGGATGGGGGTTACACAAGGATGCTTCCAAAGTGTCTCAATGGAGTGGCAATCATGGATGGGGCTATTTCAAGGATTTTTCCCAGGTGTCTCTACGGAGCGGAAATCCTGGATGGGGCTTACCCAAGTATGGTTCCTGGGTGCCGCTGTGGAGCGGCAATCGTGGGTGGTGTTTTCACAAGGAAGCTACCCAGTTGCCACTATAGAGCGACAATCGTGGATGGTTCTTATGCAAGGATGCTGGCCGGGTGCCGCTATGGAGCATAAATCATGGAAGATGCGTATGCAAGGATGATGCATGTATGCTGCTATGGAGCGGCAATCGTGGATGGGGATTACGAAAGGATGTTTCTTGGGTGCCGCTATGCAGCGATAATCGTGGATGGGGCTTAAAAATGGATGCTGCCCAGGTGCCGCTATGGAGATGCAATCATGGATGGGGCTTACTCAAGGAAGCTACTCGGGTTCCACTATGGATCGACAATCAGGGACAGAGCATATGCTATGATGATGCATAGATGCCGCTATGGAGCGGAAATCGTGGATGGGGCTTTCCCAAAGAAGCTGCATGTTCTAGTTCGACCAGGCATAGGAGCCATGTGATGGGGTTTGGAGGTGTTTCTTGAGGAATGGTTCAACTCAAGGTACTCGGGGAATAGAAGATGAAACACTCAGCTCACGACATGGGAAACAACCCAAGAGAAATATTTCAACTCAAGGTGTTTCATGGTGTGCAGAGAAGTATCTCAAATCATGGTATTTCAAAGGATGAAGGCTGGGTGCGCATAAGGGCGCAATGGAAAATGTCGACTTCCCGGGCCGAAAACAACGTGGTGTGACCGTCCATTCTTCATGGGGGTCTGTGACAGTAGAGAACAGAACAGAATGGAGGTTTGGGAATGCATCCCAGCACTAACCCTGAGTGGGGGTGTGGGGGCACAGCCGCCGTGGTATGGACAAGTGGGCGTGAAGTTAGGAGCCTTGCAGAGGATCAGTCTTCGCGAAGTAGTTTCGCAGAGCAAAGGGGATTGGGGAGCATAGGGTCTCGTGAATCAAGGAATCACAGAGCATGGACTCATGGAGCAGCATTGCAGAGCATGGAATTGCAGAGCATGGGCTCGCAGAGCATCACTCATTGAGCATCGACTCGCAGAGTAGCAACACGAAGGATGCATCTCGTAGAGCATGGCCTCACGAAGCTGCTTCATGAACCGGGAGATCTGCCACCGAAGGTGTAGTGTGGTCTTCTGAAGAAGGGGTGTGAGATGGGTACTTATAGGCTAGGTTCTCCGTGAAGCAAAGCTCTCTCGGCATGAAGACATAGATTGCTCCGCGGAGGAACGCGAATGTCAAATGTGGTTGCGGAGCATCCTGCCTTTTTTCTTTGTAGTGGGTCTTCGCGGCGCATCGCAAATGTCAAATTCGGTCATGGAGCATCAAACCTCCTTGATTTGCATAAGGTCTTCACAGTGCATCACGAATGTCAAATGGGTTCTCTGAGCATCCTACCTCCTTGCTTCCCAGCGACACTCCGCGATCGCGGAGGGGGCCTTCACAAACATACTTCACAAACCAGTATTCCAGCACAACATAAAATTTCCATAACTTCTAATCTGTAACTCCATTTATTCCCTACGACATACCAAATATAGTATTTATAAAAGGGATACGATCTTAGATCTTGTATGGAAGCATTTGAAAAAAAAAATTGACGCATTTTCCGTTGCCAACAACTGCATAACGTTGTAATTAGTTAGACCCACTCCATTCCTAATCCTCAAAGTGATAAAGTGAAATTTTATTTGTATTACCATAAACTAAGTGACCACATCCAACTTGTTTGCATGAGTCTGAATGTATATGGAACAACCATAATATTTGGACGAGAAGATCCCTGAGGGAGATGGAGTGAGTACACATCTATTAAGGTCTGGTATGATATCAATAAGATCAAATATAACATACTACTCCATATTTGACACTACATTGATGAAGGTAGGTAACCAACATGTTTCATGAAAGGATATGGTGGTATATGAGCACCCTAAGAATCCAATATCTACTCTACACTAGTTATGATGCTAAAATGAGAGGAACCCTTTCCCCATAATCTAGAGGGACATCAGTCCTAGGGAATGAACTAGATAACCCAGTACCTGACCATATGGTGAGGTGTGGGCCTCCATTTTAGCATGGTTCTCCAAATCAGGGTTGTGCTTTGTTAACCCCTAAATAGATTGCTCCTCCAGAATAATCCAAGAATTCATTCTATGCATGCATTGGTGGGTATCAACGAGACTGCACAGATAGATACCACCCTCTCTAACTAGTTTCACAATCTTATTTTAGGAGACCTAATTCATTTCAATAACATTATGTGGAACACAATTAATATTGTCCAGTAGCTTATCAATGTTCTTTATAACATCTTTCCGGGACCTAATCACTAACATGTTATGCAATGGAGAATCCAACATCACACAATTGACTAACATGATCCAATTACCAAAAAAATGATATCGTTTCTTCTCTTTAAGAACAAAATAAGTTATCCTAATGATTAGTGGATCAAATTAGAGAATTTGGATTAAACCTGGCGTGATGGGGACACCCAAATAGTCCATAGAAAAATTCCCTCACACCATGGCCAGCTTTTCACTAACAGTAGATATCCGCCCTTTATAACACCCACTGAAAATGTAGAAACTATTTATGTTTTTATTAATGATCTAACCGCTCCAATGGAAGTATCACCCAAACACTCTATTCATTACCAGAATGGATCAGCTCGAGGAGTTCAAGAACAATAATTTATCATCGGCCAACATGTCGTCAGACACTACTGGAGATTTCATCCTCTTTCTATGAGAAAGAATTACACCCTTGAAAATGATCCTATTAATGTGGCATCTCAAAACATCCTGATTCATGATAAAAAATCATGGATAAATCAAGTCCCCTTTCCTCAATCCCCCGAGTTGGCTTGAAAATTCCATACGATTTCCACCTAAAAGTAATTGAAAGACATGAAGAACTAAAGAACCAAAAAAAAATAATGGTAATGTTACAAGGATTAAAGCACATACCTCCCACCACATTATTGATTAATCTCCATTCAACATAGTAATTAGCCTTGTTTATATTCATCTTAATGTCCACATTAGAGCCTTGAGTTTGGAAATTGATGTCCTGATGCTTCTCATGTGCCAGAGCCACTGCCTCCTGTATTGGATAACACATGATAAAACTAGGTAGTTATAATGAATCCCACCATGGAATAAGTTGTTCAATATGGAGTTAATAATACAAGACATGATTTTGTATGGGACATTAAATATACTCATGGGGTGGTAATCTGATATATCAGTGGGACTCAAAGATTTTTGATGAAACACAAGTGTGGTGGCACTTGCAACATGAGGGAGGTCTCCCCTGGACGTAATCCAGGATAGCCTTAATCAAAACCTCCTTCACAATGTCCCAAGGGGACCTATTAAAGGAGGCAGGTACACCGTCTGACCCCTCCTCGATATTAGGTTTCATGTGAATCTAAGCTTCCAAGATATATTTATTGTTAGGAATATCCCTCATGTTGTCATTGTCCCTCTCAGACACATTTTTTTAGAATCACTTCAAATAAATTTGTTCCCTCATAGGGGTACCCATTTGGAATGTGTTCATTAGTGCCCGCAAAGGGATCAGTGAGGAAGGATATGGACAAGCCTCCAATGATGTCCCTATCTTTTGTAAAATATTTTTCCTCTAGCATAGTGCTTGACATAACCAACCCTTTCTTATACTTAATTCATGATAGGAAGAATGTGGTGTTTTGGTCACCTTCTTTATCCCATTTGATCATATCCCCTCCCTGGCCAGCTCTTCTTGCCTTTGCAGCAAGTCCTCTATCATGCCTTTTTTCACCATGTTCTCCTCAAAGGAATGATCATCCAATATTTTTTACAACCTTCTCTTGAGGAATTCATATTTTTTCATGTTTGCCTCTATGTCCCCATTAAGAGAAGTAACCTCTTTATACAACGTCTGAAAACTAGATTTATGCCACCTTAGATTATTTTTTAGAGCGGTCCACTTTTCACCCTAAGAAGGCTCTTCCCAAAAGGCTTGGAAAATGTTCTTGAATCCTGGACACTTGGCCTCGAACTGGCTAATCCAAAACCACTCGTGGAGATCCTATGCTGAAAAAAAGTGACTAGTAGTAGAGAATGATCAGATATACCATATACCAGATGCATCACCATTGTATTTTAGAAAGATGATATGGAATGAAGATTACCCAGGAAATGATCTGTGCGGCTTTATGATCGATTATTCCCCGGCTGGTTGTTGCACTAAGTAAACCTACTGCCCACATACTCAAGATCAAATATCTCCTTATAAGAAATGAACTGCTTGAAATCTAGGAAGGTTGTTCATTGAAATGGTACCCTACCCTTCCTCCACACTAGATCCACCAAAATAATGAAGTCCTCCCAAAAGATCCATGGTTATGAGCCCAAACGAAACCCACATGGTTTATCCAACATAACTCCTCTTTGAAGATGTTCACATCTCCCACACAAAAAAGACATGAAAAACAAGGTGACCTAGACACACCTTAACGACAATGAACTTTTTTTCATCCTCAACCATATCAAAATTTCAATGAAAATTCCAAAAAAATACAAATATGGTTTTTGATAGGATCAAAATGTAAGAAACCTTTCAATTTAAAATTTTAAGAACACTCCTAAATTTGGTTGGGCGGTTGTTTGTGTTTAGGAACTATATTTAATGCATCCACATGTTTGAAGATCTCAAAATCTATGAAATCCTACTTCACTAGAGTTCCAATGACCTAGGTATTCCAAATTGAGAAATGGAATCATTAGCATAAGAGTGACATGGGACTAGCTCAAATACTCATAGCCAACTCGAAGTATGAGGCATTTATTACCTTATAATTCTTGGTTTTATATGTAGTTTATTTCATAGATTCAGGAGGTATTGTGGAGCTGACGTGAGGCCTAAAAAAAACTATTGCACATGGCCTCAGGTGAGATTGGGGTTCATCTCCACGGGGAACCGATAATGGGTGAGAGCCAGTTATGAGAACTAGTGAGGGGTCTATCACAGAGGGTGAAGAAATATCGATGAAATCTAGCCCCATTGCTTGGGGTTCATGATCAGATCCATATATTTAATATCAGAAGCTATCCTAGGAATTTTAATGATTGAGGGAGGTTAGGACCAGGGCCCCTCATATCAGGGGACCTACCCATGAATCAACCAAATAACTCCAACTCCACCAGAATGTGTGAAACTTGGTGGCACAGAGAAAAACTAGAAACTCCCAAGAGTAGGAGGTGCCCATGCAACAAATGAAACTAATTCATTACACATATTAGAGGGAATTCCCATGAATGAGGGGATATATATGAACCAGGCCCAACACCAACTCTGTGGGTAGAAGATCAGAAATGAGAGCCTGATCCACCACCAGAACCACCTTAGGGGGACCTAGAAATATCAGAACAACCCTGGAATCTCAAACCACCTCCACGTTGGGGGGTCGATGATGTTTTTTCTACATGTGGTGATGCAAAAACAACAAAAAATTCTCTTTTTAAAGGCCTAGTAAATTTCTTTTCCCAAGAAAATCATAAGAAATGTTTCCCTAAAATGCATCAATATATACAGTAAAAGGGTGATATTGTTTCCCTAACATTGTATTTTTTTGACTTTATTATCTGTTTTCCTAGCTCAGGGCCTCGTGGGGATTTCCCTAGGGCCATCCGTATTATGAGTAAATTTGAAAAATAACAGGAAAAGACAGGGTATGATATATCATACAACCAACAAAGGGAGTTTGAAAATAGAAGATCAAAATGCACCATTAAAGGCCTAGATTGATCCAATTCCACTAAAATACGATAAAATGAGGTAGTAAATCCATGTCTAGTTCTACTAACTAAGGATATAAATCTTCTAAGTGGGGGCTCAATTGATTTGAAAAAGCCTTAAATCTGGAAAGGCAATTGCATAGCAAGAAGTCAATGCTAGACTGATACTATTAGACTTCCCTTGCCTTTGCGAACCTCTAAAGAAAACTTGGAATGGATTAATCTCTAGTGCCCCACAGAATTCGGGGACATGCACCATTCCTAGAAAAAACCATCCTCTGAAGACAACATGACACTAAAGGAGTTCCGGTGAAGCAATGATGCCCACACCTGTAGGCTAAGTCCCCAAGAAGAGATCCAATGCTGGAAAACGACGGGATGCAGCTTAGCATCACTGAAATGGACACCCAAACTCCATTGAAAGAAAGACTATTCCTCTAAAAATTCTGAATTTCGGACTTATTGGAGAACACAGTGGCCCTCTATTAACTATATCACTACCTTAAATTGTTTTTCGAGAAACAAGAAGATTTTAGGGGTGAGCCCAACAAGGCGTCCCTCAATGAAACTCTTGCACCCTAGGGAAGGGCGAGAATGACATGTGGCCCTATAAGGAGAAATCAAGAACTGGGGGATCCTGAGAGGGTAAGACATCTGAGACCACCATGAATTATGTATAGTCTATGGGAGAGAAACATAAGGTTTCCTTAAATGAAACACTTGCGCCTGGGGAAGGGCGGGAAGGACTTGTGATCATGCCAGAAAAACTCAGGACTGTGGGATCCAGAGTGGGGATGCATGCCAAGAAAGCTGGGTTAGGCAAACGTTGAGAGACAATGTCCCTAGGTGATGACACTGAAATGAATGACTTCAGCTAAATA
Organism: Viscum album; assembly: GCA_963277665.1. Classification (NCBI taxonomy): domain Eukaryota; kingdom Viridiplantae; phylum Streptophyta; class Magnoliopsida; order Santalales; family Viscaceae; genus Viscum; species Viscum album. The sequence goes on from OY728144.1 coordinate 291,468,161, forward strand.
GAGAAGGAATCCTAATCTAACAGACTGAGGGGGTGACCAGAGGAAGATCCATGATCGAAAATCGTAGGGGCAAAGAGAGTCACCTATGTCCATAAAGACCAAACAATCATGAGATTTTGAAAAAAGGAAGGAACATGAAGATCATACTCACAAATCAAATCCATTGATCATGTAGAGGTTAATATCACATTCAAAGAAATTATTTTAAAATTTTAATATATATTATATATCTTCGGTGAATTACTATGACATTATGAGATAAAAAATAAACATAAAATACAATTATTTTAATGGAAATATATTTTTGGTCAATGTTACCCTATTTTTTATCAGATCACCATTGGATGATTATGATGTCATAAAGAAAAACATATATTTATAAGGTATTTAATTTTATCCAAAATTATCAATTGTCCCAGAAAATAATGAAAAATAATCATTGGATAATATCAGTATCCTGATTCCAAAAATAATATTCATTTTATCTAAATAATTTTCAAAATATGTGACGAATCCCATTCAAAATAGAACTCAAAATTTATTGAAAATTGGCATTTTTTTGATAATAAGGGTTTTTGAAACCTAATAAATATTACATTTGACATCATCAACATTGTATGATCATTTATATTTAATTATTATAATTTATTAATAATTAGTTTGTAAACTATTATTTACTTCACAAATACATTAATTCATCAAAATATATTTCTTACTTGTAGATTAATATCAACCAAAAAACTATTTATTTTTTAAAAATCATTTACAACGTAAAAATTATAGGATAGAAATATATTCATTATTTTATATAAGAATAATGTATATGTTCTTATTTATAGGGTCTTGAAACATATCCCTTTATTATACAAGCATATACCCAAAATTAAGGTGCATGAATTTGGGGAATTAATGGGGCTGTTTGAGGATCATGGTTTGGGTTGTGATCTCGATAATGTTGGTCTTATCCCATATATATTCTCAGTCATGCTTAAGTAGTTGGATATCATCTTGTTCATCATTTAGGGAAAATCCCAAAAATGATATCTCCCTTTAATTCTCTGATAAATTATTTTCACATCATACGATCCTACTTGTTGATGACATTACTCCATTTTTCTGTGTTAAATATATTTGTATAAACAAAACATTTATACTAGTCATGTGATAATTGTTCAATAGTTATATTATTAATGGTAAGGATACATAGCATCCATTAAAATCATATAAGATATAATAAAAAATGTATGCTCATTTGTTTTATATATACATACTATATTATAATAAATTTAATTGAATCAAACGGTTAATTTAATTTACAATATTTTGGGTCGTCATAGGGATGGACACCTAATGTCACACAACTAACCAACTTCTGGAACCTATGTGTGGAACATTGGACTCGGTGATAGAAGGTGGTACTAAAGAGGGATTTCATTATTTTATGTTGTCTTGTAATTTGGGAATCTAATATATGAATATAGGATTTGGTTATCCTTGGTCATTAGCTCATTGATTGATGTATCAAACCCGTTAGTGGAAGAAAATCCATGAACCATGGTTGGGATGGATTTTCTTGATTTTTTCGGTTACATTTAAATGTTATTTTTCCATTAGTGAAGAAAAATTTTGTGTGACATTATTATAATTTTAATATTTTTATATATGGGTAATTATGTCATGAGTGTTTTCTATGAATACATTATTCTAGGAACTCAATATTTTTTAGCTGAATCAAATTAAGAATTCATTTAAAAGCTTTTGTTGTGTGAATTATGTTAATGAAAATGAATATTATTATATTACCTAAGTAGAATAAAACAATGTATAATTATGAATTGATTAATGATAAAATATTTGAAATGTGGATTCTATCTAGAAATGGAGAAAAATGTTTCCTAATGGGAAACCATGAAATATTACATTGGTTTTTCCAATGTTAGCCATGGAATGGAGATGGATAGTTTAGTGTCGTGATATTTCATCGATTTTAATTGTGATGCATACTATGGGGTATGAATTTCTATAACCTTATGTGATTCCCTCTTATTAAAATTAGATAATGATGTGTAATTTATCAAAATACGTGTGTTTGGAATTTATGGTAGTTGCCTTCATGATGACATTATTGATATGGAAGAAAGTGGACAAGGATGGAATTGTGCCTTCAATATTTGTACATGAGGAATTAATAATTCAGGGTGAAGGATTGGGAAAGAGGTTATGTGAGAGAATTTATCTATTTATATATTTTATGGAAAGCAGTGAAGGGTGGTTTGGGAAAAAAATTCATATCTGACTTGGGTGTTTCTTTTGGAGACCCATATAACCCTAATGAGAGATGGAATACCAATAGTTTAAAAAATATGTATTGAGTCCTTCAAGAAAATCTTTTTTCCATTTTGAGACCCCTTCTATGATGTGGTAAATTTTTGGTACTTATTTTTTGTGTGTTTATGTGAAGCTTTGGCAAAAAATTTAGACTTGTGATGAGTAGTTTGATAACATGTTATGGAAAAAAATTTATAAGAATTTCATAGAATAATTTTATGATGATATGTTGATTCAAGGTTGGGTGAAAGAGTTTATAGAGTTATTAAATTGGAGTATGTTCCTGAATGTATATTCTAGTGGATTTACTTATTTTTGATTATTTTTACTTGCACTATAATAATATAAGGCTACTTCTGAAAATTAGTTTCATTATGGGATTAAATGTGGGATTAATCTCTAGGATAAAATAATTTCGATGGAGTTGTTTTTATGTTGTTAAACAATCTCTCATTTTTTCAAGAAACCTAATGTAATATTATAGTTTAATGTAGGTTTTTTCTACTTGATGAGTAGATTTTATGTATTTAGATATTATGAAGCATTACTATGTGAAATTCATCCAATTAATGGAAAAAAGTGATTAGGGAGAAGGATCAGTACATATAATCGAAGAAGAGTTTAAATACACTAGTATGGTGGGAGAAGTCACTATGGTAACTAGTCTACCTGACCACTAGTGGATTTTTGAGCTTTCTACAAGATCTTACATCTACAAAAAATCTAAAGGATCCATCAACCTTTCAGTATTGATAGCAGATTTAGGACAAACTAGTATATAGGAAGAGTGTCTTATACCCTGTACGAGTATGGAATTTGGAATAATATTAGACCAGTAGATCTAGGAGGTGGATTGTTTTACATTAGGTATGAGTAAAGCAAATAAATAGTTTATTTTTACTCATCTACCTCAGATGAAATTTCAAGGTAGTGGGAAAGGATAGTGGCGTTGAGTTCAACCAACATTTGTAGATATTGAAGCTAGGTAATCAAAATTCATTTGTACTATTCTTGTGCCTTCTATTTTATAAGATCCTTATTTGATACATGAACTTATATTTATATTATATCCTATAAAATCACTAATGGATTGATTCTGGGATTAGGGTCTCAAATATTATTTATGATGATTAGAACAACATTGGGGTATTATTGATGGACATCTGTTTATGCAAGGGGTGGTCCCTCAAGTTTGTGGAGTTCAATTTATCTTTAAATCATTACATACTTGACATGCCATGTTCTAAATAGTGTTTTGGTATTATATGGATATTATTCTACCAATACGAAATATATTGTAACCATATGAGAGTGAGCATTACACATCTTGATGGTGATAGTTATGTTCATCATTGGGAATGTGATATTTTGATAGGCCATTCGGGGATAGTTGAATAGAAATTGGGCGTCATAAACACCCATGATGCATGTATATATATGGATTATGGGTTCTTGGTTAATGATTTTCTTTGATCCATTAGTGAAGATATTTTAGCGCATGTTTCCTAAATACTTTTCAGGGCTTCCACCTAAGAGTAATTTTGCGTTTACAATTGATCTTGTGCCAAAGATTGTACCATTTAGATTCTAGTTTATGGGAGGGATCCATTACGGCATATTAAGCATGAAAATTAGTTAGAATAATTAATTTATATTTTATTTATTATGTGGAAGAATCATGGGGTTATGGAATATTTTTTTATATGAAGGAAGATGGAACATTTTTTAATGTATCAATTATTGGGATATTAACCACATGACAGTTACGTACCAGTGTCTTCTCCTACATATAAATGATCACTCTAACATATTTGGGGGGATATTTGGTACCCCATGATTAAGATAATATTGGATTAATATCTGTTTAGAGTTGTAACTTTCTATGTACCTTAAACTTATTTTATAAATATGAATTTCTTGTACAAGTTTTACACGATATAATTTGGGATAACAAATTCTACAGGGGTGTTCATCAACTTGATGAATATACTCCTTCAACCATTCCTTATTGTTTTTTTTGTGGTTTAAATAATGTTACATCACAAGACTCATGGTGATAATTACAAAAAACATGACATCATCTTTACTACACTTTGAAAAGGATATATATAATCCAATTTATATAAGTTTTAATTGTGGATCAACATTGGTCATTACATAAGTTAACTCATATCTATGATTTGTGTGTCTGTGGTCCTATATATAGTGATGTAAGTTATTTATTGGGATATTATCTTCAATGTTTTTTAAATTCAAATATTTATGGGGTTTGTGGGTTATTATCAATGTTTTATCGAGGAATTTTCCCATTTTGTAACCCCACATTTGGGCTTTACCTATTAGGGAATAATGAAAAAATGTTCTCGAGCATGTAAGAATTATTCCAAGAGTTTAATAGGCTTTTGAATATGAGATATATATTGTACCTACTGATACAGGTATGGATTGTACCATATTTTTTTAATGTATCCAATATTATACAATGAGTAGTGTTCATTTTTTATGATTTTGTTTGGGTGAATGGTTCACTAATGTTGATGCCACATGATGAGTATTACTATTTTCATGATCTAAGGTTTTCTATAAAAATTATTTCATAATTTTTTTTCTAATTTCCTTTTAGATGAATATTTTTTTTATACTCATTACTAGAACATAAAATAAATCATCTCATAGTGATATTTGAATATTTTGAAATAGTTTTTGGTTTAATATATGAAATCATTCTATTTTGAGGAATCATATAATCCTAGAATGGGAAAATTTTGGCTAAAAAATTAATAAAGAAGACACAAACTCATGTAGTTAATTATTCCAGTTTTTAGTGGAAAATGATTCTCTTGTTAGATGAGATGCATTTTGGGGATTTTGAGACCTATGATAAGATATCTCTTATATACATCCCATTTTATACCACAATTATATTAAAAAATATGTTTATTCAAAATATGTATTTTAATTTTTTTTACCTTTATGTAAATCTGTAATGGTTGGTATTCAGCTTCTAATTAGAAAATATATTAGGATGAGATCACCTATGTCTAGAACAATGTTGTTGTGGCTACATATATACGTGATGGGATGAATTGTGAGTGACTTCCATTGTAGTGGGTGGGACATCCATGATTGAATAAAACAAACCATGCCATATATAGATAATATTTTGGGTTATTCATAAAAATTATATTGTAGGTTTTGGACAAGATGCTCCACCTAACGACAGGTGAAGGATGAGAATCGATGACATGAAGGTTTATTTTTGCCATTTAAAATTCTAGAATTGATGAAAATTAATGATACTATGGACTTCATGGTGGTTCTTTCAATGAGTCCTCATATGATTGATTATATATGGGTGATTGTTGAGATATTTTTAGTGGTACACCATTTCTTACCTATCTGAGAGACATTCATAATGGATCAATTAGGTAAATTATGTGTTCTAGAAATATTATATTTTCCATGGATATCATATAATATAGTTTAAATCCTGATTTTTGGTTTACTTAAGCCTTCTGGTATGTTTTATAGAATCTGTTTGAACCCATGTTTATATGAGTATGGATTTCTATAAGTAGACAAATGGGCATTCAAAATGAACAATTCCTATATTCAAAAATAAGATACGAGTTTGAATCCTTGACTTTTAGGGATTTTGGGAGATGAAATTTGAACTCATTGTTCATACCTATAAAAATATTTTATCGGTATTGTAAAAAGATGTAACCATATGAGGGAATTTATGGATGTCCACTTAGATAAACTCTATGCTAGATGTAAATAGGTTAGTCTGAGTTGTTTTTATTGAGTCTCATGTAGTAGATACTGGAACAAGTTCAATTGATTTTGAACTATAACTATACCACTCAGAGTAAACTAGGTTAGTATATAGATTGAATTTGTTGACCCCATAAGTTTATATTGGGTTACAGTTTATTCCTTTTGGTTTCCATGACATCAACTAACCATAGCATACAATGGTTTCAAAATTTTTCACCCACGTTTATTGTAAAATTAGAAATTGTGGAGATTATTAGAACGATGTCATACCAATTGGAAAGATCACATATTTATCATTTTATGACTAATTATTTACACATGTCCCTAATACAGTAGTATCACTATGATACATCTCATGCAATCGATGTTGTTGATGTTGTTCTTTTGGATGATTCATCCTTTTGAGAGAATTTAATTCTTATTATAGATAAAAGTGTATTTGGGGATTTGGGGGAATACCATGCCGATAGTTTGACTGTTGTGGAAACATGGACGTGTTTAGAAGGAATCCTGGGAGTGAAAATAAAATATACAAGATTAGTGACCTGATATTTATTACACTAGAATCAAATATATTCAAGGGAGTAATGTTCAAGGAAGAGTTGTTATATGGCTGGGAGAATTTAAGATCATGACCTCTCTATAGATGAATCACCGTTAATTTCAAGAACACTTTTAAAATTATTGGATATAACATGGTGAGTTTTTATTTGGGGTTATTTTGGGTGAAACTGGATAAATATGGGAATACATGGAGTTTTAAATGGTTGGAACAAGGTTATATAAAACTGTACGGTTTTATCCATGAAACTATGATCCTCATTAGAAGAAAAATGGGGTAGTGCATGGTTTAGCCAAACCATGAGCCATCCCTCGCCAAACTGTGCACCCTAAAATAGATTGGATGTCCATATAGGGGGTCAATGTTTTTCAAACAATGTTCTGTTTTGATAAACCATGTACCCTATGGCATCCCACCTTTTTATTACATAACGTTTCATTAAATTTTAAAAACAGAGGATCTTTAAAGTCTATTGTCACCAAAATTAGGAAAATAATACATGAAAAACAACATAAAACATCCTTATAATTCACTTATAAGGAATAATCATACCTTCATACAATGTACAATTACTGCATCTCATATCCTGGAGACATAAGTCAAATAAAAGGGTGAGCATATGGCTCAGTAAGGAAAACAAGTGAAACAGTTGACATGTGATTTTGACAATGTTAATAGGAACATGATAAAAGTCATAAAAGCATGACCAATGGAAGAATAGAAATATCATGATAGAAATAACATCAATTATAACATGAATATGTGGCTACACAATTTCATTTAGATATTCATGAACATATCCCCAAGGTTTATCCCCGAGGTGTCGTAAACAATACCAAGGTTATTCACCAATGTATCGTGAAACTTTTCATCTCTAAAGATTAATTCTTTACTCAATGAATTTGAGGGATATCAGGGCACACCCATATTATGACTTTATTTTCATGTCAAACACATAGATCATAAGAAAACATTTCAAAAACAAATATAGAGTATAAATGAAATTGGTTTTATTTCAAAATAGTGGCGTTTTAAAAGCTCATAAAAATAAGATCATTATATCATTTATAACCCATGTAAAGGAAGTGAGGGTTATATGTATGTACATTCCATAATAAAATATAAAATTTTTATATATTTATGAAAACCCATTGAAACAAAATAGTTCTGGGTATTCACATAAATAAACAAGATAATTTATTGAGAGAAAGCGATATAAATTTTGAGGTGAAATTTCTGCAGCATAACGACTATATAACATGGTTTTAGAAAATAATAAAAAGAGAGGGTAAAGGGGATCCAAATCATAAATAACTCATTTATCAATATAAATAGAGAATAACATGTAGATAATAACTAGGTATGGATAGTTTAATGACATACAACAAGGAAAGGAAACTTGAAAGAAAAGAGAAGTTGTGATTTCTTTTATGAGAAATTTGGCAGCCTAACGACGCCACATAAAATTTATGAAAACAAAGTGATGAGATAGGAAAGCATATCTCAACAGTTAGACATGAAATGTACTGTAATGTGGACATATAAGAACATTCCCTCAACATAAAGAGATGGAAACTAGAAGACACAACATAAAGGAATTCATGACTAAAAAGAGGGGGGTGAAAGGATCCCTTACCTTTAAGAGTAACTTTGAATGAATGATGTTTGGGAAATTGGGAGGACTAAGGTCACCTTGTGAGACCTACATAGGAGTTATGGAGACCATTTCATCATTGGGGATGATTTTGGAATGAAATTAATGAGGGAAATGGATTTGTATTTATAGGGAAAGTGAGTGAATAAATTATTTATTCCAAGGGACACCTCATCAGTGGTATTTTACAAACCATGGGCTTGCTCATGGTATTTTCCCATGTTATTGTCTACATGGGACACCTCATAGAATATCTCACTATTCATAAGTCGTCCAAAAATCTTGAACCTTTATTAAATCATTAATGATGTCATTAAACACCCAAAACTCTTAACTGCATTTTTACTATTCACCGATAAATCAATTGTTTCAGAAAAATCCCAAAACATCACCCTAACATAATATCGATGCTCTGAATTAAAAAATGAAGTCCATTTTATGAATATAATTTCTAATTTATTTTAATTTAATTTTTAAATAAAATAAATATTTATTCCAAAAATACAACTTTAAAACTATAACTCATTTTGTAACACCTTTAAAAAGTAATCAAGGACCCATAAAATTATTGTTTAACTATAATAAAATAAATTAATAATTTATTATTAAATTTTATGAAAATATGTTTCCATTTTAAATTATTAAATTAATTATCAAATTGTAAATAAAATATTTATGACAGACAAAAATACCAAAACATAAACTATGATCGTTTTTCACTTTTAAGATGTTCAAAATACATTTATACATTCATGGGTGAAGTTTCTATTTTTTTGGTCAATTTACTATTTATTACTATTCATAGGGGTATGTTACTATTCCTAATTTACTATTAACTAAAAACCAATTTGATCTTATTAGACTCTAAATTTCTCACTGATCGCAACTATAGAAGACAATTTTTTGAAAATCTATTGACATTATTAATTATTTAAAGAAAAAAATATTTTAAAATATCCTTTTTCCAAAATTCATCAATAATAAACATCCAATATTTATTTTTATAAAATGATTACACAAAGCTGCTAAGGTCTCGATACATATCCACTTATAACACCAGTATAGGACCTAAGTATAAGGTGTTCTATGGTGATAGAATCTTGGGGTGGCTTGGACAACATTTCCCGAGGGGTGATTTCTATCAGCTTGAACTTATTTCTTAGGTGATTCTGTTCAAGCATCATACATTGAAGTTCGGTGTGGTCTTGGTCCAGAGAAAATCCAAATGATGCTACCTCATTCCCAAGCTCCTACAAAAGGGCTTCATATGGCTCAAGTCTACTGGATGAGGCCATTCAAACTTCTTTCTATATTAATTATCCAAGATAACTATATTTATTAAAGCACAAAATTATGATTATAGTTTCCTCTAGTCATATTGACCAATGATCGTATAATAATCCAAAACCAATGGTCTCATTTTAATTATACCCACTAAATTAATTAAAGGATATAGTTTTTTGAGTATAAAATAAAATAACACACTAAATTATGAATCAATCATAATTAAAAATTTAGGGTCGTTACATTCTTCCCCCCTTAAGAAATTTAATCCTCGAAATTTTATCTCGTTTTCTCTAATGGGAAATGGTGTGGGTACTTCTGTCTCATAGACTCCATAGGTTCCCATGTGGATTCTTCCTATTTGTGGTTCCTCCACAACACCTTAACAAGGTGAGTAGTCTTGTTGCGTAGAACCTTGTCTCTACGATCCAAGATCTCCACCTACTGCACCACATAAGAGAGGTCATCTTCCAGTTGTACCACCTCTGGACTTAGTACATGTGAAGCTTTAGATAAGTACTTCATCAATAGAGATACGTGAAAGACATCATGATCTTGCGCTAGAATTGGAGGAAGTGCAAGTTGAAAGGCCACTGATCCCACACGATTAAGGATTTCATAGGGTCTAATGTACCTAGGTTTGAGCATCCCCTTCTTACCAAACCGCATGACTGTCTTCTGAGGTGAAATTTGAAGAAATAATTTGTCACCAACATCAAATTACAAGTCCCTTCGACGGTTGTCAGCAGAGCTCTTTTTCCGACTATGTGAATCCTTAATGTGTTGTTGGATGGTGTGGACATTTTAAGTCATCTCTTGCACAAGATTAAGCCCAAGAATCTTTCACTCACCATCTTCATCCCAACAAGCAGGAGTTCTACATCTCTTCCCATATAGATCTTCATATGGTGCCATTTGAATGCTCGAGTTGAAGCTGTTGTTGTAAGAGAACTCAACTAAACAGATATGTTGATCCTATCGACATTTAAATTCAATTGAGCATGATCTCATCATATCCTCAAGTGTTTGAATAGTCCTTACAGATTGGCCATTAGTTTGCGGGTGATAGGCTATACTGAAAATCAATTCATTGCTCAGAGCGTGTGGAAGACTTCACGATTAGATACGATAGAAAGTGGAACTCCATGCAGCCTTACCACATCCTCCACGTAAATTCTGGCAAGTTGATCAAGAGATAAATCATCCTGAATAAAGATAAAATGGTATGTCTTGGTGAGACAGTCCATAATAACCCATATCGCATTATTTTATTTGGATGTTCTCGGGCGACATGTGATGAATTCCATAGTGATATTGTCCCACTTCCATGCTAGTATGGGTAGTGGTTGCAATACCCCTTTATAAATTTGTCTCTCTTCCTTCACATGCTGAAATAACAGGTACCTTGAAGTGTATTCAGCAATCTCCCTTTTCATATTATCCCACCAATAATGATCACAAAGGTCCCTATACATTTCTCTCTACCAGGATGTATAGAGAAAGTAGATCTATGAGCATCATCCATCATCTCCTTCTTTATTTCCAGAATAGATGGAACACAAAGTCTTGTATGAAATTTCAGTACACCTTCATGATCAGTATTGAACTCAGGAAAAATCCCATCCTTCACAGCCTCAAACATCATCTGTAACAAAGGATCTTCTTTCTAAGCTTTCAGGATCTTATCTATTAGTGACAGTTGGTAAATAATTTGGGTTCCAATTGATGATGTCCCTTCCTTTGAAATATACATGTCTAGTTTTACTAAGTAATTTATAAAATTATCTCTGTGAATCCACATAATGGATAGAAAAACTGGGACTTTCTTGCTTAATACATCAGCAAATTTGTTTGCACTTATGTGATGATAATGAATTGAATAATAATAGTAATTAAGGAGTTCCAACCATCTCCAATGTCTCATGTTAAATTCCTTTTTTGTTAAAATATACATCAAACATTGATGGTCTGTGTATATATCACATTTATCCCCATAAATATAGTACCTCCATATCTTCAGAGTAAAAACGACGGCTGCCAACTCCAGATCAGGCATAGGATAGTTCTGTTCATGAGTCTTCGACTGGTGAGATGCATAAGTAATGACATTGTCATTTTTCATGAAGACACACAAAAGCCGATTCATATATGCATTTCTAAAAATAAAGAATCCTTATCCACTTGAGAGAAGTGTTAACACGGGTGTAGTAACCAATCCCATCTTCAGCTCTAGGGAACTTTCCTCACAGACCTTTGTCTAGATGAATATGACCCCTTTTCGAGTTAACTTGGTTAATGGATTAGAAATTTGTGAAAAGTTTTTTACAAACCTCCTATAATATCCCGCTAATCCAAGGAAACTACGAATATCAGTTATTGTTGTAGGATGAGGCCACTCCTCTACAACTTTTGTCTTTTCATGGTCAACTATGATCCCTTCATTGGTAAAAATGTGCCCCAAGAAAGAAAATTTTTGTAACCAGAATTCACGTTTACTGATCTTTCCAAAAAGTTTCTCCTTTCGTAGAGTTTTTCAAATAACCCAAATATGATCCTCAATCTCCTTGTGACTTTTGTAATGTATCATAATAACATAAATAAAATATTCCTCCAAGTTATCAAGGTAGTCCTTAAAGAAACTATTCATAAAATCCATAAAAATATCAGGTGCATTATTCAGTCCAAAGGGCATAGCAACAAAATCATAATTCCCATATCTTGATTAGAAAATACTTTTCCGAATATCTTCTTTCTTCACCCTCAATTGATGATAACCAGATCGAAGATCAATCTTTGAGAAGAACTGAGCCCCACGAAGTTTGTCAAAAAAGTCATCAATTCTTGGAAGAGGGTATTTGTTCTTTTATGTGATTTTTTTCAGTTCTCTATAATCAATGCATAGACGCATCGATCTATCCATCTTCTTAACACTGAGAATAGGTTCTCCCCAAGGAGACACACTTGGTTGGATAAACCCCTTATCCAAAAGATCTTGGATTTGTTTCTTTAATTCCCCCAGTTCCACATTTACCATCCTTTATGAGCTCTTTGATATTAGATGATATCCAGGTACGAGTTCAAGGGAGAACCCTACCTCTATTTCTGGGGGAGGTCCAGGCAACTCCATTGAAAATATGTTAATGTATTCGTGGATGATGGGTACATTTTTTATGGTCAAACTCTCATTTACTTCTTCTCCTTTACCGATAAATTCAATGAAGAAGGATATTTGTAACACCCCGAGATTTTATGAAAAATATTATTTTAATTTCATTAATGTCTTATGTTTTATTCTACACCATGATTACCTTGCGCTATACGCAACACCGTATTAGCTTGCAGTATACGCAACCCTATTCTTGGACCGTGTTACACACAATTTTGATAATAGTTATTCTACGCAACATTGAGTATATATGTATATATATTAAATGTATAAATGAAATATGGTTGGATTCTGTTATACGAAACAACGAAGGATTCTTTCACAACACGCAACCCTGACTTGGCTTGCATTACACGCAATCGCGACCTTCCTCGATAGCGTGTGTTGTACGCAATACCGGGTTTTAATAAACAATGTTATATTATTATAATATTGTCATGAACTAGCCGTTATGAATAGTATTAACTAAATTTTGAATTTTATAACATTATTATTCATCTTACACATTTCTAGAACATGGTATAAGAACAAAATAAATTTTTTCGGGTAAAATAAGTATTTTTCAAAAAAATGCAGTTTTGCCGCCTTTTGATGGCGCACCAACTTTAAATCTGGTTTTTGACATGTTTATAAGTTCAATTTGACAAAATAAAATTATTCTTTGGAATCAAGAAATAAAAATTTACTTTGGATAAATTTTTCATATTATTCTGGTAACTTTCACATTTTAATGAATAGTAAAAACACGCTATATTTTAATTAAAAACAATTTTTTTCATCGTAATATCTTATGTGGTTAAATTATAATATTGAATGGTTTTAAAGTATAAATAGAATATATATTTACCATTTAATATAATGTATGTCATTAGCATTGATTTTACCTTGAATTCGTAGGTTAAATCAATTCAATCTTTTGCAATGTTTTAAACAAAAACCCGTTTTTATTCGTCAACGGGATTAATTTTAATTTAATTTCTGCAACTTCTGTGTATGGAATTTTAAAAAATTGATTCCATATTTGGAATCAGTGGGTCCAAATTATGTTAATAAGCTACTTTTTATTTTTGTGAATTATGAATAGTAACTACGGTAAATTTTATTTACCATAGTTAAAGGTAAATCTGGTAATTAAGGGTAAATATAATATTTTAAAATTACCCTAAAAAATGTCAAAATCCTATTGGATGACTAGAAGTCGACCCATATCACCTAAGGGTCGGATTAGAATCATTTAATGGACATTATTCCATGAAAATAACTTAATTATTATTAAAACCAAAGAAAGTGACAACATGTCACTCTCTTAAATCTTATAAGTATAATAATTTTAAATTAGTGATAAACATCATAAAATGTCGAACATGAATAGTCTCCAGAAAGCTAACAAAATTATCTACATCATGAGTATTTATTTAGAATTTTTTGGGATTAAATAATTATCATTAATTGTGACACAATAGTGATGCAGAAATTATTTATCTAGTGAAAAATCAAGAATATAGTTTTTATTAAACTAATAGTGACCATAAAAGGCACAAAACCCTGACCAAAACTTATTGGTCATGTACATGGAAACTATAATCATCCAATGGTCGAATATTTGACCTTTTGGAGCCTTATACAAGCTATTATGACACTTATATTATTTTATTTTAAATGATGCCAAAGTTGTCAACTTCATAATTTAATAAATATATCAATTTACATATTGTGATTTTAAGATGATAAATTCGAGTAAAAGTATTATTGTGAAAGGTAATATATTTAGCTTCATAATTGGATTTTATTTTAAATTTTTATACAACAAATAAGTATATTAAATAATTATACAAAAATGATGTAGTAAATATTTTATTAAGAGATAAACCAAATAAATGGTTTTGAAAATAATAAAATAAATATTATATGAACTATTTAATGTGATACACTAATTTTATAGATACATATGACCTTTTATTAATATATTAAAGCTTTTATTTCGAACATATCTTCTGTATATATTTTATTTAAATTCAAATAAATGAATAGTGTCAAAATTGACACTATTGTTATTTTACAAAAATAACATATTATAAAATTGTTTAAAAATCACAAAAAATATTTAAAAATTATAAATTTATATTTATATGGTCTATAATGTTATAAATCAAACAATTATGGAAAATTGACAACAAATAAGTAATTATTTGTTATAATTTAAAATTTAAAATTTTATTACCACAAATAAACTTAAATAGATTAAATAAGGATAAATCAAAATGATAAGGTTTAAAATAAGATCCAAACATGTCTAAATTTGATTGGTTGATGAGATTACAACCCTATCTCATCTAATCTTCGAATATGAGTCATTTCTGGAGGTTTTTAAGTGGGGTTAGATTTATTATAAATTAATATTTTTAAGAATTCCTAAGGTGCCCCTCTCCTCCCTTATAAAAGGACACCTCCTCCCCCTCCTCCTCACACCAATTTGAGCACTCAAGCTCGGCCGACCCCTGCCATTTTTTCCTCTCCACTTCCCTATAATAATCCTAGAGGTCCTGGTCTTCTTCAAAGACCAATCTTAGTTACCTAAGTGGAGGATTCAAAGAGGCGTTCTAAAGAAGAGGTAATATCCATTACCGATCTTTTCAATTTCTTTCTTCTTCAACTTCTTCCTCTTTAGTTTTTTCATGATAAAGTAATAACATCAGTATTACTTACATACTGATATGTTATTATAAATATGAAACATCCCTAATTCACCTTCTATCCATCCTACGGAAAAATGAAATCACCGCGCGTGCGTACGTACGGAATACCGTCTCCACGCCGTGGTGTAATCTATTTTTCCACCATCACCTTAAAAGGATGGGTATAATGGTGTAATGAGTAACTATATATGATTATTATGAAGTAATATTGATACTGAAATAATATATATATATACTCCAATACAATTCCACGATCATAGGAACGATATCATCACTCGTGCGTACGTACGGAATACCGTCTCCACGATGTGATGCGACTCGTTCTACATGATCTTCATTTCATAATGATTATATAAATGAATTGAATGAATGAATATGGTATATACTACACTAATACCATTCTGGAAATGAATTATCTATAACCTAAAGATAAGAATAAGAATTTATTCAACAAAACACGCATAAGAACAAAAAGTTATAAAGACCCGAGTAACAAGTAACAATGAAATGTTACTAACAAGAAGCTAATAATATGACCATATATGATATCATATAAATATGTATGATTCTGGAATAATTCAATAAAATTATTTAGACCATTATACAGGAGGTTCGGACACGTACAAAGCAAGTCAGACCTAAGGTAAGGGAAATATCACAATCTCACTTTTATCCAAGATTGTTTTTACATTGGTAATTACTGGGGTGTATTTTATCATCCACATCCATGTTCCTTCAATATGTAATATTATTTCCATCCTTCTACAATAGTTTATATCCAATTTTACCCTTCGGTAAGTTTTTAGTAAAAGATATTAAAGGAATCTTTTGTCGTTTTTCATACGAGGTACTTTTTGACTTTTCCGACAAAAGTACGAAGAATGTTTTTTTAACTTAAACGGCACGAACGGATTTTTACGGTTTTATAAAGCCTTATTTTTATGAATCTTCCTCCAAAATATTTCATGACTATTTTTAATAAAATCTCTTTCTTTTAAAATTCCATGATGTTTTGTGAAAAGAAATTGATTTTGAAGAAGAAAGGATATTTTCCTCAAGAATTCATTTCAAGTGTTTTATCAAAATTATTTTCCATATAAGATAATAAAGGGTTCTGTTTCTATCCATATTTTTACATTGATTTGACTATTTTGTGATGGAATTATGTTTATGAATTCCTTTATCTTATATGAATGGTTTTATAATGTCATGTTGTTTAAGAATCCCATTTTTGTTACATGGGTTATGAAATGATGTATGATTTATGATTTTGTGGCACACATAAGAATGGTATCATTATGAGATGGGTGGGACCTATATCTCCCTCCAATGCATTGGGTAAAGATTTTATATCTCATGAGATAGACATGGATGGAACGGAAGGTTATTTCGGTTCAGTGATACAGGACTGAAACGAGGAGTGAACTCGGTTCAGAAAGGGACTTTGTCCACTAAGATAGTCTTGGCAATGAGTCATGACTAACAAGAAATGATTTTCCATGATTATGTGTGCATTCCACAAAGTTCCAAGTCTTATGTTATGATTATGGGGATCTCATTTTCACTTCTATGATTTATTCCATGTTAAGATATTATGATCTCTTTTGCAGGTTATGATTTTCAAAAAGATATGATATGATTTTTATTTCCTTTATTTGCCCTTGCTGAGCATTTGAGCTCACCCTTTTATGTTTTCTTTTCCCCAGGAAATAAAGAATGGTTTTAGGTAAAAAAAAGGGAAGATCTTTATGGGAGATATTGAAGATCTTTCACCACGATTAGAATATTATGTTCCGAGTTTCCAAAGACACTAAACTATTACGATCCTTGTGTGTGTGTTTTTGTTATGTACCAAGTATTCCACAAAAGTAATGTAATGTCCATGTATGTCAAGATACGAGTCTCTACATTTGGTATCAGATGAAGGTTTAGTCAACCTTTGGAAACTAGGATGCGAAAACGTTAGTGAGATCCCTAGAGATATTTCTAAGGTATGTCTAGGGATGCCCCTAAGGATAAGTATACGTATAGGATATAGTCCTAGAACTAAGATAATGATCTTATAATTTAACCTAAGATGTTAGATATTGAAGGTACTTCCCCTTTATTATGTTGTTTTCCCTAGCATGATTTTTGCCTCTCACACTATTCTTTTTGGGTTTTAGAAAATGGCTGGAAACAAGATGATTCACAATAATGGAGGATATGATGGACAATGGAATGATATTCTTCATGAGCAACCAAATGAAATGGTATTTGGATGTCCAAACATCATTATTATGCCGAATCAGAAATCTCATAATATGATCAATAAAGTAAAAGTTGGTATGTTTCCTGACTCGGCTAATAAGAGAAAGATGGAGTTTCATGATGATCATAGAGGAAAGAAAGTTCAATTTCCCCTATGTAAATCATGTGGGAAGAGGCATCAAGGAGAATGTTTCAAAGGAACTGGAAGATGCTTTGGGTGTGGAAAAGAAGGACACAAAGCACGTAAATGCAAAGGAAAAGGTTCAGTTAACAACATGGATGAGGATAATGGTATTGCTACGACATCAAAAATGGTTAAATGTTTTAAATGTGGAATGTACGGGCATTATGCAAACCAATGCCCTAAGGGAAAGTCTCATGAAGATAATCAGTATGGTCGTATGGGAAGTATTTATGTGGATGATGATGAAGAGACTACAAATGATATGTGAGATGAAAGAATTGTTGAAGCTCGGTCAATGGTTTAAGAATGTAGTGGAATGATTACATGTTTATCATGTGTAATGTTATATAAGTAATCTCATGGCACTATGGAATAAAGAGACATGTAAGGATTGTTAAATTGTTGTCTGATTAATGTTACCAGTATCCATGAAAGGTTATTCAGATATTTTTGGAATGTAGATGATATGCGCATAATGAAGGGATAAGGAGAAAATAAAATGTTTGATAGTATTCATGAGCTCATGACTGATATAAGGAGAAGGTTATATCATGGTTTGAGTATATAGAATTTTTGGATTTTGGTATGTGGAAAGAGTTAACTTTTGACAGCATTCATTTTTTCACTAAGGTTTAATGGGTATTCATATTTTTCAAGAGAATACATCATTAAAGTATTCACATGATTGGAATGTGACCAACAAGATATATGGGGGATAAATGATGGTATTCACATTCTTGGTTGGCGACATTTCAGGTAATCATTTTCTTTATACTATGAGCTTGGACCAAAGTATTTTAGACAAGCCTAAAGATTGTAATGGATTATGTTAACCATAAGTTAGTATTTTTTAAGTATAGAACTTTTTTTTGATATTATTTATGTGATGTTATAGTAATGTAGTTTTAGAAAATGGACAACCTGCAGGACGGGCGACAGCCCATCGCTTCGGACAAGGCTATGGGAATCGAACCCACAACAGAAGTGCGACTGGCCTTTATCGCCTACCACTGACCTACAGGAAGTCCCTGTTTAGTAGAAAACTAGTTTTATTATATTAAGCAGTATGATATGTGAAGTATAAGTTCATTTTAGGAACCATATATGATTAATCTCACTATAGATCGACTTATGTATATAATTTTTGCTAACCTTTTGTTTGAGACAGATGGAATGACCCGTCATTCTATCACATGATCTGCTAACACTACACGAATAACAAATTCAACTTCATTTATTTAAGAGATGAAGTGGAAATTGTTCAAGGCACGAACAATAGTGAGATTGTACCAAAATAAATTAAGTATTTATTGTAATTCAAATTTTCAACTTTAGGGAAATGATCTTGAAAACCAAAAAATGTTGTCCTAGTGCCCTTATATCCGATGAATCAGATGGTACCTTAGATCGTCACAAATTTATGGCTCTGTGATTACTGGATTTTCCATAGCCATGTTCTCTACCACTCTCCATCAGAACATGATGGTTAGATTTCTCTTCCATATCCATATTTTCACCTATGTGGAAACCCAGTGATTATTTTATTTGGATAATCGTTACATTTCATACTTTAGTTTTTAAAGACAAGTTTTGGTACTCCTTTTTACGATGTGGGTTTTTATCAAAGAAACTTTCAAATAATAAACCATTTATAACCCCGACGAATTTCGAGGGAGAAATTCATTTTAAGGGGGGTAGAATGTAACACCCCGAGATTTTATGAAAAATATTATTTTAATTTCATTAATGTCTTATGTTGTATTCTACACCAAGATTACCTTGCGCTATAGGCAACACCGTATTAGCTTGCAGTATACGCAACCCTATTCTTGAACCGTGTTACACACAATTTTGATAATAGTTATTCTACGCAACATTGAGTATATATGTATATATATTAAATGTTTAAATGAAATATGGTTGGATTCTGTTATACGAAACAACGAAGGATTATTTAACAACACGCAACCCTGACTTGGCTTGCATTACACGCAATCGCGACCTTCCTCGATAGCGTGTGTTGTACGCAATACCGGGTTTTAATAAACAATGTTATATTATTATAATATTGTCATGAACTAGCCGTTATGAATAGTATTAACTAAATTTTGAATTTTATAACATTATTATTCATCTTACACATTTCTAGAACATGGTATAAGAACAAAATAAATTTTTTCGGGTAAAATAAGTATTTTTCAAAAAAATGCAGTTTTGCCACCTTTTGATGGCGCACCAACTTTAAATCTGGTTTTTGACATGTTTATAAGTTCAATTTGACAAAATAAAATTATTCTTTGGAATCAAGAAATAAAAATTTACTTTGGATAAATTTTTCATATTATTCTGGTAACTTTCACATTTTAATGAATAGTAAAAACACGCTATATTTTAATTAAAAACAATTTTTTTCATCGTAATATCTTATGTGGTTAAATTATAATATTGAATGGTTTTAAAGTATAAATAGAATATATTTTTACCATTTAATATAATGTATGTCATTAGCATTGATTTTACCTTGAATTCGTAGGTTAAATCAATTCAATCTTTTGCAATGTTTTAAACAAAAACCCGTTTTTATTCGACAACGGGATTAATTTTAAATTAATTTCTGCAACTTCTGTGTATAGAATTTTAAAAAATGGATTCCATATTTGGAATCAGTGGGTCCAAATTATGTTAATAATCTACTTTTTATTTTTGTGAATTATGAATAGTAACTACGGTAAATTTTATTTACCATAGTTAAAGGTAAATCGGGTAATTAAGGGTAAATATAATATTTTAAAATTACCCTAACAAATGTCAAAATCATATTGGATGACTAAAAGTCGACCCATATCACCTAAGGGTCGGATTAGAATCATTTAATGGACATTATTCCATGAAAATAACTTAATTATTATTAAAACCAAAGAAAGTGACAACATGTCACTCTCTTAAATCTTATAAGTATAATAATTTTAAATTAGTGATAAACATCATAAAATTTCGAACATGAATAGTCTCCAGAAATCTAACAAAATTATCTACATCATGAGAATTTATTTAGACTTTTTTGGGATTAAATAATTATCATTAATTGTGACACAATAGTGATGCAGAAATTATTTATCTAGTGAAAAATCAAGAATATATTTTTTATTAAACTAATAATGACCATAAAAGGCACAAAACCCTGACCAAAACTTATTGGTCATGTACATGGAAACTATAATCATCCAATGGTCGAATATTTGACATTTTGGAGCCTTATACAAGCTATTATGACACTTATATTATTTTATTTTAAATGATGCCAAAGTTGTCAACTTCATAATTTAATAAATATAACAATTTAAATATTGTGATTTTAAGATGATAAATTCGAGTAAAAGTATTATTGTGAAAGGTAATATATTTATCTTCATAATAGGATTTTATTTTAAATTTTTATACAACAAATAAGTATATTAAATAATTATACAAAAATGATGTAGTAATTATTTTATTAAGAGATAAACCAAATAAATGGTTTTGAAAATAATAAAATAAATATTATATGAACTATTTAATGTTATACACTAATTTTATAGATACATATGACCTTTTATTAATATATTAAAGCTTTTAGTTCGAACATATCTTCTGTATATATTTTATTTAAATTCAAATAAATGAATAGTGTCAAAATTGACACTATTGTTATTTTACAAAAATAACATATTATAAAATTGTTTAAAAATCACAAAAAATATTTAAAAATTATAAATTTATATTTATATGGTCTATAATGTTATAAATTAAACAATTATGGAAAATTCACAACAAATAAGTAATTATTTGTTATAATTTAAAATTTAGAATTTTATTACCACAAATAAACTTAAATAGATTAAATAAGGATAAATCAAAATGAGAAGGTTTAAAATAAGATCCAAACATGTCTAAATTTGATTGGTTGATGAGATTACAACCCTATCTCATCTAATATTCTAATATGAGTCATTTTTGGAGGTTTTTAAGTGGGTTTAGATTTATTATAAATTAATATTTTTAAGAATTCCTAAGGTGCCCCTCTCCTCCCTTATAAAGGGACACCTCCTCCCCCTCCTCCTCACACCAATTTGAGCACTCAAGCTCGTCCAACCCCGGCCATGTTTTCCTCTCCACTTCCCTAGAATAATCCTAGAGGTCCTTGTCTTCTTCAAAGACCAATCATAGTTCCCTAAGTGGAGGATTCAAAGAGGCGTTCTAAAGAAGAGGTAATATCCATTACCGATCTTTTCAATTTATTTCTTCTTCAACTTCTTCCTCTTTAGTTGTTTCATGATAAAGTAATAACATCAGTATTACTTAAATACTGATATGTTATTATAAATATGAAACAACCCTAATTCACCTTCTATCCATCCTACGGAAAAATGAAATCACCGCGCGTGCGTACGTACGGAATACCGTCTCCACGCCGTGGTGTAATCTATTTTTCCACCATCACCTTACAAGGATGGGTATAATGGTGTAATGAGTAACTATATATGATTATTATGAAGTAATATTGATACTGAAATAATATATATATATACTCCAATACAATTCCACGATCATAGGAACGATATCATCACTCGTGCGTACGTACGGAATACCGTCTCCACGATGTGATGTGACTCGTTCTACATGATCTTCATTTCATAATGATTATATAAATGAATTGAATGAATGAATATGGTATATACTACACTAATACCATTCTGGAAATGAATTATCTATAACCTAAAGATAAGAATAAGAATTTATTCAACAAAACACGCATAAGAACAAAAAGTTATAAAGACCCGAGTAACAAGTAACAATGAAATGTTACTAACAAGAAGCTAATAATATGACCATATATGATATCATATCAATATGTATGATTCTGGAATAAGTCAATAACATTATTTAGACCATTATACAGGAGGTTCGGACATGTACAAAGAAAGTCGGACCTAAGGTAAGGGAAATATCACAATCTCACTTTTATCCGAGATTGTTTTTACTTTGGTAATTACTGGGGTGTATTTTATCATCCACATCCATGTTCCTTCAATATGTAATATTATTTCCATCCTTCTACAATATTTTATATCCAATTTTACCCTTCGGTAAGTTTTTAGTAAAAGATATTAAAGGAATCTGTTGTCGTTTTTCATACGAGGTACTTTTTGACTTTTCCGACAAAAGTACGAAGAATGTTTTTTTAACTTAAACGGCACGAACGGATTTTTACGGTTTTATAAAGCCTTATTTTTATGAAGCTTCCTCCAAAATATTTCATGACTATTTTTAATAAAATCTCTTTCTTTTAAAATTCCATGATGTTTTGTGAAAAGAAATTGATTTTGAAGAAGAAAGGATATTTTCCTCAAGAATTCATTTCAAGTGTTTTATCAAAATTATTTTCCATATAAGATAATAAAGGGTTCTTTTTCTATCCATATTTTTACATTGATTTGACTATTTTGTGATGGAATTATGTTTATGAATTCCTTTATCTTATATGAATGGTTTTATGATGTCATGTTGTTTAAGAATCCCATTTTTGTTACATGGGTTATGAAATGATGTATGATTTATGATTTTGTGGCACACATAAGAATGGTATCATTATGAGATGGGTGGGACCTATATCTCCCTCCAATGCATTGGGTAAAGATTTTATATATCATGAGATAGACATGGCTGGAACGGAAGGTTATTTCGGTTCAGTGATACAGGACTGAAACGAGGAGTGAACTCGGTTCAGAAAGGGACTTTGTCCACTAAGATAGTCTTGGCAATGAGTCATGACTAACAAGAAATGATTTTCCATGATTATGTGTGCATTCCACAAAGTTTCAAGTCTTATGTTATGATTATGGGGATCTCATTTTCACTTCTATGATTTATTCCATGTTAAGATATTATGATATCTTTTGCAGGTTATGATTTTCAAAAAGATATGATATGATTTTTATTTCCTTTATTTTCCCTTGCTGAGCATTTGAGCTCACCCTTTTATGTTTTCTTTTCCCCAGGAAATAAAGAATGGTTTTAGGTAAAAAAAAAGGGAAGATCTTTATGGGAGATATTGAAGATCTTTCACCACGATTAGAATATTATGTTCCGAGTTTCCAAAGACACTAAACTATTACGATCCTTGTGTGTGTGTTTTTGTTATGTACCAAGTATTCCGCAAAAGTAATGTAATGTCCATGTATGTCAAGATACGGGTCTCTACAATATTGGATGTTCTTCTAGATAACGATCAGGTTGAGATATCTCTCCTTTTAAGATAACTGAAGGGTTTCCATTCAAGACTAATGAGATTTCCTTACTTCTGCATTGATCTTAGCATTATACTTTGAGATCCAGTCCATCCCTAGTATAATGTCGATTTCCAAAATGGGAATGACTACTAGATTTGCAATAATACTGTGCTCACCAAAGTAAAAACTAGTGTTTCTAAACACTGATGAAGCTTGGATAATCCCACCATTAGGTTTCACTGATAAATCTACTTTTATAAAGACGGGTATTGATTCTAAATTATTTTCAAACATGGAAGAAATAAAGTAATGCGTAGAAAAAGAATCAAACAAAGTACTTTCTAGCTTTGATAGAACAACAAGAGTAGCTGCTATCACATTATTTGGATCTTCAACTTCAGATGTCGTGATAAAAATAGCACAACCTTTCTCCCTTAGCCTTTTCTGAGGCTGATGGTGGTTCCCCTCCACTGCCCTCGAATTTGGACAATGATTCGAAAAGTGCCCATGTTGTCCACAATTATTGCACTGGACATCAAGTACTTCCTGCACCATCTTCCCCTTATGGTTAGTGTTTGGAAGTTGAGGTTTCACCTCACTGCGACAATTCCTCGCAATATGGTCATCTCTTACACACTTGTAGCATATCCTTCATCCGAGGAGGTAGTTCCCCGAATTCTTATTCACACATTTATTACAGGTGAAACGTTTCACCTTCTCACATCATCTTACTTGATAAAATCTTCTCCCTATGCTTGGCTCCATTGATCCCTTTTTTTCATTAGATTTATGAGACCACTACATCTCACAAAACTCTAGTTCGACTTTCATCGCACTCTTCATGATCTCCTCTTTGCTATCATTGTCTCGGTTGGATAGATTCTTCTGCAAATGAGGTCTCAATCCACCAAAGAATCTATAAACAATACTATTTCGATCCATGACAAATCTAGAGGTATATCGTGAATGTCGGGTGATGTTCATCTCATTTTTTCTGATAGATTCGTTCTTCTTCTACTTCAGGTCGATAAAATCTTTCTCCATTCTTGTTCTCAGGGATCGAGGAAAATACATACAGAAGAAAATCACTCTAAACTCTTCCCACTCCATAGCTTCAGACAACACTCTTTTCCTCATGTTTTTAATCAGCTCCCACCAATGATCTGCTTCTCCTTCTAAGTGATATACAACTAGGGTGAACTTCTCATTCTATGAACAATGGAGCATAGAATAGATATTTTCGATGGAGCTGATCCACTACACAGCAATCAATGGGTCAGTCGATACACTAAAGGTTGGTGGTCGCTGACAAATAAAAGACTCAATATAATGTTATTACCATTGTGCTGAGATCTATCTCTCAACATGATTAAAGTTATTTACCATAACTTCAGTCAGTTGGTTCATCATTCCCATGAATGTTTCCATTGCGGCTTCCATTAGAGGGCCGTCAGCGCGAGGCCCATTATGGTCAGCATTTGCACGGTTACTCCTATTTCCCGCCATTTCTAAAATAATAAAACCATAATGAGAAACTTATTTCATTTACAAATATTTTAGCTATAATGGAATTATATCTTAAAACATATTTAAACAATTAAATTTCTCTATAAATCCATCATAATGATTCATAAAAATCTTATGATTAACCAAACATATCCCTCATGATTGTCCTAACCAAGAGTTTATCAAGTCCTGTAGTCATATACCAGGCTACCCCAGGTCAGGCCCGAAACTCCTTGTCAGAGTTTTCCCTCCTAGGTAACTCTGTGCCAGAGTCGCCTCTACCCGCTTGTATCCCGATAGGGATGTATTTTCTTGATAAACCACTTAATTAATACTCACCAAAATACCGGGAAGTTTTCCTATATTTAAAATTTTCTATATGATTCTTCCTAATGATTTCATAGCCTAATTTACATAAACAACTAAATTATCCTTTCATACCAACTATTGAATCCTTCCTTTTTTATTACATAACATTTCATTATATTTTACAAAAATAGGATCTTTAAAGTCTAGTGTCATGGATATCAGGAATATAATAGTTGAAAAACAACATAAAAAATTCTTCTAATCCACTTGTAAGGGTTCATCATAAGTTCATCCTAAGTAAAATTACTTCATCTCATATCCTGGAGACACACATCAAAGAAAAGGGTGAGCATAAGGCTCATAATGGAAAACAAGTGAAATAGTTGACATGTGCTTTTGATTATTTATAATAAGAACATGATAAAAGTCATAAAGTCATGTGAAATGGAAGAATAGTAATATCATGATAAAAAGAAAATAAATCATAACTTGAATATGTGGATAAAAGATTTCATTTAGACATTCATGTATATATCACCATGGTTTATCCCCAAGGTGTCATAAAAATTACCAAGGTAATTCACCAAGGTATCGTGAAACTTGTCATCTCTAGAGATTAATTCTTTACCTAATGAATTGGAGAGCTTTCAGTATGACAACCTTTCTTTATATTACAACTTAAACATGATTTATTATATAAAACTTCACTTGATACAACAAAGAAGATCAAGGGGTTTAGTGTCTTTGGGGCTTAGGATCATTACATAAAAACTTGAAACATGAAATACAAAATCTTTATTGAAAACTTACTTTACAAGACCACTACATTCCCTCATACTTAGCATTGCATTGGATAACCTGAGGACATGAATAATAAAAGGGTGAGCTATAAAGCCCATTAAGGGTGTACACATGGAATAACATGAGGAGTAAAATACATGTTATACAATAGGCATATCAATAGAGAATAAAAGAAACATGAACATAAAGAGACGATAAAGAAAGATAATCATAACATGGAAATGTGGCAACACCACTTAACATTTAATTAGCATGATCCAAGGATCAATGCACATAAATCATGAGTAAACCCTCATTGCACATGAAGCACGCGTAAACCGTCGTTGCACTTAAATTAGCATGACTCAACACTCATTGTACAAGACGTATCATGATACTATACTTTACCCAATGCATTGGAGCACTATAAGGGTGCACCCATCTTAAACATTTCATTTTGTGCATAAGTGTGCCACGTGGATCATACATCATTGATTCATAAAACATATCCATTTCTTCCATGATAAAGGAATGTGGAATTCATACATGAAACTGTAAAATCAATAAGTAAATGTGCATAATGGTGAATACCCTTGATGGAGAAATGGTCATGGTATTCATAACACAATGGCATTGTCTTAGAAAATCGGTGTGATTTCGGCAGCGTAATGGCATGACATAAGAATACATAAAAATGGTTGATGAGAGAGAAAGGGGTTCCTCATCATATTTACATGAAATGGAGAATAATGTGGTCATATAGATACATGTACCAACAATTTAAATGGAATTTAGATTCCTGATACAAAAGTATTGCTTGAATTTAAAAGAGGAGAGAGAAGTTCCTTTCGGAATTTCGGCATAGTAACGGGTGTACATGGGAGGCATTTAATGAGAGAGAAAGGGGTATGCCATCAATAAAACATAAAAAGGGAAGTATGAGGGAGGTGCGAAACCATACCCCAACATTCATAATTGAAATTAAAAGGTCAAAACAACTTATAGAAAAATGGACAAAAAAGAGAAAGGAAGAAAAACCCCTTACTAGGAAGTGTGCTTCCAATGGCTAGAGAGAGGCTTGTGAGAGGCTTCCTGGGAGATTGGGGAACCTTGGGAGGATTCTAGAGAGATTATGGCAGAGGTTAGACGAACTCCAAGGTATTTTAGTGAGGAGGAAGTGGGAGCTTGGGTGGGTTTATATAGGAAAGGTGAGGAAATTCTTTATTATTTAGGTTTGGGTCCCCTTACATTAAATTAATCCAAACCAAAAACCATCCCATGGTTTTTCCCATGGTTTTTGGCAAAGGGAAGAGAAAAAAATATTTTATAAGGCCCAAGTCCGAACTTCTTAAAATAATAAGGTTGCTTATGTGGAGGTGAGTCACACTCCCATGGAAATTAATTTAAAAAGGAAAAGTGTTGAATATGTCTTGAGGGGTCCATTAATGCTTTGAAAAGTAAGTCAAAAAACCCCAAAATTACATATATAAATGATAAAACATATATTGGCCGAATATAAGGAATATTGTATTCTATTACATCACCATTGGGTCATTATGATGTCATAAAACACATTATATATTTAAACGGTATTTAATTTTGACACAAATATTTGACTGTCTCAGAAAATTAAAAAAAATTCACCATTGGATAATTTCGATGACCTGATTCCAGAAATGAAATTTATTTTATCTAAAAAAATTTATAAAAATTTTAATTTTCACTTTTAAAATAAAAACCATCATTTATCGAAAATTCACGGGTTTTGACAGAAATGGTTTTCAAACCATATTTTAAAATTTCAATTGCATTCATAAAATTATAAGATAATTTATATTTAATAAAAATTAATATAATAATATTATTATTATTTTATTAAAATATTATTTAATTCAAAAATCCTTTAATTTAATAAAATTGATTTATTAATTAAATAATAACTAAAAACACCATTTGTACTTTAAAAACTATTTACAATGTATCAAAAATGACTAGAAATTATATTAATTATTATATGCAAAAATAATGTACATGCATATAGTACTACTTATTTGTTACATAACCCCTTAAAACAGCCACATAAGACCTAAGGGTAAGGTGTCCGATGGTGATAAACTCTTGGGGTGGCTCGGATAACATCGCTCGAGTGGTAATCTCTATCAACATCCACTTTTCCCGTAGATGGTTCCGTTCGAGCTTGACATGGTGAAGCTTAGCTTGGGCTTGGTCAAGGGAGAATCCCAGGGATTCCACCTCTTTTCCAAGCTCCGAAAAATGGGCTTCGTATGGGGAAATTCTACATGATGAGGCCATCACTTCTTTTTTCTGAGTAAATTGAATTTGTTAAGGTCCTATATTTATACCAATCATGTGATCACTGTTCAATGGCTATGTTAACAATGGTCAAAATTCTTAACAAAAAACCAAATAAGTTGACATCTTATAAAAACATGTTTCATAAAGAGACATTTAGCTGGATCAAGTGGGATTTTCCATTAATGAAACGTTGGGTCGTTACAATATTCTCCCCTTAAGAAATTTCACCCTCAAAATTTTCCGCTTCCCACACTAAAATAAATGTGGGTAACTCAGCTTCATCATATCCTCCGATTCCCAAGTCTCTTCTTCAAACTTGTGGTTTCTCCACAATACCTTGACCAGGGGCATTGTCTTATTTCATATAACTTTTTCTCTATGATCTAAGATCATCATTGGTTGCTCCTCATAAGAAAGATCATATTCCAATTGTACCACCTCCGAAGAGAGTACATATGAAGGGTCCAGTATGTACTTCCTTATGAGGGATACATGAAAGACATCATGTACTTTGGCCATGGCAAGTGGAAGTGCTAGTAGATAGGCCACAGCCCCGACACGACCAAAAATATCAAAGGGGCCGATGTACCTTGGACTTAACTTCCCTTTATTTCCAAACCTCATGACCTTTTTCCAAGGAGATATTCGTAGAAACACCATGTATCCAACTTTAAACTCAAGGTCTCATCGACGATTATCTGCATAACTCTTCTTTCGACTCTATGCTGCCTTGATATGATGCTAAATGGTTCTCACCTTCTCCACCATTTCTTCGACCATTTCTGATCCAAGAAGCTTACGTTCACCAACCTCATCCCAACATGCCGTTGTTCTGCACCTTTTCACATATAGGGCTTCATATGGTTCCATTTGGATGCTCGAGTGGAAACTGTTATTATAAGAGATCTCAACTAGAGGAAGATGTTGATACCATCCTCCTTTAAACTCCATTGAGCATGCTCTAAACATATCCTAAAGTGTTTGGATAGTCTGCTCGGATTGGCCATCAGTTTCAGGATGATAGGCCGTACTGAAGTTCAGTTCAATATTAAGAGCATGTTGAAGAATCTTCCAAAACATAGAGGTGAATCTTGGCTCTCAGTCAGATACAATAGATAGCGGTACTCCATTCAACCTTACCACTTCCCTGATATATATCTGTTCCAATTGATCCAATGAGAAATACTCCTGAATAGCAATGAAATGTGCAATCTTTGTAAGACGATCCAAAACAACCCAGATTGCATTGTTTCCTTTGGATGTCCTCGGAAGTCCGGTGACAATGTCCATGGTGATGTTCTCGCATTTCCATTCTAGTATGGGCAATGGTTGCATAATCCCCTTAGACTTTTGCCTCTATGCCTTCAATTTCTGACACACCAGGGACATTGATGTATATTCGGAGATCTCCTTCTTCATATTATCCCACCAAATGTTTTCTCAGAGATCTCGATACATCTTTGTGCTCCCTGGGTGAATAGTGAAATTTGAACTATGTGCATCATCCAAAAGTTCCTTCTTCATCTCCAGAATTGATGGAACACATATTCTTTTCCCAAACCGCACAATTCCTTCTTCATTGACATTAAACTCCGAGGATTTCCCCTTTTTGATAGCTTCCACTTTTTCTTGAATTCCCACATCATCCTTTTGAGCATCCTTTAACCTTTCCAAAAGAGATGGTTGAGAAATCATTTGTGAAAGGATTGATGATGTTTTTTTATTTATGATTCCCACATCCATCTTCATCAAGTCTAAGAAGATTGGATCCTTCTCAATTCTCATCATTGATAGAATCACTAGATCCTTTCTACTTAGGGCATCTTCCACCTTGTTCGCTTTCCCAGGGTGGTAATATATTGAACAGTAATAATCCTTGATGAGCACTATCCATCTTATCTGGCACATATTAAGCTCTTTCTATGTGAATATATATTTAAGACTCTTGTGGTCAGTATATATCTCACATTTCTCTCTATAGAGTTAATGCCACCAGATTTTCAAGGAAAATATCACAGCCGCCAACTCCAGATCATGTGTTGGATAGTTTTGCTCATGGATTTTCAACTACCTTGATAAATAGGATATCACTTTATCATTCTGCATCAGCACACAACCTAAGACCTTCTTTGAATCATCACTGAATACCACAAAAATTTCCCCACTTGTGGGTAAAGAGAGCACGGTTGCAGTGATAAGCCTCCTTTTCAACTCCATGAAGCTTTCTTCGCATTCATCACTCCATGAAAACTGTACTCCATTTCGAGTTAGCTTGGTAAGAGGGTTGGAAAATCGTGAGAAATTTGTCACAAATCGTCGATGATATCCAGCTAACCCCAAGAATCTACGGATATCAGTTACCGATGTTGGAGTCGGTCATCCCTCGATTGCATCTATTTTGGAGGGGTCCACAGATATTCCATTGCATGTGATGATATGTCCCAGGAATGAGACCTCCTTCAACTAGAACTCACACTTGATGTACTTTGAATAGATCTTATCCTTGCAAAAAGTCTCTAGTACAGTTTTAAATTGCTCCTCATGATCCTCCTTGGTTTTGGAGTATATTAGAATATCATCTATAAAGACTACCACAAATTTATCAAGGTAATATATAATGACTCTATTAATCAAGTCCATGAATATTGCTGGATCATTGGTGAGTCAGAAAGGCATTAATATGAATTCATAGTGACCGTATCTTGTACGAAAAGACGTCTTGGGAACATCTGTATTCATCACCCTTACTTTAAAATATCTCGACGGAAATTCCACCATGGAGAAGTATTGTGCTCCACGCAATTGATCAAACAAGTCATCGATTCATGGGAGAGGATACTTGTTCTTTATCTTGATTTTTTTATGTTCACGATAATCAATGCAAATCCGCATTGATCCATTCTTCTTTTTGACGAAGAGGACTGGTTCACCCCTTGGTGAAGCACTTGGGCGTAAAAACCCTTTATCCAGATTCTCCTGTAGTTGTTTCTTCAGCACTTCAATCTCTACAATAGCCATTCTATAAGGAGTCTTGGATATTGGTAGTGCCCCAGGTATAAGTTCAATTGAGAACTCAACATCTCATCTTGGAGGAAGACCAGACAGTTCCTCGGGAAACACTTCAGCGAATTCCCTCACAATAGGCATTTCTTCAAGGATGGTTTCTTCTTTGGACTCATTCATCTAATCCAGATACGTGTGCTAATAGGGCAGTAATATCCATGTTTGAGATGATAGAGCTAAATGAGATTCATCTTCCTCCTGACAGTTGTAAATAATTGGGGGTCAATTCTTCATATGGAGTGTGATTTCCCTATCCCGACAATTTATATTGGCTCTATATAAGGAAAGACAATCCATGCCCAGAACTACATCAAATTCCACCAGAGGTAGTATGAAGAGGTTCACCGGGAAATTTAATCCATAGATTATAACAGGAGAGGACTTATATTCATGGGATGTAATGATTTCCCCATTTTCCGTACTGACCGACATCTTTACTTCCATGATTTGTGGTGGTTCTGGGATTATTATACTAAACATTCGTGATATAAAAGAATTTGTAGAACCTGAATCAAAAAGTATGTTTGCTATTCATGAATGAATAACTAGTGTACCTGTAAACACTTCGTTGTCGGGGTTCACTTCGGCAGAAGTGATGGAAAAAGCTCTTCCTTGCTGTCTTGAAGGTTGTTGGTTGCCTCTAAAAACCATTGGATTAGGGCACTGATTTGAAAAATGACCCGGTTCATTGCATTTATAGCATTGAACAATGCATTGAGGTTCGAAGGAAGCATTCCTCTCCTCTGTCACAGCCGCATGTCCTTTTTGCTGACAGTTAATAGCTAGGTTCCCTTCTCTTCCACACCTGAAGTATTTTCTCATCCCCTTAAGGCAATTTCCAGGGTGCTTCTTTTCGGACTTTTGGAAAGTGGGGTACTAGTACTTCATAGCGTCATTGGATTTATCCATTAGCCCACTAGCATTGAAGTCCACCTTACAATTCTTATCCCCATGATACCACTGTGATTATTCGATCTCCATTTCGACCTTGAGGGAACATCGGACAATTTCCTCATAGCTGTCGAAGTCACGGATCGATAATGTTTTCCGCATACTAGGCTTCAGACCACCAAAGAAGCGGTTAACCTTGCATTCGGGGGTAACGAAAAAGCCGGAAGTGTATCGTGCAAGCCTTGTGAATATTTCCTCGTACGCTCCAATAGATTCCTCATCTTTTTGCATGAGGGAAAAGAAGTCCCTTTCCATCTTAATCCGTAGGGTGTGAGAAAAATATTTATCGAAAAACATCTTCCGGAAATCCTTCTATTACAAAGCCTTGATCTCCTCCTCAGGCTTCGTATTTTTTATCAATGTCCACCATTGATTAGCTTCACCCTCCATATGATAAGCAACTAGGAGAACCTTCTCTTGTTTATAACATTGAAGGATGGAGAAGATATTTTCAATGTCATTGATCCATTGTTCAGCGATCATGGGATCAGATGATCCACTAAAAGTAGGATGCCTTTGTCTCATGAAACTCTCGATAGTGACTTCTTCTTTCTTAGGGGGGGGGGGGTTGAACATTCATGTTGACCAGTGTTTCTATTAAAAACTTGAGCTATCTGAGAGAGAAGCGTGACAAAGTTCGCGATTCCCACTCCCATTGGATTTGGCATCTCATTAGTACAATCGTCACACTGATCTTCACAACGGTTGTTAGCCCGAGTACTCCTATTACAGGCCATTGGCTGGAATAAAAGGAAAGTTAGGGGTAACAAATAAAGGGTAATCTGAATACAAAAGTTGATGACTTATAGATAAAACTTCATTTCCTTAACTCAAGAGTCTATAGGCTTTAATCTAGGCTTTTCATGATCTACTATCTAACAAATATTCTTAGGGGAATTTTTCCATTAATAAGGGTTCATAATGAGATAGTGAATTTATCAAAACATATCCCTCGGGAGTGTCATAACCAAGAGTGGAGCAAGGCCTG
Source organism: Viscum album (assembly GCA_963277665.1). Taxonomy (NCBI): domain Eukaryota; kingdom Viridiplantae; phylum Streptophyta; class Magnoliopsida; order Santalales; family Viscaceae; genus Viscum; species Viscum album. Next base: position 291,502,247 of record OY728144.1, read on the forward strand.
TTGTCGTGCACCAGTTCCCATTCGAGTCTAGCTCAAAGTGGTGTTTTCGGGTTTTACCCCTAGGATACATCTGTGCTAGAGCCGCCTCTACCTGCTCGTATCCAGATAGGGATGTATTTGGTTGATAAACCACTTACTTTGTATTTACCAAAACATAGGGATGTTTTTATTATAGTTATTCTTGTATCTAAGTATTTACTAGGGTTTCCTAATCCCAAAAATAACTAAACCTATCCTCTGATACCAACTATGACAACAATGCTTTCTATTACAACTTAAATATGATTTGTTACACAAAACATCACTTGATACAACAAAGAAGATCGAGATGTTTAGTTTATTTGGGGATTAGGATCATTACATAAAAACTTGAAACATGAAATACAACATCTTTATTGAAAAACTTCCTTTACAAGACCACTACATTCCCTCGTACATTGAATTGCATGGGATAACATGAGGACATGCATAAGAAAAGGGTGCGCTATAAAGCCCAGTAAGGGTGTACACATGGAATAACTTGAGGTGTTAGAATACATGTTAGACAATAGGCATATCAACAGATCATAAATGAAACATGAACATAAAGGCATTATAAAGCATGATAATCATAACATGGAAATGTGGGAACAACACTTAACATGGAATTAGCATGAGCCAAGGCTCATTGCACATAAAGCATGAGTGAACCCTCATTGCACATGATGCATGAGTAATCCCTCGTTGCACTTGAATTAGCATGATTCAACAATAATTTCACATGATGTATCATGATACTATACTTTACCAAATGCATTGGAGCGCTATAAGGGCGCACCCTTCTTAAACATTTCATTTCATGCATAAGTGTGCCACATGGATCATAAATCATGGATTCATAAGGAATAACCATTTATTACACGATAAAGGAATGTGTAATTAATACACGAAACATTAAAATCAATATGTAAGTTTTTATAAAGGTGAATAACCTTGATGAAGAAATGGGCATGGTATTCACAACACAATGGCATTGGCTTAGAAAATCACTGCGATTTTGGCAGCGTAATGACATGACATAAGAATTCATAAAAAGGGTTGATGAGAGAGAAATGGGTTCCTCATCATATTGACATGTAATTGACAGTAATTAGGTCATATATATACATGTCCCAACAATTGAAATGGAATTTAGATTAATGATACAAAAGTATTACTTGAATTTAAAAGAGAAGAGAGAAGTTCCTTTCGGAATTTCGGCATAGTAACAGCTGTACATGGGAAGAATTTAATGAGAGAGGAAGGGGTATCCCATCATTCAAACATAAAAAGGGAAGTATCAGGGAGGTATGAAACCATACCCCAACATTCATAATTGAAATTAAAAGGAAAAATCAACTTAAATAAAATTGTACAAAAAAGAGAAAGGAAGAAAAAACCCTTACTTAGAAGTGTGCTTCCAAAGGCTAGAGAGAGGCTTGTGAGAGGATTCCTGGGAGCTTGGGGCACCTTGGGAGGATTCTAGAAAGAGTAGGGCAGAGGATGGACGAACTCCAAGGGATTTTAGTGAGGAGGAAGTGGGAGCTTGGGTGGGTTTATATAGGAAAGGTGAGGGAATTCTTTATTATTTAGGTTTGGGTCCCCTTACATTAAATTAATCCAAACCACAAACCATCCCATGGTTTTTGCCCATGTTTTTTGGAAAAGGGAAGGGGAAAATAATATTTTATAAGGCCCAAGTACGAAATTCTTAAAATAATAAGGTTGCTTAAGTGGAGGTGAGTCACACTCCCATGGAAATTAATTTAAAAAGGAAAAGTGTTGAATATGTCTTGAGGGGTCCATTAATGTTTCAAAAAGAAAGTCAAACAAACCCAAAATCACATTATTTTAATGATAAAACATATATTGGACGACCATATGGATTATGGTATTTTATTACATCACCATTGGGTCATTATGATGTCATAGAACACATTATATATTTAAATGGTATTTAATTTTTACCCAAAAATTTGACTATCTCAAAAAATTATGAAAAATTCACCGTTGGGTAATTTAGACGTCCTGATTCCATAAATGACATTTATTTTGTCTAAAAAAATTTCTAAATATGTTAATTTTCACTTTTAAAATAAAAACCAACATTTATAAAAAATTCCCGGGTTTTGACAGAAATGGCTTTCAAACCTTAATATAAAATTTTAATTGCATTTATAAAATTATAAGATCATTTATATTTAATAAAAATTAATATAATAATAATATTATTATTTTTTTAAAATATTATTTAATTCAAAAATCACTTAATTTAATAAAATATATTTCATAATTAAATAATAACTGAAAACACCATTTGTACTTTAAAAACTATTTACAATGTATCAAAAATGACTAGAAATTATATTCATAATTATATACAAAAATAATGTACATGAACATAGTACTATGTATTTGTTACATAACCCCTCAATACAGCCGCATAAGACCTAAGGGTAAGGTGTGCGATGGTGAAAGACTCTTGGGGTGGCTCAGATAACATCACTCGAGTGGTAATCTCTATCAACTTCCACTTTTCCCGTAGACAGTCCCATTCGAGCTTGACATAGTGAAGCTCAGCTTGGGCTTGGTCAAGGGTGAAGCCCAAGGATTCCACCTCTTTTCCGAGCTCCGACAAATGGGCTTCGTATGGGGAAATTCTACTGGATGAGGCCATCACTTATTTAGTCTGAGTAAATTGGATTTGTTAAGGTCCTATATTTATACTAATCATGTGATCACTATTCAAGGGCTATATTAACAACAGTAAAAATTCTTAACATAAAACCAAAGAAGTTGACATCTTATAAAAACATTTTTCATAAAGAGACATTTAACTGGATCAGCAGGGATTTTCCATTAATGAAACTTTGGGTCGTTACAATTGGGGGGCACCATTAATATGTTATTATTTTCATGTAAACCACATAGATCCTAATTAAACATTTCATTAATATCCCATATATTATAACATAAATGGCTTTCATTTCAAAATCGTGATGTTTTAAAAGTTCTTAAAAATAAGATCATTATATCATTTATAACCAATGGAATGGGAGTGACGGTTATATGTATATCCATTACAAAATAAAATATATCCTATTTATATATTCATGAACACCCATAGAAACAAATTATGTCGGGGTATTGACATAATTAAACAATATAATTTCTTGGGAGAAAGAGAAAAAACTTTTGAGGCGAAATTTCTGCAGCATAACGGCTATATAGCATGGTTTTAGAAAATAATAATAAGTGAGGGTACAAGGGGAAGCAACTAAAAAATATTTCAAATTTAAATATTAATACTGAATAACATGGAAATAATAAATTGGTATGGATATTTGAATTACATAAAACACGAAAAAGAAATTTGAAATAAAATAGAAGATGTTATTTCTTTTACGAGAAATTCGGCAGCCTAACGGCGTCACATAAAAATTTAGAAAACAAATTGATGGGAGAGGAAAGGGTATCTCAACAATTAGAAATCAGATGGAAAGTAATTAGAACATATAAGAACATACCCTAAACATAAATATATGTAAACTAGAAGACACAACATAAAGGAATTCATGACTTAAAAGAGGAGGGTGAAAGGATCCCTTGCCCTGAAGAGTAACATCAAAAGCTTGATGTTAGGGACCTTGGGAGGCTTGAGGGCACCATGGGAGGAGTCATTTGGAGGTAAGGAGATTAGAACTTCTTTTATGATGATTTTGGAATGAAATGAATGAGGGAAATGGCTTGGTATTTATAGGGAAAGTGAGAGAAAATATTACTAATTTCCAAGGGACACCTCATCGGTGGTATTTTCCAAAACATGGACTTTCCCATGTTATTTTCCCATGGTATTTTCCACTTGGGACACATTAGAGCATATATCACTATTAATAAGTCGACCAGAAATCTTACATCATTATTAAATCATTAATGATGTCATTAAACACTCGAAACTCAAAACTTCATTTTTACTATTCACGGATAAATCAATTATTTCAGAAAAATCTCAAAAATTCACCCTAACATAACATCGATGTTCTAAATTCAATAATAAATCCCATTTTATTAAAATAACTTTATAATTATTTTAAATTTAAATTTTAAATAAAATACTTTTTTATTCCAAAAATACGACTTTAAATCTATAACTCATTTTGTAACACCTTAAAAAAGTAGTCATGGTCCTAAATATTTATTGAATAACTATAAGAAAATAAAGTAACAATTTATGATTAAATTTATTGGAAAATAAATTTCCATTTTATATTATAAAATTAATTATAAAATCGAAAAAAAAATTAATTATGACGTACAAAAATACCAAAACATAAACTATGATCATTTTTTCACTTTTATGGTGTCTGAAATGTATTTATACATTCATGGGTGAAGTTTCCATCAATTTACTATTCATTACTATTCATAAGGGTATGTTACTATTCCTACTTTACTATTCACTAAAATCAAGTTGATCTTATTATACTGTAAATGTCTCACTGATCACAACAATATAAGACTATTTTTTGAAACTCATTTCACATTATTAATTAATTAATGAATTCAAAAATATTTTTAAACGCGCTGTTTTTCGAAATTTATCAATAATACACATCCAATATTTATCTGGATATTTGAAATTCACAGACTTGGCCATAATAAGAAATAACAAATTTATTTATATAAAAGGATTACACAAGTACCTAAGGTCTCGATACATAGTCCCATATAACACCAACATAGGACCTAAGTGTAAGGTGTGCTATGGTGATAGAATCTTGGGGTGGCTCAGACAACATTGCCCGAGTGGTGATTTCTATCAGCTCGAACATCTCCCTTAGGCGATTCCATTCAAGATTCATACGTTAAAGTTCTGCTTGGGCTTGGCCCAGAGCAAAACCCAGTGATGCTACCTCCTTCCCAAGCTCCAATAAATGGGCTTCATATGGATCGTGTGTACTGGATGAGGCCATTCAAACACCTTTCTATATTAATTAACCATGAAAATCATATTTATAAAAACACAACATTAATATTATTGTTTCCAATTGTCATATTAACGAACGATCATACAACATTCGAAACCCAACGGTCTCATTTTAAATATACCCACATCATTAATTAAAGGATATAGTTTTGTTGAGTATAAAATAAAATAAAGTAAAAAAATAGGAAACAAACATAATTAAAAATATCGGTTCGTTACACACCACATGAGTAGTGTCACATAATTAAGCTGCATGGTACGGAAAATCATGCTTCTATACCCATGAAACCATGTTCAAAGATTTTAAACACCGTGGAAATTTTATTAAAATTCATGAACCCCCATATTTTTACATATAATAACACTATATATTGATTAAATGATTCCCTTAAAATTTAGAACCTACTCGGAGGATTCCAAGGCACTGTAAACCCTTTTCATTGGGAATAAAGGACCTGATTAATGGACCAACTCTTATAAGTATACAATCTCTTCTGATTTGATTTACCCAATATCAATTCTATATTTATTAATTAATAAGGACTAGTTTTCCTATTTCAGAAATAGTTTGGTTCTATATTCTTAGGTTTTGGTATCATTAGATCATTTTCGTTGGTTTTAATCATTGGTATCTTCAATTGTTATGTCTTCGATTATTGAAAAAAAAATTTGTATTTCATATTGGAGAATATTAGTTAACAATCTTGCTTTAGGTTGTATACTTTTAATTCCCATATCCTAGAATATAATTGGGTGTATTTAATAATTTAATTTTTTATCAATAATAGGTATTTGAAATTAGTTTCTGTTAATTAATTGATTGATATTGGTCCATGATTATGAAATTGCACGAATATGGGATTTTGAATATGATTGATATTGGGATTATGAAATTGGTTGAAGAATGGGATCATGATTTTTTTAATAACAATTTATAATCATGGTTACCAAACATATTGTGTATTCAAAATCCTAGTATAGGATTATTTTGAATGATATGGATAATGGGTTTTAGGACATGGACTACTGATGAAAAAACCTAGTGTGTTACGGTTTACTACTCTAGGCCCCCCATGTTACATATATATTGCATGTGATCACTATGTTGGGGGACATGAGTTGAAGCTCTAATTACCCCTTGGGGTTCTAAAATACTATTATATCCCCCATTATTTTATGTGAAGTGTGAAATTAATTGGTTAATGGATACCATGATTTGAATGAAATGTGATATCCCTATGGTTGATGGTTTACAATCAAGAAGGGAACAAATCAAGATTTAATTGATCTAATATAATCATGAACCTGGGGACATATGGGGTTAAATAACAAATTACTTACCAAGAAAACTACTTTTCATAATATTTTCCCTTTATTGTTTAAAATTTCATAAACTATTCAAAAGGTATATTTTTTAGATAATTATTTTGGTGCCCGACTGAGTTATACTAACACCATACTTGGGCCATAAGATTGCACCCGAATAGTCTTCATGTTTGTATTGAATGATAAGGGAAATCTCCCTATGATATATGGCGATTTGGGATTTTGGTTAGATCATGGATTGGGAGAGTAGACATGTTAAAAAGACCCACTAGAGAATTGACAATGTATTTATTTTGGGATTCCTTCTGAAACATCACACTAGTATTACATGTCCAATTTTATGATTTGGTTTTGGATATTTTTTTTGTTTGAGTATTATCATCTGATTTTTAACTTTATATGTTATGGTATTACTTATTTTGTTTCTTTTAATGGTATTGAATTTGTTTTTTTATGATACTTTGATAAAGAAGGTATAGTCTCCAAATTTTTTCATGTAAAAACCTCAGTCTTAGTCGATATCCCTTCACATATTGGGAGGCATTCATGAGGTCACATAACCAACCAACTCAGTGAACTGATCTATGGAACCAAGATCAAGACATTATATTAGTGGATTTAAAAGTAATGAAAAATAAATTTATAACAAATATTTTGATAAATAAATTCAATTCAATTCAATTTATATCAAGAAATACAAATATTTAACCAGAAATAAATAATCTATGGTTTTCATAGGAAAATAATTATCAAAAAAATATAAATGATTTAATATTTTTAAAATAAAACTTATTTTAAAATAATTAACTTTGAAATATTATTTTATTTTTACCCTATAAAATAATTTTGAAAATAATTACTATTATCAAAATCAAAATAATGTATTTAAAATATAATAAAATGTTTGGAACCACTACTACTGTCATATTTTGCAAACATCCCATCGAGTTCATGGGTTCACTCCATAATCCTTACTCTCTATTTTGATACTGATGTGAAAATTTGTAATTTAAGAATACTTTTTATGTTAGGATATCCATTCTAATCTATAATTAAATAAAAACATTTCAAAACTAAATTAATTATTATTATAGAATAAAATAAATTTTTATATGTTAAAAGGATAGAAAATTTAGTATAAAAAATAGAATCATGTTGATAAATCCAAATTTTTTAATAAACACATAGAATAATTGAATAATTCATAAAACAATTGGGAATTAAACATTAAAAAATTAAACTTATTAATTTCAGATGAATTGTATTATCAAACATATTCCACGGTCATACATATATATAAGGGTGACATCTATTAATTTTTAAAGGAAATTGATGATTAAAATGATATAATTAACATTAAAAATTAAATCAAAATTATTTAAATAATTATTTAGGAGACTATATAATAGTAGAATTAAAAAATACCTCCCTTAAATTTGGGTTTTGTAATTAATTAAATAATATATCCATAAAATAATTATTTCATATAAATTTGAAGAATGAATCCCATTTTTTATATTAAAATTAATATAAAATCAAGTTTACAAATATAGAGTTTTGATAAAAATGGACTTCCCTAGTATAATGGTTTGTAAATATAATAGAAGACAATTCATTCCTTTTTAAAAAACCTATTATAGAAAATAATCATGAAAAAATAAGTCCCCTCAAATAAATTATATATTAGATAATTATAATTACCTTACATTATATATTTATAGTTTGATATGGATCTTGTCATTTATACCTTCTCACTTCTAGTATAAAGGAATGATAGAAATACAAAAAATAGGAGAGGTGTAAATACAGGGATTGGTCCATTGAAATTTTATCTAAAGTAAATATTAGAGGATTTTATGTTGATGGTCATTATACTATATACATATATATATATATATATATATATTGATGAATGTTCCACTGTGTTTATGGGTGTATAAATATATTATCAATTAATATACTATGCATATAATTCCATATAAGAGGGATATCCACTATCGATGGTATATTTTGAACTATATTAATAAAAACTAGATACTTTAATTTAATAAGTTTAGTATTAGAATTATAAATAATATATATATATATATATATTATTTAATTGAATCTGGAATATTCTAAATAATTATGAACGAAAAATGTATCATTTTTATTTAATATTAATTAATATAACTCATTTCAATTGGTTCTAATTTTATTTTTATGACATAAAATTCATCAATTTGTAATACTATGTGAATATTTATTCTAATCATTGATCAATCATCTTTAAGAAAATTTACCCAAATCTGGGAAACTCTTCCCAACATTTATGATAATAAAGTCATTAGACATTCATGATTGATTGGATAAAATCAATTATATTAATGAATGAGTTTTTTTATAGATTGAAATGATAAAAAATAAATTGACATGAAAAAATAACATTGGATAAAGTTTTTCTCATCGTTTAGGATATATTGTGTTGTGGTGTTGTCTACAAAAGAGGACATATATGGATTTTTAGGGTGATGTCATACATGGAACTTAAGAATAAGATAATTCAGGATAAGTAATTTTTTTGGGAAGAATAAAAAATTCATAGGCGTCAAGGGTTTTTCATGGGAGTGATATAGGTTCAAGAAAATGATCAAACAAACTGAATGAATTCTATTTATTCAATTGAATAATGAAGATTTAAACATGACACTTCATATTGAAAAAAATACTTGTTAATGTTGGTATAACATCGAACATTGTTTAATCTTCACATTTCATTATCTATAATCCCATATTAGAAAATTTTTGAGATAACAATGAGGTTCATGACCTACATCACTACTCACACAAACATGCATTATTGGGCACACATTCATACATTATCACATAAAAATAACCACATGAAAATGGAAAAAGCTCCATGTATTCTAATACAAGACCCACAACATGATTTATCTTGGGAACTACCCTATGCATGAACTATTCTATTATTATTCTATAATAAAATAGCTATGTTGATCCTGTCCCACATGGTAGAAAATTGCGGGTCACACAATTATTTTAGGGGGTCCTTGGTGAGCCTATAACATGCTTATTTTTTAACATATGTATGTTTTGAAATTAGATAAATGTAATTTAAATTTTTCTCGTATATATAAGTATCATATCATCATAATAGTTTTATTATTCTTATCATGATGAGTATATTATTTAACCATATTATTTTTAGATAATTACAAAAATTTATATGTTTTAATTCTTGAAAAATTATTATTAATTTGATTTATGTATTAAAAATAGTATTAATAATAATGTTCATAGTAGAATATTTATATTATTATCATTTTTTAATTTTTTTTCATTTTCAGTATCATGTTATACAAGTTTATTGAAGTTCTCATAGGCTAAATAAGATATTTGAGACCTTCAAATATTATTTCATATATTCTGGAACAAGAATTTTGAAATTTGTGGAAATGGAATGTTTTTTAAAAGTATGAACCCAACCATAAAAAAATATATATAGAAACTATAGTGGTTGATATAATTGAATTTTCCATTCAACCTATCATGTAACCAACCATTGAACCCAATACAAGGCATACCATTAAACCAATATATTTGTTATTACAGTGGGTGAACTTATCTTTTATATTTTTTTCTATTACATCATATATAGAGCTCCAAATATTGTGACTATAATTATATTGGAAAGGTAAAAAATTTCCTATTTTAAAAAAAATGAAGTAAAATTCTAGATCAATCTCTTGTAATATAGTAATAATATTTTATTCAATACATTTTTTCATTCTGAAATCTTCAGTTTTCTAGAATATGGATTATAATTTATTTTGATGATAAATTATGATGTAGACGTAATGTTAAGAATAATATTGATTTTATATAAAGATAATGAAATTATATTAATGTAATTAAACTAGAGATAATTCTTATTATGATGTTTTGAAGGCACTTTTTCTATTTGAATCATATAATTTAGGTGGACAACAAATATCTAGAATCAACTACATATAATATGTTATGTGAATACTGTATGTAGATTATGAAACATAGATTCACAAAAATTAATCCCCAATATAATTATCCTGAATGAAACCCATATATGTATTTTACAAATTAAATTTTTTTCATCTTTTAAAAAATGCAGAAATATACTCTATTTTATGTAAAATATCACTTTTCCATTTGTTTTTATTTATTAGTGATATAATTTGTGATTTTTATCTATATTAAAAATTTAATTATTATGATGTTCTAGAAATATATTTAAATATATTTAATTAAATTTTTATCACATGGGTTGATGTATAACATTTATTTCATTTAAAAACATGACTTCCAAATAAAATATATAGGAAATATAAATTGTTTGACAGAGATGATTTATAGGATTTTTCCATTAGGCATTACTATTGATTATAGTTATTTTATTATATGGTATTAATTATACATGTGGATTTTGATTATAGATTATGAATTTATTTTTAAAAAAAATATCGAAGTCACCATTATTATTATGTTTTCTATCCATATTAAATAATGAAATTATATGTTGTATTGGGAGAGATGAATTATAAGGAGTTTGCAGTGTTAAATTTTTTGTTCATAGATGACCTTGAAATTTGTAGTTCAAGAGAGAAATAAAAATTATAAGAGCTTGATAATATTCATGAACTTTATATTGGATGAAAACATTTAATATCAACTATAAATCTGAACGGGACTTCATCTACACGATACTTTACTACAAGTGAATTAATTAATGCTTTTGAACTCAAACACTCAAAGTATTCATCAGTTAAAATTATCATACGTACTTTTTATCATATTTATATTTATTTAATTTTAATAATTTATAAAAAAAAGTAAGCGGTTGGTTACTAGGTGGACTCCCAAACAAACATTTGGCCATGGGTTGCTCTTCTAGGGTAGAAGGAAGAATATTAACGTGGTAAATCATATTATAAAAAGTGATAATTGACTTTATATTAATACTCATTGGGATATTTTTTATCTATATTATGACTATATGTTATAAAAGTAATTATATTATTCCTTTATATTATTTTTTATGTGTGATATCTCTATGATTTCCTAACAAGGGTGTATGGTGGAACGAGATCATTTAGATTCAAACAACATCAAAAATTTCATATGTTCATTTTAAATTATTTTTTTCTAGATAAAAATTATAACTATGATATGACCATTAAATTCATACCTTAATTTGAAAATTCCCATTCACCCCCATTAATTATTTTTTTCATCTTCATTATTGATCAATAATTATTATCAGAGGAATACACTTTTATGAGGGGGAGATCTAATTTTTTTCCATGATATATAACACATAGTATAAAATTATAGCTCTTATAAAAATAATAACTGTAAAATAATGAATTTAATACCATACAATTGCTTTCATAGGATGTCCCCTAGCTCTATATATATTTACATATTATTTACCATAACCATTTTTTGACCTAATCAATAAAGGAAAATATCTGGTTAATATGGAAGGAAAATGTTTGAGCGATGGATGGATTGGTCAAAAAATATCATCTGATTGAACTAACTATAAATATTGGAAATATAAAATAAAATCAGTCCTCAAAAAAATTCTCATTGACGATTGGATAGTTAGGGAGAATCCATACAAGATACCCAAAGTTGAACCTAAACTATTCGCTAACAATGATTTGTTCAATTATATTCTAAATTATATGGTGATGAAAAATTATAATGTGGAATAAATTTGAATGGGTATAGTATTGTTTTGACCTATTAAAATTCCCATGAATGTTTGGGAAAATTTTATATACATATATTCATTATTATAGATGTATTATAACCATATTGGGTATGTGGTGAGATGAATATCAATAATTTAAGTGGGTGATAATGAAATTATAAATAAATGGTCTCATAGAATTACATTTTTTGCCAATGGTAAGAGTTATTTAGGAGAAACTATTTAAAATCTTATTCTTATTGAAATAGTTATCTGAGATCGTCATAACAATTAGCACTTTAAAATAGATTCTCTAGATCAGAGTAATAAAATCAAAGAACAGACTCTTTATGAGGCTTATTAGATCACTATTAAAATATTAGTATGATATCAAAAATCTAACTGAATAAGAAAATAAAAATATATAGGGATTTTATCTTAAATCTAATGTAATGACTTACTATTATAATTCAAAGATACATAGAAGTGATGTGAATGATAGTTATTATTTTAAAATGGATGGATATGTATGAAAAAAGGCTACTAAAAAAATATCGGAAATACTACCTTATGGATGGTCATAATGAAAAATGAAGGTAATATAATTTCTAATTTTATTAAACATTTAACTCGTAATGGGTTTAGAAAAATGGGGAATGTAATTCCTAATTTTTTTATGATTGAATAACTATAAAAATAAAATGAATTAAAAGATAAAATATAGAATGAATTAACTAATATGTAATTTTCTGTAGATGATTGAATTACTGGTAAAGAATCTGGTTATGAAAAGGATCTTACAATCATGTGTTTAATGGATTCATTAAATCCAGTAGTTGAGTCAACATATAATTCATCCTCTTAATCTAAATATGATAACCCCTCGATTGAATAATTTTTAACTGACATTGATATATATGAACATATAGTTGAAAAATTTATTATTTTAAAAAATAATAATTTCGATGAATATAATTGTGTTCTAAAGGACAATGAAAATTTGAATAAATATTTGATTTATTATAATAAATCTATATATACAGATTTTGGAATTATAATTGATAATTCAAAAAATATCTCTCTCTAAAAATAATAAATTATTTATGGATGCTTATTTCGTACCGAAATATATATAAATTTTTAATAAGAATGTTTAATAACATTCCTACATATAACCGACATGTCATTATAATTTTTGAAGTTTAATGACAAATTTATACATTTTTTCAAGGCAAGAAATTTTTTAATTAAATTTTTATATTTAATAATATTAATAATTTGAATTATGGTCTTGGTTATTATTATAATTTACCAAAATTTGTAATGATTTCTTTGTAAAAGGTTATAATGGATGTGAATTTACTAATACTTGTTTTAGATGTCACATTAATTGTCATTATTCCAATGAGTTTTCCTTGAGATTTTCAAAATCCCATTGAAATAATGAGTATGTTCTTGTTAATTAATATCTAAAACATTTCCTATAAAAATGATTAAAATCATGTTGGGATTTTAAAAATTTATTTTCTAATACCATAAGATAAAATATTTCATGGATATCAATTCATTCTTAAATCTATTTTTTATAAAATGTATAATGGGAACATCAAAATGGATGTTTGGTGTATGTAATGTCGAAGCTTATAAAAAATTACAGGTGATATTTGAAACATTAAATTGTTTAGTCAACATTATTGAATTAATGTTATCTTTAATGATAATTCAAAATGAAATGTTATTGGCATCTGTGAGGTTATAATTTCAATTTCTACTGTTATTTATAAAGACTTATTTTTTGATATTTTGAAACATAGTTTATTAATAATTTCATACATTTGTGTTAATGTAATGTTTTTAAAATAGAAAATGATCAACAAATTTTTTTTTATGGATGAAAATGTTTATTTTTATATAAATGGAAAATATAATACTAAATAAATTAATTTTTCTTAAATAAATGATCTAAATGTAAAAACATTCATGTGTGGTACAATATTATAACATTTTTTACTATAGAATTTTGTTATTTGAAAACTTCATATTGATGCATAATCCATCCAAGAGTTAAACTACTCTATACCAACTAATAGAAAATATGTTAACACCAGTGTTTGTGATTATTTCTTGAAAATACAACTACGCTATAGTTTTTTCAAGTATAATAAAGAACTAAAAATACTAAGGTATCTTTATCTCTTTGATTAATATATATTTTGTAATATTAATTATTTATTTTTGGGAGGTAATAGATTCTTATCTGTTATTATAAAGTATTTCATAGGACATACAAGGGTTCAAATTCATACTATTAAATTTTAATTATTATATATGATTATTAATCCTTCTAAATTATGTCAACTTTAAAAAGGTAATTTAATTAATTAAATTTGATATTGTCATGCTATGGAATTTTTGAATCTATAAATTATCCTTATTTTAAGGAATGTTGATATTTTCTTAAATTTTATTCCCCTAAGACACCACCTAAAAATTGTGTAGTAGAGAGGAAAAGTATTACACATACTGAAATGGAAATAACCAAGATAATTTAGTTTATATTAACTAATTATTTAGGTAAATAATATTTGAATACTTCTGGTTATGTTACACTATGAATTATTTTAATACCCTTTTAAAAAATATATCTTATGATCTTGGGAATGGAAGAAAACCTTAAAGTGGTTCTTTTATAGTAATTTGTAGTAAATTTTCCATTTTATGTACTATATATACTTCATATTAATTTTAATCAATGTCTTATTATTGTAAATTATTAATATTTTAATATAATATTATAGATTATAAATTATACATAAAAAGAGACATGTTTGTTAAATAAGAAATACATGTTATACTAGTTAAAAGGGCTTTTAATAAAATAGGTGATGATATTTAAAACCATGATGATGAATTTAGATAATTTATTTGTCAAAGTGTATTTAACTCGATATAAAGATTCACATATTTTTTAGGAGAAAAATTATTTTTAATATAAACCTATTCAAGAAAAATAATGGAGGTATCATATATGTCATCCCTTAAATAAATGTGATTGGTAATAATGAATATATTATCCAAATGAAAAAAAATATAATAAATAATTTCCATATAATGATTATATTTCTGGTTTTTTACCAAATAATATTGATTTTTTTTAGATTCATGTAATTGGATATTGGTTATTATTGATTAATTAAAATCATTTACTATTAATAATGTATGGACAAGAATTTAGCCACTATTTTTTTCTCATATTTTCTGAAAAATATTGATTTTTATAAATAGAATTGATGAATACAGATGTTTTTTTCATAAATCACAATTATGTTCTCATATATACATTCAATAACAATATAAATATTTATAAGAGTCATTGACAATTGTTTCTAGTTTAAAATTAATTTAGATATTATTAGGAATGATACTTTTCATGGTTTAACATTATTTTAAATAGTTTTCATATATTCCTTACTAAATGATTATATTTTTTTAAGAATTATATGTTAGAAAACCCTTGGATATTGAAAATGAACATCATCTTGATAATGTTTTATATATATCTATGGTTTTATATGATTTGTATCAAGATCTTAGAGATTGGTATAAATGGATAATTAATTTTTATTTGAAAAAGAATTTAGAGAAAGGAAAATATGTTCCAATATTTTTTAAGAAATGTTATAGATATAATTTTATTTCTCAAATGTATTTTGATGATATCTAAATATGATCTTCAAATGAAAATATTTGTAATAAATTTTCAATATCAGTATCTTTTTATTTGATATAAGTGAATGAGTGATTTCAAAATAATTCAGGTTTTAAAAAAATAAAAAACAAATAAATGCATTTTACTAAATAAATTCCTATTTTCTAATGAATTTGTTATTTATATTGGTTAATATTATATTAAATGTGTTAAAACATTAAATAGTACTAAATAAATTATAAACACATATAAATATGAAAGAATATTTGTTGTTAAAACCTTTATATGAATGATTACCAATTTATTATATTTATCTTATTCATTAACATATTTAGTTTTTTCACATTTCATGAATTAAAGACATTAATCTGACACTAAGATAGGTAAAATTATATTTTTCAAAAATATTATTTGATATGTAAAAGGTTCATTAATCATATTATTATATTATCATACTAGAAAAAACACTGATTTGAAAAGTTATTAAATTATTGATTTTGGTGGATAAAAAAATATATAAGAAGATAATTGTATGTATGTTCAATTTAGTTAGTAAATATTTTGTATCTGGTTATTCCATGAAAAAGTATTTTCTTTAATTTCAACTATAAAACCTGAATAAATATTTTATTCATCATGGTATTCTCAATATTTATGGAAAAAGAAAACACTTTTTGTTTTTGTTTTTAATTTTTTAGAATCCTATCATTCCATCTAATAACTATAATATTTTTCTTTCAAAAAATAACCTAAAAAACATTTGGACTAAGCACATTGGAATTAAATTTAATTTTATCACATATCAGGTTCAAAAATAATATATAAGTCTATAAGTTATTTTCATATAATATCAACTAGTTGATATCATTTATAATCTCCAATTCATTACTACATTTGAGAAAATACATTTTTATTTTGGTATGATGTAGATATAAAAATTCTTGAAATGAATATAGGGGATATTTGGGGGTGATTATATGAGGAAATGATTAGATTTTGATGGACATTGTGATATATAGATTCAACATTTCAGATCACTACTGATTAATTAATTTACATAATTTTTTATTATATGCGAATTTTGTGGATTCTTAATAGTAGTATATAATTTTAACATACTATATATATATATAGTTCACATAAATATTTATTTTATAATTTTTTTTCATTCATTTTTACAACAAATGTTTTGTAAAATGCTCGTATAGGCGTGCATGTTAGTATATACAGTCAAAATGGAAGGATATTTTAGGGGATCCCTGATTTATGTTTTTGAAATATTAATATTTATGAATGTAATGGGATATAATGTGTTTATAATTAAATTTTTATTCAAAATAAATCCATTTTTTCTAATGAAAATATTTCAATAATAAAATTATATAATTAATTTTTTGATAATTTTAAAATGGAGGAGGTGTTTTTTGATAATATACTTTTTTTAATTATGAAAATTGGAAATTTTTTGAGTTTATAAATAAACCACTTAATGATTATATAATTAAAATGTTTATTTACTTTATTTTCATTTAATTTTTTTATTAATTTGGTTTAGGTATTATTCATAGCATACTTAATCATGAAAATATAAATGTATATATTTTTGTAAAATGATAATTATTTTTTATATTTTTTGTTCATAAAATTTGACTTTTGTTTAACAATGTTTTCCTTGGAATAATTAGACATTTGAGACCTTATAATACGATTATACATATTCTAAAACTAAAATTTGGATATTTCTAAAAACTGAAAAATATTGAAAATTATAGAACCAAATATGTAAGCTAACAAGCCTCCTACCGACATTACATTAATGTTAGCTATCGTTTAACTGACCGTGAAACCTTAAATGAATCGTGTTGCGGAACAAAAAATGAATTCTACCATGGAACTTGTCTTGTGTACTGGCCACAAGTGAAATTCTCTTCTCAATTGTGTTCATAACATGGGCCAGATAACTCTAATTTAAGAGATTCACATTGAATTATAAATACTTCATAATTATATAAATTAAATCATTATTAAGATTAATATTAATTTATCTCTATTCCTATAAGAAATATATTTAATTATCGTCATGTTTTTGTCCAAATTTTTACGCTTCCTTGAATTATGAATACATATAATAATTATGATATCATGAGATATATAAGCCGGAATAAGTTTATTCTTGATTATATGGGAAGATAATGAAATTATATAAATATAATTAAATTGGGGATATACCATATTATTATTTTTTATGTTATATTTAAATATTGACACTTTATATTCTATGATATCAATAAATATTGATAATCACATTTGTGAAATGAGGAACATGAATTTCATAGATAGATTCGGATACACAGACTCTACTATGTGAACTCCCTATACAAATATATTATATGAAACCCTTACACGTATTTTCATACATCTATTTTTTATTTGAAAATGGATATTGAAAAATATTATATGGTGCTCTTTTTTTATATAAGTTCACCATTCGATTTTATGAACATTTTTTATTGACATAAAAAATGTTATTTTACAATTACTTATTATTAATTTGAAATAATCCTAAAAAACATTTAATTTTTTAATTAAATTCTAATAAGATTACTTGATTTTTAATGATGATATATTGGGAAAAACTGAGTTGAAATTAAATATGGTTGAATTATAAACAAGTTGTCTCACCTGCATTATGGGTGTTTTCTAAGTGGAATTATTGATAATTATAATTTTTTAGTACACTTTAAAATTATACTAACATGTATTGAATATATAATTTGTAGTTTATTTTTCAGATTCTTAATGTGACCCATGTGAGTTTTTTTTCATTTCTTATTTCAAAATAATATGTTTTATTAGGAATGGTGTACTACAAAAATCTTCAATTATTTATTATTTTTTTCATATATGAACTTGATATATGGATTTTCAATGATTGGGATTATTTACTAGAGGTTGAGGATATTATTGAACTATAAAAGAGTTAGAAAATTGAAAATTACTTATTTTTATAAATAGGATTTTAACTGTTTGACCCATCATTGCTGGAGAGTTCACTACTACTGTGAAATTGTTAAATTAAATCTATTAATTTGTTTTTTGGTTCTGTGTCATTCAATACACATTATGTTGAATAATTTTAAATGGTTATTATACATAATAAAACATAGGATACTAGGCTTTTACTCCCAAACAAGAATCTATTATTGGGATTTTCCTCTAGCAAAAAATGGTAAATAGTTCAGGTTATGCCTCTATGTAGAAAAATGAAGAGTTGATATTGAATTATGACTCCATGGGAAAAAGGTTTTATAATTTAGTTTTTCCACCAGGTAAAAAAGCCATTTTAGTAGTCAAATATACATTTTATAGTGGCTTCCATCATTATCATATCATTAGAAGGGGTAAGAGTGGAGAATAACCATTTTGATCTAAACCAGTATATAATGTTTGTTTGTGCAGATTATTTTTGTTATTATTACATTAACATTATAAATCATAAACAAACCTTGCATTTATTATATAAATTTAAAATTCCAATTCACACCTTCAAGTTATTTTTTCATCCTAATTCTCAGAAAATAGATAAGATATTACTTTAAACACATTAATTCCATATAAATTTTGTATAAACCTTTAATTACAATTATAATAATACCTAATCATATAATAAATAATATTAAATGGAAAAAATTTAAAAAAAAATTATCTTCGCATGTCAATTTAAATTTGTATTTATCACTTTTTGTTATTGATTTATTTAATTAAATATTTTATTTGAATAATTTACTCATATATTTAATATTTTAGTATCCAAATTTTAGTAACCAATTTTAAAAATAATTTACACATAATGTATATAATTAAAATTTTCTCACGAAAAAATTTTTGTGTTCTAAAATCTGAATACATATATCGACCAAACATAGAAAAACCCAAACTTGATGTTTATATTTATTGTTTGACATTGATTTGACTAGTCATGGTGCTTGAAAACTCATATGGATCATAATATCTATTTGTTTGATGTTATAAAATCCAAAACGAACAATAATTTTCTTTTTCAAACAATTTAAAAAAATTTAAAAACCATTGTCCATTGTGATTGGGATTTTAGAAAAGGTAGAAAATTCCAGTGCATTTTATGGATGTGTGGTTCATTGAAGTCTTATTTTTGGATTTCATTGGTCTCGTGAAGCCTTAAAGAAAATGTTCAGGCAATATATTTCTGGTTCATTGATTTTTGGTTAAAGGAATATTGGTTTGATGAAATCACATTTAGAGATGTGATTAGCCATGAGAATCATTGATTATATCCTTAACTATGAAATATTTTAGTTCAAAGATTTTTTTTCATAAAATTATGGTTTAGGGACGTTTAGTTTGTTGAAGTCCCTTTTTTAGAAGTCCCCAATGGAATGAATCATGGAGTGTTACCATCCCTCGTCGTATATACGTTGCATATATATATTCGAGTCATTGAATACAAGTACATGGATGTCCCAACTAGTGAAAAATTGTGACAGTAATCTTCACACATTGTATGTCCCATTGACAAAACTCTTGTTCATTGATGTCAACAAACTCTAGGAAAGTATTAATATTTCATATGGGGAACTATCCTTTGTGAAACTATAAACCTTACCTCTATTGAACCAATAAATACAAAGTCATTTCATCATCGTGATGTGGAGATTCAAAGGGATGATATGACTCTCTCTCAATTATGGAAATTAAAATGTGTTCTGTTAATTGGAATTAATCATTACCCTATGGGTAATCCTTTAGAAATTCCTTCACATGATCCCTCTCATTTACAGATTTCTTTTTTACAATGTTTCATGAATCATTTACCCATAATGAACTCTATTAATACCCTCATGTCCATATCATAGGGGCTACACTACCACAACCCTTTCAAGATCACTTCCAGAAGATGCTCCTAGAAATTCATCCAGATCCCTACGCTACCATCAATGAAACATATTAAAAAAGGGTGGGTCGAACCTTGATATTCTCATGATAGGTTTATAAATTTTGGGTTCGGATCTATATATCCTCAATGTAAACCCCAAATAAATCCTTGAGTTGAGACACTCTTATACACTCCCTAAAACACCTTGACTCGACAGTCCCCTTTTCCCCTAAATTGTTTCTTGAGTGGAGATTTACCATTTAAAATTACCTGAATACATTCAGTCAAAACACACTTCAAGAAACACTGAAATTCCATTCAGATGACTGTAGTTCTAGTTCAAACATTAAATCATGTATTTTATTCATAAGGCCCACACAAGTACATTATTCATCTTATGTCGAGCAGTCCCCTCTATATGATAGTAAATTTTAGTATAACATATATGATAAACATTGGATTCCTCATGTGATACAAATGATAATCCTTATGCATCCTATGTATGATGTTCCATTCCATGATCACATGATTAAATCCATAGACCTCACTATGTGACATTAAACTATATTTTACACTGTGTGATAATAATAGGATGCCTCATATGAAGATTATGTGATATATTAGGTGTGATGTGTTAGATTCCCCATGTAAATCTGATGATAAGACCACCGAATAGCCACCATGGGCTTCCTCATCATCTTTAAACCCCAATAATATCCCTTTACCCATCACCATGTATTGATTAACTAATAAATTGAAATAAGAAATATGAATGTGAATACCTAGAGTGAAATCCCCACTTGTTTCTCAGCTTCTCCCATGCATCGCCAATGGTCCACGTCATCATGTGTAATCCCTATTCATATTCGTTAACCCATTAGGTTTTCAAGATACAAACATGACACAACAAAAGAAAGATATAATGGGAAGATAAATGAAAAACCCCAAAAGGCATGTACTTTTAAATGATTCTATGATGTACACTTTCCATATTCTATGAACATGGATTACACACTTTATTAAACCTGAGAAAAAACAAATGGGATGATTCCATGTGTGAAACCCAACCACAATATCACTGCTACTAGTATCACTTGGGAATTATTCATGCATAATCCCCAAACACATCATTATTCCCCCTAGTTTCCCTTTTGAATAATCCACACAAAATTCCCAGCCATGTAACCAATTATACTATATGTGTCTAGGAATCATCAACATGTAATCCACAACCACGTTATTACTACTCCTATGAATACTCAAGATGACTCCATGAATAACCCATAATCACATAATCACATTCTCTATAAATGGCCAAAATTATTCCATGTGTAAGCCAAAACAACGTCAGCTTTACACATAGCAGCACCTGAGTGACTTCCAGGCAAAATATGCAACCATATTACTGATTCTTCTTATAGCGCCCAAAAACATCCATGCATAAATCTCAAAAATTTAATTTATTTTACTAGTAGTACATGAGACTCCTCCATATATAAGCCACAAGAAAATGTTTACTTCTCCTACTAGGGCTAGGAAACATCCATGTGAAAGACCCAAAAAAATAATCATTTCTCCAAGAAGAACCCAGGATTCATATATGATAATCCCCAACCACATCACTGCTTCTCATAGTAGCTTCGGGGTAGCTTCAACGAGTAAGCCCAATGGAGAGAATTGTTAATATAATCCACACATGAGAATATTCCATAAGGAATCCACTTCCACATCATCACTACTAATAAAAGAACATATGAGGCCTCTATAGGTAATACCCAACAACATCATCACTGTTAATAGTTATTCCTGGGAATCCTCCACGTGTAATCCCTAACTATGTCATCAAATATTATATCAATGCCCTGGGATGATCCATGCGTAAGACAAACCAACCTTATTTATTTCTTCATTTTTCTCCCATGTAGATTCCACTTGTCAGTATGAATCTAATATTTTATCCTCCTAGTAGATCCCATAATGCTTCAGGTAATTATCCCCACCCATGTCACTACAAATCCTTGTAGATCCTGGGAAGCATCTATATCTATTACCATAAAAATAAATGCTTCCCCTATGAGATCATGGGAAGCATCCTTTCCTAAGCCCCAAAATATCTCATGAAAAATTTATCCTCATTCATCACAAATCATGTACAAATATTCCCCACACCATCCCTCATATATGCTCCTTCCCCATCATTATAATCCATAACACATGATGAAAATAATTGATTATTTTTCTTTTCACATGAATATAAATTGGTAAATCAAAATAAATGGGTATTTATCTCTAAATCTTAAATAGGATACATTTAACACCTCCAAGATGATCAATCTCAACATCATCCCAATGTGAAATAGTCCCCTTTGGGGGATATAGTCCATCATCTTAGTTTGAAATTATCCTCCATGGGGTTACACGGTTCATCAATATAATGTTGAATTTTCCCCTTTTGGGGGATATAGTCCACATCTTAGTGTAAAATTTCTAATTCTAGAGAAAAATACACAATTTATCCCCACAATATGTAAAACATATGAGAGTATTCATATGATTTTAAACTTGTGACCATTCTACAATCCCAAACACATTTAATGAACATTGTATTACCGAGGTAAAATCATCGAAATCATTTCCTTATTGGTGATAATTACTTTTTTGAATGACACAATATTCCTTAGTTTTAACATCATAGATGCCTCAAACATGATATTCCCTATAAAGTGGAAGAATTTATAGCTTCCCAATATTCCCAATGTCCAAAAAATAATGTCCATGTCCTATGTTACCATTTAATCTAACTGAATGTTCCTCCCCTATTGAGATAGATGTAGAATAATTAACATGTCTCCATTTATATATGGAACCAAGAATGAGTTTCATGATCATGGATCAAATGAAATACAGAGACCTAGACAAGGTGATAATTTCAATGGATGAATCCATGGAAAAAGGAATCGGTTTCCCATTATATCATTTTGAGCATGGGGAGAATATTACCAACAATAGTGGAGGTGGAAAAACACTTTTAAAATGTTGAAATTTGTAGAAAGAATTATGCTTTTTTAGACGCTGTGTGGAATGACTAAAAAAGTATTAGAAAAAACCATTGAAATTTTCCACATATAACATTAATTTACTATAAATCTTCCAAAAGTGGTTTTATAGACATTTGAAAAAATGAATATATATAATAACATTAAAATAAAATTTCAACTGTTTTTTATATAAAATATTCACTGAAAAAATAGTAATATATTTAGAACACAATGTATTATATACAAGAGGTGATGAAAAAAATAAATATAATAAAAAACATAAAATACTCTTAAAAATTATTTCTCTTTAAATATAAAATTAAAATATATTTTTTCATGATTTAATAAAATAAATATAATTTCATAGTATAAATACAATGAAATATTTTAATTCAAATATTTTCTAACAAAAAAACTTATTCTTTGAAAATAAAAATAAAATAATAATCGTGGAATATTTTAATTCAACTTTTTACCAATACATTTATTTATTAATAAAAAACATCGTAAATGGTTTATTGTATTAAAACACTTTTTATTTGGCCTTACATAGAGAACTAATCATTTAAAATAAATTTATTTAAATGAAAAAAATATACAGAAACAAAATTTGATGCTAAATTCACTTATGTGTAAAAAATCTAGAATGGGTGGATTTGGTATTAACCATATCATCACATGTCCATAACGAGTTAAACTAAGACTACACACCTAATAGATAGTCATGAGTGATATGAATGGATTAATTTACCATTTCATTATGAATCTTTTTGATTAATCTGAGTATTGAACCTATGAAAGCATATGATATAATATAGTGATATGAGATAATGTTATTGTGACTTGGGTTTTAAAATGGTTTTCTAATTTATTATATCATAATATTAATTTTTATAATTACATGATTTATTACTATATTATTGATGTTTTGTATTGAAACTATGTTTTTTTTATTGACTAGAACCTTGAGTAATCACATGATCAAAGAATGTTATTGCTATTGCAATGAACATATTCACACGAAACCAAATGAAATAGAAGATGGATTATGAATTATTATGATTATACCTAACCATAAATCATAATATATGATTAGAAACCTTATCATGGAAGATTTTCCTAACACACCATGTAACATACTATTACCCACTTTTATGTATTTTATTCATTCTTTTCATTTACCTCTTTATTTTGTTTCATTTTTGGGATTTCGAAGTTGGAGAGAATATTTAAGTAAATGTAATAAAATTTTATGGATATAATATTTTTGGAATTATTGGTGTCTATTTATAAACATGAAAAAGGAAAAAGTGGTTGTCCTTCATAATTAGTTTCATTATCTTTCTTCAATACATTTAAATATTATGAAATTTTGACACCATGTCAAATATTTGTTAGATAGGTCTTTTAAATATTGTTTGAATTGTTTAATATATTAAATTTAGTGAATTAGGTTTATGTGTTTTCATGGTAAAATTTTGGATTTTTATTTTGAGTGGACACATTATTATGTGTATTTTTTAATGAATAAATTCACACTATAAAATAGTTTCATATCATGAATGTTTTAGTATTAATGTTTTTTAAAAAGACATGTTGGAGGATTTTTTTCATTCAACCCTAATCATTTATGTAGATAACTAAAATCTCACATAGGTGATTTTGTGGATTTATTCTATATTTGAATCATTTTTTTCACTGAATTTTCTTCTTTGTAGTATATTTTTATCTATCTGGGTAATAGATCCTTCTACTTCATAATTTCTATTGATTGTGGTCTCACTATTGTGCTACATTTATATATACTTTTATCTTTCATGATATAATTATAGATCAATACTATATTTGTTTTCTTTTCGTTTAGCAAATGGTACCCCTATGTTGGTTGTGTTGTGACTTGAGAGTACTTTGAGTTATGTTCTGATATATCCCCTCCAAAAACCATTTTTCTATTTTAATTGATTCTGAGATGTGAGGATTGATTGAATTGACTCTTTTATCATCCATGAATTCATCTCTGTGTGTGGATTCTATTGTAGGCTTATAAGACCCATGTTGAAGTGATTTTAGCCTCTAAATCCTATTATTTATGAAGTATATTTTTATAGTTGTATAATTTTTTCATTAATTGAATTGTATTTGTTGATTTTTATTGCGTGTAAATGGTTTTTGAGAGAATATGACCTTTTCCATTTTTTGTTAATAGAGAAGGATTTTTAATGTATTGTGAAATGATTTTAATAAATGGATTAAAAAACATGTTTTTGATGAAATAGTTTCGAAAATGTAACACAGGGTTATCCTTTTGTACTTATGTGGAATGTGTAGTAATATTACATGATAGTTTATACTAGAAGGGGTTGAGTCAAGGGATTTTCCTATACTTCATAAGATTCTTATTCTAAGGACTTGTTAGAAAATATTTCATAGTTCACCTTTTATGGTGTTCCTCATCTCCCTATATTTGATGAATATATTTAGAGACTTGACTAACACTATTTTTTATCTCATGGTATGAGTGTCCTAGATAGCCTGATATATTTTGATACATGGCATGATGTTACATGTTCATCGATAAGGACTGATTTGGATATGATATGAAATGTGATACATACATTGATTTGGATTATTTAATTTACATTAAATGATGTGAAACTATTTTAAATTGATTAGTTGAAGCTATGGGAAGGGATAATATTTTTTGACAATTTTGATATAAATAGTTTTTTAACATTTTATCGTACCCTTTATCAATAATGTTGATAATTTTATGATTGTTGTACAATGACTTGATATGGAGCACAATGGGTGGGATAATACTAAGCCTATTTATTCCAAAACATGTGCACCCATATGGTTTTCAAAATAACATGTTATTTCATTTGATGTAGTGATAGTAATGTTTCAATAGTGTAGAGAATATTTCTCTATAGAGAGATTACGTGTAGTTGGTGGTGAGATGGTGGTAGTTTTTTCAACAGTATTATATGGACAAATTTTTTTCACTTTCCATCTTCAATTTCTATTAGGATTATACCCCTATTAATTTTATATACTTTTTTATATTGTTTTTTGATTAATTTTGATATGAAATATATTTCTTTCTATAATCATACACTATTTATTCCAGTTGTATATATATCTTTTTTCTACTTCAAGTTAGGTAAAATCTTTTATTCTGGATGTTGTAGATGTGAGGGTTCTAGTCTACAACCCATGGGGATTGGGAACGTCCTTCGTGTATGTGATGGTTTTGTTAAGGAATCTGTTTGAGTGGTTGTCCTGGTTAGGTTCATCCATGATTGGTATAAAATTGGTAGGTTGATGTTGGTTTTATCTTTTTGGTTTACTAGAGATAAAATTGATGATATTTGAGTGAAAGGTCGAGGTCATTTTCTAACATTACATTTTGATGATGTTATTGAATTTACTATATGATTTTTTGTCTCTTTTTTTTGTTCTTACACTTATTCTATTTTTTAGATTATGGTTTTAATTTTAAATTGACATTAAATTGTTATCTGGCCATTTATTTTTTCTTTGTGAGTAACTCTTTCTCTTCGAGACATCATCCACATGAACCTCAGGATGGTAAAGTGCGTGATCTTCTAGGGAATCATCATTTATATAATAATTTTATCAATGATTTCATGTGGTTTGTTCATTATTTGAATAACATTGTACCCAATGTCAAAAGCATAGTTGTTGATGTATGTCTAGGAGTTACAGGTGATAGAGATAGATCGTACGAGATCATACAAGAGAATCCACTATCTATTAGATTAATCGATGAAACTGAAGATACATAGTAATTCAGAGAGAATATTGATCATATATTATTTCTTCAAGGATGAATATAGATTTTTAAGGAGATGTGTGTAGAATTCAAAGTTCAGTGTCTCATCCTAAGATGGTGGGATACCATGGTACATGAGTAAATGCATATGGGACTAAATTATAAGGGATTAAATACACTATTATACAAAAAATTTAATCGAGAGTCTCTAATGATAGAGATGTATCTATATTTCCACTCATTATATTAGGGAGGGTGTTCAGTGTCAGCATGAACCACTCAGTTCATAGATATAGTTTTTTTCTCCATACATACTAAATAATAACCAACTAGAAGCTCAGAAGTACCGATACGGTTTACATTTGATATCATATCATAGAATGTTATGATAAATCTTTAAATATTTGTTGATATGGGCTTCATATGAGACTTTAGTTGTAGAAAATAGTGTACCAATAACCAACTATCAATTTGGAAAGGTTTGACACACTCGGATTTCATATCCTGAATCTATGAATGTGTGAAACTATTGTGGGTGGTATGGTAATCTGCACCATTTTTTTAGGATATCATAATGCCTTATTATGTTCAAGGATGTTTTGCTCCAAAGGCATCAACATAATAGTTAGATTCCTCAAAGTAAAGAGGTATCCATACATTAGACTTAGGAGAGTTGACGATTTATGAAGTGGATAATATTATAGTGGTGGTAGATATGTGTCCAAAAATAGTGATATGTACCGTCATTATCACCTTTTATATACAGTCATCTTTTTTATTGAAATATGGTCTATCTACTCGTGTATATATAGCCTTTTTGATAATATTATTAATCATTCAACAGATCCCATTTCCTTTATTATTGAGTTTGATAAATCTATTAGATAAGTAAATTGAAGGGAATTTAGTGTCCTTATTCACTATTTATAACTGATGCATAGTTATTCAGTGATTTTATTACTCTTGATATGGATCTATTTGACGTTATCATTGGGGGTTATTGAATTTTATCTCATTGTGATGAGTTTATTTATTATTATTGGAAAGTTTTTTTCTTTTAAAATGATTTGAACTGACATTTATCTATTAAGACTGTGATCAATGGTCAGGTCATGTAGGTATATCCCATATAGATATCTGGTGACTTGTTATATAGGAGTTGAGTTCAATGTTGTTTCCCCGATTTCTCATTGTTATACTATTGTTCTATAAAAAACATACTTTTATTAGTTGAATTTTCAATTTCTATAATTATCTGATAAAACATATATAATATATAGATTCAAATAAAAAAATTATTATAAAAAGTGAAGAATGAAATAGGTTGTAATTATATAAATTAGTGATCATATACCGATGGAATAGTAACCTAAATGTTGGAATAGAAATTTGAAATTTAGGAAATGTAATTTGGCTAATATAATAGTAATCAAACCAATGAAATTATAAATAAAATTTATCCATCTTATAATTGAAAATATCATATATTTATATAATGAAAATAAGTGAATAGCTTATTTAAAAACCAGAAATTAAGTGTTGTTATTTTTTGTATATATAAATGTTTTTAAAATAGTATATTAATATATTTTTTGTAAATATTTTTTTTTCATAAAAGAGAGAAAAATTAATTTTATGATGTCTTGTAATAATAATATAATTTTATGAGGCCCTGATTAATTTTTTGAGGTGTCATAAAATTTTTATGAATATATAATCGTTATTTTTAGAAACAATTATGTCATTAATGATAAATTAGGAATATAATATTTAGATAATTATTTTCATAAAATATAGTTATTATAGATAATAAAAATTTGAAAAAATCGGTTAGTTGAATTTTTGTTTTTATTTTTATAAAATTGTGTAATTTGTATTGAATAATGAAATTAGTTAATCAATATTTTTTACATTAAAAGTAAATAAATGGTTTTTTATACATGGTTGATTAATCAATTATGTAAATCAACATTATCTCAAAAAAAATTATATAGTTACTATTTTTAGCCATGAAAATCAATAATATTGATTTTTTGAGCAATAATAGTGAGAGAATTAATCTAATAATTAAAAACACCACTCCCCTAACCCTATAAGTACTACCCCTTATCCCATATTTTCTATACAAATTTTAAATAATAAATAATGTATAAATTATATTAAATCCCCTTCCAAATACATTTCAAATATCTTAGATATTTTGGAAAAAAAATTGATAATTGTCAAAACCCGCATACAATATTTCTTAGATTGGAAACTAGCACCATGGGTATATAATCACACAAAAATGGGAGTAATTACCATTTTTATTTAGTAGGATCATGAGATAAATAGTAAATCACAAACAACACCAAAACTGGTGTAGAGGTAAATCCAAAACAGACCATTCCGATATGCATGTTCCAAAAGTAATTGCTAATAAAATACAATAAAAATCAAAATGAAAGTACCAATTAAAAGAAAATTGACAACAACAACAGCCCCAAAGTACGAACTAGTAGGTTCTTTCATGGTCATCAAAGTCCACCTAGAATCCTAAAAGTAGTTTTACATACATAGGGTGAGTATACATGTATACTCAGTAGGGAAATCCAAAAGTTCTTATTCACAAGTGGGGAGGAATACTAATGCCCGGCGAAAAAGGATATATCAAATCAACTAACTATGAAACTATCCAGCCAAACATCACCAAGGCATTCTCCCAAAATAATTCAAGTAATGTATTGTAACTGTAATACACAACACTTTTTTAGTACCCCATGCCACTTTCCCATTAGTTATTGAAGACATCCTACACGTCAGACGTCCCAGGACATTCTCACTATAGTTCCACATCCATACCCCACCTACAAACACATCTAGGATACCATAACCACACATCCCACCCACAAAAACCTAGGCCACAACAACCAAACATAACCATGCCCGTAGACACCTGGGCCTCATCCCAAAGACGCCTGGGAAATAACCTACTCGTACACACTTGGGCCAACCACCAAAAGTACTTGGCCTGAAATTTCATAGTCTATAATGGGCCTCAGGATATCACAACCTACCCAAAGAGTATTGGTCTACTCCAGAAAGGGAGCAGAAAAGAAGCTAATAACCAGCCACTCATAGGAGTGTTGGAAAAAACAACCACTCCCATGAAATGGGGCTATTCGACATGATGTTCCCTACTTGGGTGGGGCGTGAATTTGAAAAATAAAAAGTAAATTATACATATAGGTAACAATCACTCATCCCAGCCTAGGGTTTCCAAAACCAACCCATATACAAACACCCGCATTACTATTCAACCGTAAGAAGTACCACAACCACAACCATGTGACAAATTATTCCTGAAAAACAATTCCCCATTGAACCCATTCTTGTTTTTAACTTCATGTAATTCTATTTAAATAATACTTCACTTCTAGGAATATAACAGGCATATCCGCAAGACAAGGAAGGAAAAACAGCCAAGCAGTTATTCAAGTATTCACACCCGATTCTCTTGTATAGTCACAAAAACAAAAGGAATCCGTGAGATCCCTCAATGTACTAGAACCAAATCTATCCCCAACATATGACCACATACAGCCTTAAGTCCAAAAAATTACAAATGTGCAATAATAGAGGATCCCATCCCTATCCATGTCACCTCATAATCATCAACCGTAAACATTACCAGAACATAGAAAGGGAGTTTTCAAATTTAAATATTCCATTCATTTAGTTATGTATTTCCATTTAGTTAACTGGGGTGACCACACAAGGATTATTATTAATTGGTAATATATTTAATAAACTGTGTTTATGTGATTTAGTACTTTAAATGTTACATCCATTCAATAACATAAATATTTAGAAAATAGGGTTTCATTAGTGAGCAAGAAGGGACCACCAACGGTCTTGATTTTCAGTGGAAATAATCTCATAGAATTCATAAAATATTATTCAAGGTAAAAGAGTACCACATTATCTTCAAACACACACCTTCATTCTTTAAAGCCATTTATTATCTTCGTTATAGTTTGGTTTCATCCATCCATGTTGGAACAATATCATACCCACCCTGCATGATGCACAGAAAAGGGAGACAAAGGAACAAAATCCTACCTGTATGATAAAAAATAAATGTTTTTCTCCTAGCACCAACAACTGGGGATGTGCGACATGCTAGGGAGGAACATGGAGGACTCCAAGAATGAGCATGAAAGTCTATGCCAAGGTGAACCACTATCCTTGGGAAAGTAGACACTAAACACCACAAGTAAAGGAGGAAACCATCCAAAAAAACAATGAATCAATTCTACTATGAAAAAAATGCGAGATAATGGATTTACGACATATAAAAACTCATGAGTGTATTTAAAGGTAGATAGTGGTTATTTCTGACACTTTCATAGGGGCACGCGCATCTGTTTGCTTGCGTGCAATAGGCACGACTTTGTTACCCCGCATTCCCGCTTTCCAAAGGTAGGTGACATTCCCTCCTTATTCAGGGACTTCTGATCCTTGATCGAAACAAGATAATGGGATTTCAGTTCTTCCTCCAATGGAATTTTCCTTAGAACTCGTCACCTAGTCAGGGTCTCCCTCATAAATTTAATACGTTGTTCTTGAAACTCTTCCCAGCACCATATCTTCATGGACACTAGTAAATTACGCTGCTTCTGTCAATACATTCCAAGGGGTATGGTCCGGGAAGAATGATTTTGTTAGGGGTGTTGTCACGCTGGGAATCACTGGCATGTCTAGACACTGTGGATTGGTGTGTCTATCTTCTTTCCCTTATTATATGGCTTCTCGATAGCACGGAAGCCCGAGGCATCCCACATCGAATGTGGGTAATCATATGCCACATGCATGGATATGAGGTTTTCCTCATCTTAGTATGATTAACACAGGGTATGCCGCAAGATTAACGTCTAGGAGAGATGGATCAGACTAATTGGAACACTGATTAGAGTGGATCGGATGGAGGAAATCCATCTATGGAACACCGATATTGGGGCCAACACGTGGGTGGCTTCCCGAATGGTGTGGAGGGGAATGAGGTGGCATGGTCCCACTAATATGTGGAGACCCGGGTATGTATCAAAATGGAAGATGGTTTTGGGCTTGAGCCTCAAAGAAAATTCTTATATATCCCATTGGAAGGGAATCAAAGTCCTCATATTTCATCTGGCGGCGACTTACCGTCGAATGTGGTTAACAACAGCTTACCACTGAATAAGGTTGCAACGACTTACTGCTGGATGGAGTCGAACCGATGTGAAGGAGGTTGGAATGACTGGGTGGTGGGCTTGAATCTCAAGGAGGCTTCCTACGTACCATGTCTTGGCATGAATCAACAACCATGTAGTTCAGATGTGGAGGAATTCAGTTTAACATCATGGGGGATGGGGGAGAACTGACGTGAGGATGGGGCGTGTCGGCGAACGGACATGAAGATGGACCGGGGGTCCGATGGGTGTTGGGATTGAACCTCATGAGGCTTCCTACATACCATGCTTTGACACGGATCAAATTCCACATATTCGGGATGGGTTCCAATGAACCGACGACAAGATGGACCTGGGGTCTGATGGGTGTTGCGGTTGAACATCGTGAAGCTTCCTACGTACCATGCCTTGGCCAGGATCAAACTCCTCGTAGTTCAAGAAAGGGGCTTGGCACACCAACACAGAGATGGTGTGGGCCAATGGTTGTTGGACTTGAACCCTATGGTGGATTCCTACATACCCTACCATGGAAAGGATCATAGACAACATAGTTCAAATGGTGTGTGGCTTACACTCTAAGGTGACCCATAGTGGTGGGGAACTGATGGTCGGAACAACCAGGTGGTGGGCTTGAACCTCATGTAGGATTTTTACATACCATTCCATAACATGGATCGTAGTACTCATAGTTAGAAAAGGGTTGGGGTTACACTCTGAGGTGGCCCAAGGTGGTGGGGAACTGATGGTTGGAACAATCGGGTGGTGGGCTTGACTTCATGGAGGATTCCTACGTACCATGACTTGACACGGTCAAAGTCCTCATAGTTAGGGAAGGGTTGGGGATTACACTCTAAGGTGGCCGAAGGTGTTGCTGTTAGGGTTAGTTCTTACTCTAAGGCCAAGTGAGTCATGCTAAGTGTGATAAACAAGAGGCAACAGAGACCTGATGATTATATCGTGAAAGGTGTGTCCGTGGGATGTGGAGTGGGGCTTACGCATGGAGTGG
The DNA here is from genome assembly GCA_963277665.1 of Viscum album. Classification (NCBI taxonomy): domain Eukaryota; kingdom Viridiplantae; phylum Streptophyta; class Magnoliopsida; order Santalales; family Viscaceae; genus Viscum; species Viscum album. The sequence goes on from OY728144.1 coordinate 291,535,980, forward strand.
CCCAGGGAGAGATTATTGGTACTTACTCTGAGATGGAGTCCCGATGGTGACAAAGTGCAGTGGGAGAGGGATTTGGGAATGATGAAAGGAGGAGCCACATTCCCTATCACACCCTCCACTAGCCTTGACACTGAGTAAGTGAGGAGGAGTAGGGGTGCTGCCTCCGGGATGAAAAACTATGGGATTACACCAAGGTGGATTCCCTTCCCCACAGACAACCGCCACTCCAAAAAGGAGGATATCATCTCCTATGGAGGCTAGGGGGTGTAAATAGTTCGCAAGGTGGGGGTAACCTGCGTGCGAGGCATGGGGCCAGGACACAGTGTAATGTCATGTGTTAAGGACGATGGTGCTTGGTAGTTTAACGTCTTGCAGCTCAGACGAGGTGGGTTTTCTCCGCAACCCTAGGGTTTACATGACTGGTACCCTCTCCTCTTTGTGGGAGAGAAGTCACCGACAACACCATATAGAGGGGGTGTCACTGAGCGAACCATTGAGGGTCCACGTTAGCGTGGCTATGCGAAGAAGCTATACCCATTAGCATGCCTATGCAAGGAAGCATTAGGCAAAGAAAAGCAACGAGCGGTATCGTCCAAGGGACATTGGAGTCACATCGTGAAAACCTGGAGGGTCTCACAAGAAAATGATTTTCCATGAATAGGGGTCCATAAGCAGGGGCATTGTGGAGCTTTGTTGCTCCACATGGTGGAAGGAACTTGCGAAGGGGTGTTCTTCACGACGAGGGGTGCCTTAGCCATATCATGGTCCGAAGTTGCTTTGTGAAGTGGAAAGGCATTCACGGAGCACTTACTTGTAGAGAAAAGGTTCCTTGAGAAGCAAGGTGTTTGGAAGCAATATGCTTCGCAAAGTACAGTGAACCTTCCTTAGCATGTGGATCATGTGTACATGAAGGGTGTTTCGCAAATCATAAACACTCTGCGGCAACCCAGGTCCCCTTGGGAGTCCACTTCCTTCACGAAGACCCTTAGGATTTGTGAAGGCAATCCCTATTGTTAGAGGGGATCAAAATGTGATGAAGGGGAGGCACTTCGTTGAGAAGAAGTACCCAAAAAATCTCATGTTTTGTAGAGCGGAAGGATTCTTCGCGATTCGGGAGCTGAGAAGCTGAAGGGTCCGATTGTCTGTCCCCGGAGCTTAGGGGGTGCCTGATATTTATAAGCAAGAGGCTCCGCGGAGCGAATCCCATGCAGCGTTAAGTGGGGCATGGTGGCTTCACAAAGGGCTTGCGAACGTCAAATGTGGTCGTGGAACTTCCCCCCTCCTTACATCGTTCCAGGGTCGTGAACATCAATTGCATTCACAAAGCATCCCACATCCTTGCTTCGTGGTTGGATTGTGAATGTCAAATGCATTCACATAGCCTCCTGCCTCCTTGCTTCGCAGTGGGGTCATGAACATCAAATGTGTTCGCAGATCCTCCCACCTCTTTTCTTCGTTGTGGGGTTGAGAATGTTAAATTAGTTTGCAGATCCTCCTGCCTCATTGCATCGCAGCGGCCACAGTGTTAGGGAACTCCGCGAAGGGGTTTCGTGAGGCAGTTCTTTGGGCCTCCATGGGGCCTACTCTTTGTCCATAATTTTGGCACCATCAAATGCCCCCCCCCTCAGACATGGAGCCGCGGAGAGATCAGGGGTCTAATTCTGAGGAAAATTTCCAAAATCCTCTGTCATTGTTGGTGCTTACTCTTGAAGAGGGCGCGCGAGGCGGATAGGGGACGCACGGGTTGAGCATTCCTTGAAGCTTCGGGAGAACTGGATGCTCTATGATGCTCTGATGGTTGTCACCTATAAATAGGGGGTCTACCCACTGTTTTTTTCCTTTCCCTCCTCCAGGAATTTTTCTTTTCACACTCTCGATTCGCGATGCTCGGCGTACTCCGTGAGTGGTCTCTGAGAATCGAGTCTTAACGGTGCACAATGAGTCCTTGACTACGCGTTTTCACTCCACAATCCGGGTTTGAACATCAAGGTAGTTCCCTTCTACTAGTCTTCGCGATCGGGCTTCATGAACACGCTTGTGAACGATCTTCACGAACCAACCAAAAAAACATCGCAGCTCTAGAATGAATGTCCAACCAAGAATCTTGACCGGGGGTCCCTGTGGATGCCTCCTGGAGGGATAAAATGGCGAACATTCTTAGGCTGGGAGAGCTAGTCTCAAGCCACTAGAACCATAGTTATTTGGGGGAGATGCTTTCAGAGAGCCAGAAGAACGACCCGTTGTGTAAGAAGGTGGCCTTGTTTGGATTCGGGCCGAGGTATGACGTCTTTATCCCTGAAGCAGTTTGGGATGAGATATCTTACTGGTTCTGTAGCACGTCGTATTAGCACCGATGTTTCAGGGCACACAATGGTCAATCCAGGGAGGACTTCACACCTATAATTGCTGACTGTTTATACAATCATCAAAACAATTTTGATAAGAAGGCATTGCAGCCGAAGACGTCCTCTCCACGGTGCCGAACCATCCTCAAGGTGGTGTTGGGGAACCTGTCGAAGGGGTTGTCCAAGGAATGGGACATGATCCAGGGCGGAAACTTTACGGATGATTGGGAATGGGCCATCCGGGTAGGTACCTCTTGCGAGGAGTTCAGAGCAGAGATGAGAAGAGTGGGCATGTATGAAGTAGCTTGTGCTTCCCAGTTCCATATCTACTAGCCAAAGCAGTTAATGCTAGAGCTGTTGAGCCGAAGGCCACCGGGGACCAATACCTTCCAACTGCATCATGAGGAGGTCGACATCAGCCAATGGGACGTTCATCAGATCTCGAGGGTCCCAATACTGGGGGCGATGTATGACAAATTCCACTTGGCTATGGGTTCGTGGGAGGATCTATAGCTGATGTCGCATCTGGCGATGGAATTGATGGAGCTTGTGCCCTGGGAGGATAAAGAGGCAGTGAGGGATCTCCACTTCAAGCACTAGTTCATAAGTTTTTGAACATCCCAAATAACAGGATGTTCCCATAAAGGCCTCGAACTTTCCCAAAGGGGGCTTGGAGTAAGTAAAACTCATACTGGCAGTTTTTAGAGAATTGATAGTGGAAGACCGGGGGGTTCAGTGTTAGCACTGAAAAACAGCCAATAGTCAGGATGGCGGCATTCAACACAACTCTCAGATGTGGTTGGATATTTCCAGTGAGTGATACAAACATGGTAGAATGGCCAATAACCTTTATCATGGAATCCAAATTGGCGACAGGAGGGCGGATCAACCTACGGATCTCGATGCTTTACAAGTTGTATAAAATGTTGTGCACATCGGTGAGGGGTAATGGACACAGAGAGCATGCGGACCATTCCACCTCCTGTATGGATGGATGTAAGCACACATCAGGGGGATCTATGAGTATATGAACCCCATATTTCCACTAGGTTTGAACTTCCATTCCTTGATCTTGACCAATGTGGGGAGCTTTTCGACTAAGCTGACCGCACCATCAGTTCTGAACCGAGTGTGGAGGGTTGATGAATTCAATTTCCACCCATTGTTTGCTATAGAAGGGGGCCTTCACGGATGATGGCCTAGGAAGAGAAGAGAACCGAGCCTACCTCTTGGCTTTTTGAGGTGGGGTCTTGGTAGCGAGGGTGGACCGCAACCGTCTCTGCGAGCCTTACACCCCACACCGGGTTTTCAGGCAATTTCGTTTCCTGGAGAGGCAGACCCCGCAGGTCTACCTAAGGGTGCGCTACGAGGAGCACCAATGTGTGATGAGGCATATGTGGTTCATGTTCACATGGAATGACGGGATGATTCGGAATGTACTACCTTTGTCGACCACCATCCATGGGATGATAAAAGAATATGCCTAGAGATAGGAGCTGACCTATCCAGGGGAGATGCTGAAGCGGCCAACTGTCCGGGTCAGTGATTGTGAGCTTCCCCGATCTCAGGGCCAAGGCTGGAAGGCAATAAGGGAATCCCATAGTGGCGGGGCTTCTATAGCGGTGACGCCTGCACCATTTGAGGGGGCAGAAACTGTAGCAGATCCGGTAGTGGTAGAAGAGCCGGTGGTCCCAAGAGAATAGAGTCATCTAGAGGGGCGGCCTCTGAGGGGATTCTACAGGGTTTTGACTCAGGCCCAGGGGAAATGGATGCGCCACATTGACATGCAAGAGGATTTTGTCTTCCCGTAGGCCTGGGACATCTAGGAAGTCAACCAGAAATTCCTCGGCGCATCCGAGTTATGGAAGAACCTTAACTGACTCTAGATGGACTTTCCAGGAATTTTCCCTATTAGGGCCGGGTTTGCTGGATCCCTGGATGAGGCAGAACAATACATAGCTGAGGTGAAAGACTCTATCCACTCCTAGGGTTCCTTTCACCAAATGACGGCCTAAGTTTGGTTGATGCTGGGTTACACGGTCTTTCCAAAACTGTCATCTGTTGACATGAGGGAGTGCTTCCCTCTGCCAGAAGAATTAGACGAGTCCTCCTAGGGTGACGAGGCTAGTAGAGAAAGTCTACAAGAGGAGGGTGAAGTCGGTGACACGTCCTCAGATCTTAAAGATTTCACGGAGGCCCTTGAGGTAAAATCCCAAGTTCCTTTTTCAGAGATTACCCTTAGGTTACTCTGGATTCCTTATCAGTGTATGTACTGTGCTGGAGGACCTTATGCATAGACCTCATTCCCACCCCTTAGTGGGAGCCGACAAGGGACCTTCTAGATGTACTCCCGTGGATACGTCAAATTTCGTATCTAGTGGGGATGATACAGTCGAGGCTGCTCCCCAGGATTCTCCAGACCTACCAACCATATACGGGGGGCCGCATCTCGGGTTTCTGACGACATCAGCCCAAGAGAGAAACCAAGGATTTGACCTTTGTAAGTATTCTATACAAAAATCACAACTGCCATCTCTGGACCATGTTACCTGGAATTCACATCACCTTCATGGCATGTACAGTCCTTCAATTGGCCTGGGATGTTGCGAAGAAGTTGGTCGTGGCTTCTGGTATCACCCTTCCCAGGGTCATACCAATTGTCGTAGAGGTTGAAATTGAGCCTGACCTAACTACATCTCTCCTGGTCATTGATTACGGAGACATTGGGACTTCGCCTGAGATTATCAAGGCGGTATCTGATGATGAGGATCAACAAGATGATTCGGGCCCCACCATGCCCGATCTGATGCCAGATGTGGACCCGACCGAGGAGTTCTTGGGGGTATTCCCTATATATGAGCCAGTAAATCGCACCGAATGGGATGAGACAACCTCTGACAAGGAGGATAGAAAAATAGTTTGTCGCCGATTGTGGAAGCTTATCACGCGCTTCATCAATAACACCCACCAAGCGCTATGGTTGGTTGAGATGGACAGACTTCGTTCACGACTGCATGAACTATGTTCTTGGGGAGTGTATGCCCAACGTCCTCACATGCTCATCCGGGATCTTATGGCGGAAATTATTCAAGAGTATGATAGCGGCCATGGAATGGGCTGGAAGCCGAGAAAGGTGATAAACATCAAGAGGCTCCATAAGGATGAAGACGATGTCCAGTGGCTATAAAATCGGGTAGATGGACAATCTGAGCTAATATTATGATTGAAGGCTCATCTAAAAGAATCCGAAGAGGGCCTGGAGTGAGTTTATGAGGATATTATCGCCATCCGGGCTGACATGGAGCTGGCCCAGATTGCAGCCAACGAATTGCGCCCTCCCACCGCTGAGGAGCAGAAGCAGAAAAAGCGACAACAACTCCTAGATGCCTCCAACTAGAGGGTGGAGAAGATTCTAAGCTCCTTTGATGAGGTCAATCTGTACATAGTGGGATTTGACACCCAGGTACTGTAATGATTACAAACCCTTAAATTTACTTTCATTCTCAGATTGTTTTAATTCCATAGCATGCATGAGTTCTGTTGTTTACATTGGTTTACTGTATCACTGTGATGTTCGCGGAGCGTCCAACAACCATTACCAAAGCTCATGTTGGTCAAGACCGATGTGAGAAACAAGTGATGGACACCTTATCACCCCATCCAAACATAGGAGTTCAATCCAATATTCATTCATCCGGGCATTGGATGACCGATCTGGATTTCTGGGAGGAAATAGGAGAGACATGGCTAGTGAATGAAGCTCCTAGAACTGCCGAATTATAGTTTTCCTAGTGTGCTCTTGTGCACGAATGGGGAAACACTAGGGGAACTGAAATCAATCCAAACTGATGGGAATGGGAGGTGTGAATCATGATACCCAGGATTAATAACATTATGGGGTTGGCATGACAATAAATAATGGTTGTTGACCACTATCGAAACACATCATTCTTCTTGTATTATCCTGGAGTGGGGATAGAAAATGAGGGTTGACCATTGACCATATTTGAAACATGGGACTAGACTCAAAATTTCATCTGTCAGTATTCCGGAGTGTTTACCCAGGAAAATAGGCTGTCCATAAGCCGAGCATGCAAAATTTTTGGGGGTTCCTCCAGACATGAAAGAGGACGAGGGTCCGAATGAGGGTAACAAAATGCAGGGAATGTGGAGTGAGGGTTTGTTCGAACAGAATCCAAAACTCTTGAAATTACCCCACTGTGGTAGAAGCGCACTGGATGGACGCATTGGTTTGATCATGGGTCATTACTCCTTTCAGACAGAGCCTCTCTGGTGAGGGAGTAATTTCTTCCCAATGTCATCTTGGGGCATCACGAACTTGTTCCGGGAAAAGTTGCAGTTACACGATTCCCCACAAGGGGTTATGCCAGGGGGCTGGAAATGGGGAGGAACATGACTTTATGATTCATGGGGCTGGACCATGGTAGAAATATTGGGGTGTCTCTACGTATTCCATAAGGATGGAATCTAATCCATACGTAGTTCTAGAAGCAAAATTTAACGCCATGTGGGACAATGAGAAGCCTAGCTGCGCCGATGTATATCCTACCAAAACTACTAAGCCCATGTGAGTTGTGCTGAATGTGGGAAAAAAGATGTAGTAGTGGGAACTTATCAACATAGCAATGAACATGATAGGGACAAGGTATGCTCGGTGAATACCAGCCCAATGATGATAACTCGTCAATGTAGCACACCTAGACACATGAAGAAATAATTTCAAGTATGTCAGAATTCCACTTGAACATGAGGAAGTGGAAATGTGTGAAACATGATGCTCGAAATCTAGACCACAATGATGGTGGTGGGATGATGGAGGATAGCTATTGACCATGGTAGAAACACAACATCCACATCACGTTATCCTGGAATGGGGACAAACAAATGAGGGTCGACCGTTGACCACGATTAAAACATGGGACCGGTCGCAAATGTTGTCCGATATTCATAGGGACATTGGCGCGAAATGGTAAGAGTGCCCTTAGACCTAGTATCCATGCCCTATGGGGGTCCTTTTGGATGTGGATAAAGATGGGGATCAAAATAGTGAGCTCACGAAGCACAGACATGGAATGAGGGGAACGTCCCTATAAAAATTCCACACATCGGGATCTTTGTCAAACACATCTAAATATGACAACGAGGAGTATTAGACAGAGGGAATCAAGTCCATTATCAATGGGAGATCTTATATAAGGGTCATAGAACTCGGACCATAGATGGTAGGAAACATGGGAGACACACGGTGGGGTAACTACAAAAACCGGACGTGAATGGGAACCAGGGGTTCCAACCACCATGTGTTCCTTGGAGAGGTTTTAGGTTGAGGGACCAAAAACGAGAGTTGATCTTGGCCTGTGGAAAAGTTCAAAAGCCATCCTACGTACCTCATGAGGATGGTGATCAAGTTGCATGTAGTTCTTGAGGTGGCACGGTAGGGTACCAATGATAGAAAAAAGGGGCGTGTGGGTGTGGCCCTCAAACAAAGAGAAGTGGTATTTGATAAATATTGTTTCACCTTTAAGGTGAGTGTTTTTTTTGTGAAGTGATGGACCTAGGGTAGTAGGCCTTAGAATCTCCAAAAGAATAAAGTTATAGAAGGTGTTGAAAAATGGTATGGCTTGTGACCAATACCAAACATGGTGTCTCCTTTAGTGAGAACATCACGATGTAGTGCTGTTTTTCATCATGTGGCTAGGATGATAATGTCACAGTTTAAAGTCATGTGATAGGATCAGGCGGCATAGTTTAAAGTCATATGACTTGGACATGCAAGAATGTGAAAGATGTGGAACAACATAACTGACATGAATAAGGAAATAATCCTACACAACAATGTACACAATTCAGAGAAAGGAACATCAGGACAAGGGGCCTACATAGAGGTAAGAGGGAAAAGGGGGAGGAGAAACTAGCTCCCAAATGAGCAGGACAAAAAATTGAGACATCCGGGTGGTCCTACAAATACCTTGAGGATGGAAAATAATCCACAAGTAGTTCTCATATGAGATCATAGTTTATGGTCTTAGATATCAGACAATTGATGGAGTGAAACCCCTCCATGTAAGCGCATACCTCAACCCGATCCCTAAGCCCATGTGAGTTAAACTCGGTGTAGGAAACAAGGGAGGAAAATGTCTTTTGCAGTACCTGGAATGCATGCCAAAGGGAAATCGGTGTGGAGCCCCAAAGGACGCCCATATCGCAGCTTTGGTCCTTCTAACATGCGGATACCCACCGAGGAATTGTACCTAGAGTTTCAATGTTCTACATGGACATGAGAAGGTGGAGAAAGATGCGAATCATGTAACCAGAATTTTGGGCTTAATGGGGTTGGAATGGAGTTGGAGGATAGCTGTTGACCATGTTTGAAACACAGTATCCATATTGCGTTAGCCTGAAACGAAAATAACAAATAAGCATTGACTGCTGACCATATTTGCAAAGTAGTATTTGTTTCATCTTGTTGTTCGCGACCCTCTAAGACGTTGGCCTGTAATGGTAGGAGGGCCCTTAGGCCTAACATCCATGCCACATGGGGGTCCCTTCGGGTGTGAAATGTGATGGATTCTCTAATGAAGGGGAACTCAAAGCCTGAAAAGCGGGTGGAAACATGTCCGAGAAGAGTCCGACATTCTAGGTACTACACTAGAGTACCATTAGGCACATGGGTGAACCGCCAAAGAGGATCGACGAGGGTGCTCCAGAGGGATAGGCACATGGAATGGTTATTACAATCCCTACATGAATGTGGACATAATCCCATGCCACGCCCTACACTCTGGGTAATAACGAGGGTCGGGACCGGAGAAGGCCAAGGGGCCTGATGCTAGGCCTCGGTAAGGAAGGCCTGGCAAGTTTTCAGTTTAATGTCCTGTAGTGAGGATGAGGTCTGGGGGACCGAGAAGGCCAAGGGTCCTGAGGTTGGGCCATGGTTAGGAAGTCCTTACCAGTTTTCAGTTTAACATATTGCAGCGAGGATAAGGGTTGGGGGCCCGAGAAGGCCATGGGGCCTGAAGCTGGGCCTTGGTCAGGAAGGCATGCCCAGTTTTTATTTTAACGTCTTGCAGTGAGGATGAGGGTCGGGGGCCCGAGAAGACCATGGGGGATGAGGCTAGGCCTCAGTCAGGAAGTCCTGACCAGTTTGCAGTTTAACGTCTTGCATTCGGGATGAGGCGGATGATAAGGTGTCTCATCCGGGAATGTGTATAGTGCGGTGAGAAACTTGGCGTGAATGAGGACATAATCCCATACCACACAACACAATCCTATAAGATAGAACATGGGTTGGGCCCTGAAAAAATCCAAGGGGCCTAATGGTGGGCATCACCCAGAGGGATTTCGTCACTTGGAGATACAAAGGGACATAAAGAACCACTACACTCGATGTTTGGAACAACTTACGGTGGCCCTAATGATCCATGATAGTTGTTGACCATGTTCGAAACACAGTGTCCCTATAGTGACTTGAAATGGGAGCAACAAACGAGTGTTGAACACTGACCCTATTCAAAATGTGGGATTTGTATTATTTGTTTCTCAACATCCTCATGGGAGTTGGCCCGAAGGGGTAAGAGGGCCCCGAGGCATGGAATCCAAACCATTTAGGGGCCCTTCCGGATAAGGAAGGTGATGGAGTCCCAGTCAAGGAGTGGGTGAAGAATAGTTGTACCCATCTTATAAAAGAGGTGAACGTCTCCAGAGAGTGGGACGTACGACCAGATCGGGGTTAGCTCGACTTGAATTGGGGAAAAAGTTTTCACCCCTACCATACATGTTGACTCAGGGGGTGATTATGGCATTTGGGATGGGACAACAGAAGAGATGTTCATGCATTCCTACGTATCCCATGAGGATGAGAATCCATCCATATATAGATATTTATGGCCATACAGTTTATGGTCGTGCGGTGGAGACATGGGAGGATAGAATAATAGGATTGGGCAAATGATGTACCATTACAACCCTTGTTTGAGTGAGGAAAAGGAAGACTTCACCAAATCTTGCAAGGTTACTTTGAGATAACTATACCCATGGGGGATAGTCAAAGAGAAAATCTCGAGGCGGGGCTCAAGATGAAGCGTCTGAGAATTCCTACATATCCCATATGGATGGAAATCAATCCATACGTAGTTCTCAAATTGAAGTTTAATGTCATGCTAGATGATGAATAGTTTTATGTCATGCGGGACTAGACAATATATTGTCATGTAGGACCAGCGTGCAGTTTAAAGTCATGTATGACCATCTAATTTAAGGTCGTGCATGACCATTAGGCTCAAGAAAAGTATTTCTTGAAGAAAATTCAATTGGTGTGAGGATTGATGCGCTCGCTATCTGTGGTAACCAAAGAGTATGCTCTATTGGGGTAAACCCAGTGGATTTTGTAAGGTCCTTCCCATTTGGACTCTAACTTGGGTGGTTTCATTCCAGGGATCATTGGTGCTCAGAAGGCCAATACCAGGTCTCCATGCAGAAAAAAGTGGAGGTGAACATTCTTATTGAAGGCTCTAGCCATCTTATTCTAATGCCATTCTAGATTGTGTAGGTCACAGAGTCAAATCTCATCAAGTGCTTTCAATTTAGCTAGATGGATCTCAACCACTCTATTCAGTGCTTACTAGTCATATACTACTGTGCGCAATGAGGGAAACTGAATCTCGATGGGAAATATGGCCCCGGTTCTATACATCAGGGAATATAGGGTCACCAGGGTGGAATTACGGGTCATTGTCCGATAACCCCATAGGGAATTGGGGTGATTATCCGACCAACACTTTTTGTTCTATCCCACCATTTTCATCAAATGTCAGAGGGGGTTTTGTAGAATTCCTCGATCTGTCCATTTTCCTACGTGTGGTAGTAGGAGGTATTGTTTGAACGGATATTGTACATGGCGTAGAATGTCTTCAGCTCAGATGCTCGGTACTTGGTTCCTTTATCGGTGAGGACAGGGTTAGGGACTCCAAACTGGTGGATGATGTTGGAGCTCAAAAAGTCAACGATGGAATGGTCCATGACTTCCTTTTGCAGAATTTCCTCTTCCCAATTGGAAAAGAAATCCATGGCGGTCAGGATGAACCTGCATTGGCGAGCTGTCGTTGGTGGATATGGTTCCACGACATCGAGTCCCCACATCGAAAATGGCCATGAATAATTGGTGGAGTGGAGAGGTTCTAGCGGCCGATGTTGGAAGTTATCATGAACTTGGCACATGTGAAAGCTCTTGACAAACTCGATACAATTATGGATCAAAGAGGGCCAAAGTTAACCCTCACTCTGGATTTAATGGGACTGCTTCGGCCCAGTCTAGTGGGAACCACAGGAACCTATGTGAACCTCTTGCATGAACTATTGAACATCAACTCCTTTAATGTAACGAAGGAGAACACCATAAAAACCGCACTTATAGAGGATATTCTCAAGACTGGGACCACTCTGGAGGGTAAACTGCAGCACGTGACATCAGATTCGCTCATGTGCGGCCTGACCAGCTGGGAGGTAACCATTTTGGAGATACTCGAAAAAAGGGGATCTCCAGTCCGGAGTCGCTTCAATCACTGCATCTGAAGATCCTAGCAGTCCTGACATGGAGGATTCGGGGGTAATATGGCTTACTCGCAGTTCATCATCATCATCTAGGATTATGGGGGAAATGACTCTCCGGTGTGCCACATTTATAATCAGATCATCCTACTCGGGCTCTACAAGTGATGTTGCAAAGCTGGTCAAAGCATCCTCTCGACCATTCTGTGACCAAGGGACATTGGTAACCTCTAGTTGAGAAGGGAATTGGGATGTTAGATGGAGGGTGTGCTCCATCAATGGTGCGAGATCTGGCTTTCTGACAACATAGCCATTGTTGACTGGTTTGATGAGTAACTCAGAATCCCCTTTCACATGAAAATGGGGCACATCTATCTCGAGAGCCAGCTTGAGGCTAGTTATAAGAGCCTGATACTCTGCTTCGTTGTTGATGTAGCCTTCTGACAACATGAATGAGTATGGTATAATGGCTTGTGCTAGGGTGATAAAGACGATACCTAGGCATACTCTATTGAGCCAAGGATCATTGAGCCTTCTACCGATGGGGATCCGAGAGGCACCATCAAAATGCATTTTCCAACATGGGACAACTTTATCTACGGAGAGGATTTCCTCATCAAGAAAATACATGTCCAGGTACTGACCTATAGAGGTTGGATGGGCTGGTAGAAAGTCTGCCAATGCCTACCCCTTTATAGCCTTCTAAGGCATGAACTTGATGTGCAACTGCTAGAAGATTACCTCCCACCATGCTAGACGGGTGGTTAATATGGGGAAATTAATAATGTACATCAGTGGGTCTACTCAAGAGACTAGTTTTACCTCATGGTGTTGCAGGAAGTGTCACCACATTTGCACAGAAAAAACGAGCGCAAGGAAGCTCTTCTCGATGGGGGAGTATCTGGTCTCTATATCGAGAAGCATGCGGCTGAGGTAGTAGACACTGTTCTCTATCCCCTTGTTGTTCTTCTGGGCAAGAAGGGTGCGGAGATATCGGTCCAGGGCAGTCACATATAGGATTATTGGATTACCGAAGATGGTTGGCATCAAGAATAGAGGCTGGGGTAAATACTACTTGATTTTCTCAAATGTTGTCAGGCACTCTTCATCCCTTTTGTAGGCAGATCCTTTCTTCATTTGCCGAGAAAAGGGATTACACATTCCAGCCAGATTCATGATGAATCACCGTATGTAGGAAAAGTGTCCTTTAAAACCTAGAATATCTCGGATATTTCTCAGGGGAGGAATCTAGCTGACTTCCTTGATCATCCCTAGGTTCACCTCAATGCCTCAGTACCTGACAAAAAACCGAGAAACTTCCAGGAAGAGTCTCTGAAGGCACATTTCAATGGGTTCATCTTTAAGTGATGGGAACGGAGGGAGACGAACACTTTATCAAGGTCCTTGAGATAGTCCTAGAAATGGTGATATTTTATCACTAGATCTTCCACATAACATTTCACCAATGTCCCGATTATTGGGTTGAATATGTGATGCTTGGCCCACTAATAGGTGGCACCTACATTATTCAGGCCAAAGGGCATAACCTGGTAACATAAAGTAACATGGGGCACCTTGAATTCCATGGAATCTTTATCTTTGGGGCCATCCAGATCTGATTATATCCAGAGTAGCCATCCGTGAAGGAGAGGTCTTGGAACGCGGTTGTATCATCCATCAACAATTATGTCACCGGAAGGGGAAAAGCATCCTTCAGACAGTGATGATTGAGATCTCAAATGTCGATACAAAAGTTGATCTGTCCATTCTACTTTTGGACTGGCATAATGTTGGCAAGCCACTTGGGGTACTGGGCCTACTTGAAGAAGTTGGATCTGATGATCTTGACAACTTCAGCCTCGACCATGGCACCATGGGAAGGGTACATCATTCTGGGAGGCTTCTTGAACCCATGGAGGTTTTTCAGGAGACCGAGCCAGTGGATGACTACCTGAGGATCTAGTCCTAGAATCTCATCATAAATCCAGGAAAACACATCACGATGATGTTTAAGGATGTACATGTACCACTACTTCTCCTCGAGGGACATGGCGACACTAATCAATGTGGGTCTTGGATCTGCCTCACTACCAAGGTTCACCTATACCAGTTCATCAACCGTGGTAGAGACGCCTTCATCAAATGTGGGGAGAGCACTTACAATTCCTCTTCTTTGATCACGTAGGAGGGATTCCTAGTGGGTGAGGCTTCCCCTTGGTTGGAGGAACCTAACGGGAGGCTACTACCATCCAGGACAACGGTGGACAACGCATCAGGAGATTTACACGCCGCTGAGGCCATAGTGATGAAGCTAGTTAATCCAATCCCATCTGGCCTTTGGCCCAAGGGGCTATGCTTGATGACAACAAATAAATAGTGTTGTGTTGGCTTGAGCCGTTTAATTCTTACCCAGCAGAATAGACACTTATGGCGTACGTCCGTTTCCATGGGGTAGACGTCCAAATACCATACAAAGGTAGGAGGTTTCGGGATCTCATGAGCCTAGTTTGTGTAGGAGTACAAGGTGATTTTATACCATTTCATGAACTTGGGATTATGCCTTCCTCTTATACCAGAGAAAAAAAATAATTTCCCCATGTCGGTGGTCGTGGCCTCCAATCGATGGATTGAGAACACATAGGCATCATCCAGACCTGCCCAGGGTTCACTTGTGAACTGGGTGGGCTCAAACTCACTTGCCAAGATTTTCCTATACTTTCTCTTGTAATAGTCAGTGTCCAGATAACGGGCTTCACAAGAGTAAAAAAGATATGCATCACCTTGGTGTAGGACTACCCGAAAATTACATTAGTATTTGCGGCATTGGTGATATGATGGTGGTACCAACGCGTGCAGATGGATCCATGGCCTATCCATCAATGCATTGTTCGCGGTGTCCTGGGAGACAACCATGAACTCGGTGCTGGGAACTAGGCTGTCGAACTGGGTCTTCAGACATATCATTCCGAACGAGGTCTTCCCTGTCATATCATATCCCTGGATCCATAAATCGGAGGGAGTCAGGTCATCCTTGGATAACCATAGATTCCGCTGTGTCCGTGTCAGTATAATGTTGATCTCGATGCTGGTGTCAAAAAGATAGCGGTGAACTTACACACCATCAAATTGGCCGGTGATATACAGCAGGCATATGTTCCCTTGTATGTGGGAGCCTTCATCTTCTCCTGAGAATGAGATGACGGAATGGAATTCGGCAGTCTCAACGGCTTCTGCATGAAAGGCTTCTGCAACTGCTACCTCCATCTAAAACTGGAGGGGGATCCTTAAAGGATCATCGAGGGCCTCATGCATATATGATGAAAGGAGAATGGCATCATAGATGGAAATCCATGCTGCGATGCCGAAAAGGTTCTTGAGGACATCATACTTCCGTGCTAGGTGCGAAATTATTCTTACAGGAGGCCGCTTTGCGATTGGGGGCAAGGCAGGCCCTCTCGGCTGGCTGGTGCTGGGCACATTTCAATGTTCACTAGTCGAAGCCTAAAGAGTAGCTACCAGATGAGGTCCGGAAAAATGAGGTTGGCTTGTAGTGGGGTGAAGCTGGTCGTGGTATGGCCGAAGTGGATCTACCTAATCCGGTAACACAAACAGTGGCGGAGGCGGACCTGACGACACCAGATGAAGAGGCTGGGATTGCTGAGCTCTGCACAGGGCATACTGTCTGGTCTCGGTGGAATGCATGGACTGGCTGGAGGTTCCTACTGGCATGCCTAGACGACCCATATATATACGGCTCCACCGATGTTGGCATTTTTTGGGTACGTTGGGGAGGCTCGCCAGGAGTTCCCCCTCGTCGGGAGTCATAGAAGGGTTTACCAACTAGATGGTGTTAAACGAAGCATACCCTTGACTGTCACTTGACGAATCCTCCACCACTGGGCAGATTATGGGAAGGATTCCTATCTCAAGGGGCATGAAGTCATCGAGATTGTGGGACAATGATGACATTTGCGGGGCATGTTTCTTTTTCTTACGGTGCTGATTCTTGCTCTTCCGGGAAGAGGCCAAATGAGATGATGATGCAGAGGTGGTGGCCGCATCCTCTGAAGGATACAGCTAATTCAGGTATGCACGAATAATTCCATGAGCACGGGTAACTATTCTACGAGCCATCTTGTCATTGTACATCTAGGATCTGTGGATGTAAACCTGCTACCACTCACTTTCTTCGTCGCTACTGCTATCTAACTTCACAAAGACACCATCCACTTGTGTCAGGGCCGGGCCCAGCCTGACTATGTTTTTATCGACATGTACTTTGATCCAATCCTTAAAAACATAGTACTTCTTAAGGGTGTGCCCCAAAATTCGATGATAGGGGCAGTAATTAGGGTGATTAGTGATATTTTTCTCTGCCAACCTTCTGCACTCAGGCAAGCGTACAATCCCCTACTCTAGGGAGCTACGGAAGTAACTGGGGACCTTATTCTCACTGAATGAGTAATTATGGTGTTTTTTCCAGATAAGGAGCCCTTGTAGCCTGGCCTGGACAAGGAGCCGGAGGGGTCTATCGAGGAGGTAGACCCTGATTTTCCCTCCTGGGGGATGGCGGTGCATTACACGGGAGTGCCTGCCGATTATGAGGACGTTGCGGAGCAAGAGGGTGTGCCTGAGGTGGAGGGCCTCTGTGAGGCTGTGGGGTCGGTGCTACTGGTAGAAATTATAGCTTCTTGGGGGCTTCTATTTGGGCCACCGTGGTAGGATCTACTCTGGAAGCCCTCCTTGCTGGGATCACATGGGGCAGTGGACGTGCCTGACTAGCCTGTTGCTGAACTTCTTCGAGGCAATAGACATTATCTGAGAAGTCACGGGTCCCTTCATGATTGTTCTGAGTGATCCGGGAAGGAACCAGTTCTGTATTAACATTCCATATGCACATCTTCTGTAATTTCTCTTGAGTTAGTGGCATGTCAAGGGACTATGTGAGACCCTTCCACCAGGCGATAAAGTCTATGACTCATTTATCTGGACTTTTTTTGCACTTGAAGAGGCCTACGATGGTGGTCTTATGGGTGGTAGATCTGAACTGGTAGAGGAAGTGCATGCGATGGTCCTCCCAGCTTGTCACGGAACTGATGGGCAGCTGGCTGTAATAGATGAATGTCGGCCCCTCCAGCGTTTGAGCAAAACAGCAGAGCTTGGCGGGCTCCTGTAGTGATGGGATCTCCAACATAGGCCCACACCTCACGTTAAAGTGGGCTAGATGCTGCGGAGGGTCCCATTTCCCATTAAAGGGGGAGAAGGTGGGATTCCCAAATCCCAGAGGCTCTGGCATGTCATCCACCCAGGCCGGGAATGGCTATCCATCTGATGGTATTTCCACCTTCCGCGTTTCCAATCCTTCAAGGTGGGTGATGAGTGCCACCATTTGATCATCCAGGCGGCTGTCCCTTTCTTGATTGGGATTCCTACCCATGAGTGTGTTTCAGGTCTCTTCGACATGGTAGACATGTTCAGATGATCGTGGAGCGACTGGTGGAGTGGCCTGTGGTGCTACTGGGTGAACTTGGGAATGATTCCTAATATTTCCGTACTACTCAGGAGGGTTTGGTAAGACGTACCAAGCCCTCTTTCAGTGAGTTCTGACGTCAGCCCTATCAGCAGGAATGGTATGATCTGGGTTTCTTGGAGGCATCTCGTAGGTGTGTAGTTTTTCCTGCCACTGCTTCCCTATCCTAGGATCACCAAATATGGGCCGTCGCTCTACATCACATTCATCCTCGAGTTTGTCGACCATCCAAATTTCTCAGCAAGTTGCTGGCGCAACATGGCCTTCTTGGGGTCCTCCTCCGCCTTATGCACTGAGGCAGACTGGTCAGAATGCTTGACAGCTCGAACATTCTCTTTAACCTTACTAGCATTCCGGTTGAGTACCAAAACCTTGGTTGGTACAAGGTGTCCAAGGAGGTTACTATACTGATGAGTAATACTCCCTGATGGGTCTAACAGTGGTGGAACACCCTTAGGGGGTACGTCTCTATCGAGAAACTCCATCTCATCCCCCTTGTCCACAATGTTGGCCATGTGGACCGTGACCCTTCCCGGGGGCCTGTTCTCAATATCGCATAGTCTTTCAGGCTTCCGTCAAATAGGGCTGATGAGGAAAGAAACATACTACCCCCATCCATGGACTTGCACATGGTGGGTAGCCTCCCTGATAATTTTTCGAAGTACCTTGAAACTCTGAACGCATTGATGCTGGAGGGCCTCAAGGCGGTGTAGTGACTCGGGGCACTAGGCCACAGGGAGTGCGGACAGATCGACTAGACGACATTTCTCCAGATGTCTTAAAAATGTGCATGTCCCCTTTGATATACCACATGATGATGACGGAGACTAAAATGTGTCACCCAGAGGGTGTAGAAGAAACACTCAACTTCCTCTACGATGAGGGACATAGGTTTGTAGAAACCCCACGCTACTGTGGGCCAGAACTTCTTGGGGGAGTGGTCTGCTTCAAGGATGCTCCATAAACTTCTTGTCTCAAATTTAGGGTCTGGCCCTTGATTTCCCCACTCTCCAACTGGGGGTGGTTGAGGAACTGACATCAGTAATATGGAAGACTGCTGGGATGGAAGGTTGGCCGGTAGAATATTTGGATAATGGGCTGACTAGATACCAATTCTCATTCTATCCTCTGTTGAGTGTAGTGACTTGGACGCTACATCGTGATAGGATGGCCTAACGGCCACAGTTCCTGGCTCAGGGGCCAGGGCTACTGGTAGTGGGACACGCTGTTGTTCGCCCGCCATTGGTCCACAGAATAGCTCTATATGATCTCTTGTGAAGGTAAAAAACACTTCCGTCAATGATGGTGGTGACTGCATGACTGTAACCTATGAGTTTTCCATATTTTCACCCTCCTGGATAGACTTTCGGAGGGAGGAAGGAATCCTGTGGACCTCACATTCCAGGAGCAGCAGGCTGATGTGCCTCATCCCCGACCCGACCTTGGACTCGGATGAGCGAGCGGAGGGTTCGTGAGTTGGGTCACACTTTTCTTTAGAGTCTGAGAAGAAGACCAGTTTTATCTCTGTCCGGGCCTTCCCAGGATTCGTTTTGTGGTGGCGATAACCCACCCTCCTGCCCTAGGGTGGCTCCTCGGGAGATGGCTGATTTTCAACATGTGGTCCTTTGGTCGTACTAGTGCTAGGGAAGAGATGGTTTCCACTTGAGACAAACATGGTTCGAGGAGCACCGGGACAATTGTAGAAGGCTACATGGGTAGGACCTCCATAAATAGAACCTGAGTGGGAAAAACCTCAGCTGTAACTGGCGGGAGCATGGGGAGTACCCCCATGCTTGGTGTGGGTCGAGCGATGATGGCCTTCACCCCTATGGTTTCCGGGGTTAGGATGACCTTCTCCGGCTGCAGAGAGGACTTAGGGAGGACCCCCACTTGGGAGAGAGACTGTATGGGTAATGTCTCCATGTCGACGGTAGGGAGTAGGAGGAACGGCTCCATACCCGGTGTGATGGGAATAGGAGAGGCTTCTGTATCGAACATCATCGTAGTGGGGCAATCCTTCATTCAGATTGGGGGTAGCATGGGTAAAACCTCCATACCATGCCTTAAAGTGGGGCAGACCCATGTTATCTATTGTAGTGGTATGGGGAGGACCTCTATATGCAGTGGTATTACTGTGGGTTGGTTCACGGTGACCCCCGCTTGTGCCTACAACCAGAAGAGTCAACCCTGCCTGCCTGTGGGGTAGTTGGGGCCTCGATCCTGGTTGGGCATATAAGCACCCCTGTTCAGTGTGTGTAGGGACATTATGATATATGTTGGTGGTGTCACGAGCCATAGTATCCAGCGACATTGACGCCCGTTGGCAAGCATCCTCAGCCCGTGCCCGATGCTGGCGTCGGGTCGGGCGAGCCAGTGCTGGTGGTAGAGGTGCATAGCTTACTTTCTAATCTGACAAGGTCGGGCGGTGGCATTGATGCGGCTGGGTGGGTGCCCTCTCTTGGAGCCCCTGGATTAAGACTCTGACTGGACTGGGTCAGACGTCCCCCGCCTCATCAGTGTAAGGCATGGAGTCTTCAAAGCGCTCCGGGGATAGGCTCCCGATAATATTGAATGTTGGGGTGGGGAGCAGTGGCTCCCTACGCGGACCTCTAGGGGGTGTTGATGGCAGGTCCTAGACTCCTCCTGGTATAGGCGGTCCATATCCCAAGTTGGGATTATGGCCTCCTCCACGTAACGATGTATGAGGTCATTAATTACCCTTCGTTGGATAACATTCGATAGGGAGTTGGGGCATGGCCGCCCCACTGTCGTGGATGCAGAAGTCGTTGCGGAATCCGGGAAGCTACGCAGAGAGGCTATATTGATGTTGGCCCTACCCCTGCATAGGCGGGCGGGCAGTGATCGTGTTCCTATGGCAGCAACCTGATTCTTGAGAACCAGAGGGATAAACTCGTCAGTGATGAAAGGAAAAAAGGGATCGACGGCCAATGCCCATGCGTCGTTCTTTCTTCCGTGACTGGTAAAATTGATCCATGCTATCAACAATACAGAATGGGATGTCCAACGTTCTACTACACTATCTTCTGGTGAGTTTTATGCCAGGCCCACTATTTTCTTGGTGGGACCCAGTTCCAGTTAGATGGATTCAGTGACATGTCAATCCATTGATGCCCCAAGTGATACAAATCTCCATATTGAGGAGAAGAATTTCACATCAGGTTCACCATTTCTGTTTCTGATCCTTTTTCTGGGTGCGTGCATCTGTCTTCTTGAGTGTGACAGGTGCAGATTTGTTACCCCGCATTCCCTCTTTCCAAAGGTAGGCGACATTCACTCCTTATTCATGGACGTATACTCCATGATCGAAACAGGATGATGGGATTTTGGTTCTTCCTCCCATAGATTCCTCCTCAGAACTCGTCACCTAGTCCGAGTCTCCCTCATAAATTTAATTCGTTGCTTGTGAAACTCTTCTCGGCACCATATCTTTAAGGACACCAGTTAATTATTCTTCTACTGTTAGTACATTCCAAGGGGTCCTGTCAGGGAAGCATCATTAAGTTAGGGGAGTAGTCACACTTGTCAGCACGGGCATGTGTGGACGCTGGGGAATGGTGTGTCTCTCTTCTATCCCTTATTATAGGGTTTCTCGAGGGAGTGTAAGCCAAAGGAATCCCACATCGAACAAAGAGAATCATATTCCATGGGCATGGATCTGAGGTTTTCCTTAGCTTCATATGTTAAACAGTGGTTATGACGCATGTTTAACGTTCTGTGGAGACAGATCGGACTAATCGAAACACTGATTAGAGTGGATCAGATAGAAAAACCCCCTGGGGAGAACACAGATATTGGGCCCAGCATTTGGGTGGCTTCCCAAATTTTGTGGAGGGGAATGACGTGGCATGGACTCACCAGGATGTGGCATCCCAGGTAAGAATCAGGATGAACGATGGTTTAGGGATTGAGCCTCGAAGAGAATTCCTACATATCCCCATGGTAGGGAATCAAAGTCCACATAGCTCATCTAGCAACGACTTACTATTGAATGATGTTGACAACGTCTTACCACTGTAGGAGGTTGGAACAACTTATCGCTAGATGTGGTATAACTGACGTGAAGGAGGATGGAACGACTGGGTGGTGGGCTTGAACCTCAGCGAGGTTTCCTACGTACCATGCCTTGACATGGATCAAAGACCACATAGTTCAGATGGGGTGGAATACAGTTTAATGTCATGCGGGACAAGGGCTAACCAACATGAATGGGTGTCAAAGTGACCAATGGGTGGTGGGATTGAACCTCATGGAGGCTTCCTATATACCATGCCTTGACATGGGTCAAAGTCCTCATGGATCAGGATGGGGCTTGTTGACAAACCGAGGTGATGATGGATCGGGGGTCTAATGGGTTTTGTTCTTGAACCTCGTGAGGCTCCCTACATACCATGCCTTGACAGTGATCAAAGTACTCATAGTTCAAGATGGGGCGTGTCGATGAACCGATGTGAAGATGGACCGGGGTTCCGATGGGTGTTGGGCTTGAACCTCGTGAGGCTTCCTACATACCATGCATTGACACTGATCAAAGTCCCCGTAGTTCAGGATCGGTGCAGGTGAACCGATGTGATGATGGACCTGGGGTCTGATGGGTATTGGGATTGATCCTCATGGGGCTTCCTACATACCATTCCTTGGCAAGGATTGAAGTCCTCATAGTTCAGGAAAGTGGCACGGCACACTGACAGAGAGATGGTCGGGGCCAGTGGTTTTTGGGCTTGGACCTCGTGGAGGCTTCCTATGTAGCATGCCATGGCAAGGATCAAAGACCACGTAGTTGAAATGGTATGGGTCTTACACTATGAGGCAGCACAAGGTGGTGGGGAACCGGTAGTTGGAACAACCGGGTGGTGGGCTTGAACCTCATGGAGGCTTCCTCCGTACCATGCCTTGACACGGATCAAAGTCCTTATAGTTATGGAAGTTTTGGGGCTTACAATCTTAGGTGGCCCAAGGTGGTGGGGAACCGATGTTCAGAACAACCGGGTGGTGGGACTGAACCTCGTGGAGTCTTCCTACGTACTATTCCATGATAAGGATCAATGTCCTCACAGTTCGGGAAGGTTTGGGGATTACACTATAAGGCAGCCCAAGGTGTCTGTGTCAGAGTTGGTGCTTACTCTAAGCTCACGTGAGTCTTGCTCGGTGTGAGAAACAAGAGGTAGGAGAGACCTAACGATCACGTCGTGATTGGTGTGTCTGTGGGATGTGTAGTTGGGATTATGCTTGGAGCGGCCCCGAGAGAGAAAGATTGGGACATAATCTGAGATGGAGGCCCGATGGCGACAAAGTGCAGTGGGAGAGGGATTTGGGACAGATGAAAGAAGGATCCCTATTCCCTATCACGTCGTCTGCTAGCCTTGGCACCAAGTAAGTGAGAAAGAGCAGGGGTTCTACCTCCTACAAGAAAATATAGGGGCTAACACCAATTTGAATGATCTACAACGCGGAAAAACTCCACTCTAATAAGGAGGATATCTTCCCCTGGGGAGGCTAGGGGTTGTGGAGAATGCCCAAAGCAGGGGGACCCTGTGTGCGAGTCATGGGGCTAGGTCACAGTTTAACGTAATGTGTTGAGGACAATGGTTCTTGGAAGTTTAATGTCCTGCAGCTCAAACAAGGTGGGTTTTCTCCATACCCCTATGGGTTACATGACTGGTACCCTCCACTCCTTGTGGGAGGTAAGGCACCCACAACGTCGTTCTGAGGGGGCTTCACAGATCGAACCATCGAGGGATCCACGTTTGCGTGTCTATGTAAAGAAGCAATATCCATTAGCGTGCCTATGAGAGGAAGCATTAGGTGAAGCAATGAAACATGAGGTATCATCCAGGAGACTTTGGAGTCACATAGTGCAAACCTGGAGGGTCACATAGGAAATGGATTTTCCATGTAGAGGGTTCCATAGGCAGGGGCCTTGTGGAGCTCTATTTCTCCCCATGGCAGAGGGCACATGTGAATGGGTGTGCTTCTCAAATTTGGGTGTCTTATCCATATCATGGGGTGGAGGTTCAAATGGGAGGTGCTTTGCGAAGTGGAAAGTCATTTGCGGAGCACATCCTCGTGGATCAAAGGTGCCTTGTGAAGCAAGGTGTCAGAAAGCAATGTTCTTCTTGATGTATAGTGACTCTACCTTAGCATTCTGATCATGTGTACATGAAGGGTGTTTCGTGAAGCATCAATGCTCCACAATGACCTGCGTCTCCATGGATATCATCTTCCTTCATGAAGACCATTAGGCTTCATGAAGGGAATCCCTCTCGAAAGAGGGGATCAAAACAAGATGAAGGGGAGGTACTTCGTGGAGATGAAGTACCTCGCACATCTCATGGTTCGCAAAGAGGAAGTATTCTTCATGATTCGAGAGCTGGGAAGACAAATGGTCAGATTTTCCATGCCTGGAGCTCAGGGGGATCCCAGTATTTATAGGCAAGAGAGGTCACAGATTGGAGCTCAAGCGGCGCGAAGCGGGGCATGGTGGCATCACATTGGGCTTGTGAACGTCAAATGCGGTCATAGAGCATCCCACATCCTTACTTTTTAGAGGGGTTACTAACGTCAAATGTGTTCGTGGAGCATCAAGCCTCCTTGCTTCTTGGTTGGGTCACGAATATGAAATGCGTTCGTGGAGCCTCCCACCTCCTTGCTTCGTTGTGGGGTCACGAACGTCAAATGCGTTTGTGGAGTCTCCTGCCTCCTTACATCACGGTGGTCGTGGTACTAGGGAACTCTACAAAGGGGTTTCACGAGGCAGTTCTTTGGGAATATTTGGGGCCTCCTATTTGTCCATAATTTTGGCACCAATAGTGGTTTCACTATGAGGTTTGATGGTTAGACATGATGGGATTAATTATTATTTAATAATTCACATTAGAGGGGTGGCCATAAGATTTGTGCACTAAAGGAACTCATTTAAAGAGAGGAAAATGGGTTTTTTTAGGGTCACACCACTCTTATGGGATTTAAAACGTTTTTTATGTCACTAAAAATGAATTTGAACAACTTCAAATATTTAAAAACACTTAAAAGTGGCGTTATGGGAAAAATGGTGAAGGAAACCTTGACACCACTTTGTGACCAATTGTTGAGACTTATTGGTGAAACCAATCGATTGAGCAGATTGGATGAAGCGGATCCCATGAAGCAGATCCCATGTAGCTGATTAGTGAAGGTGATTGGGTGAGGCTGATCTTGTGAAGTAGATCACGGGACGCTGATCACGTGAAGCTGATACTTTTGAGCTGATCATATGAACCTGATCAGTGGAACAAATCTGTGAAACTAATTGGGTGAAATTGATTTATGAAACCAAATTGGTGAAACCTATATGTGAAATGAATTGGGTGAAATTGATCTATGAAACTGATTGGGTGAAAATGATCATTTAAATCGAATGGGTGAAACCAATATTTGGAACCTATTGGGTGAAAATGATCCTTAAAACCAATTGGGTGAAACCTATCATTGAAAATGATTGTGTGAACGGATATGTAAAACCGATTGGGAGAAACAGATCTGTGAAATGGATTGTGTGAAACCGATCTGTGAAACTGATTGGGTGAAACCAATCTTTGAATCCAATTGGATGAAACTGATATGTGATACCAATTGGGAGAAGCTGATATCTATAATAGATTGGGTGAGGCTGATCATTGAAACCGATTGGGTGAAACCGATCTGTGAAACCGATAGGGTGAAACTGATCTGTAAATCTGATTGGGTGAAACTGATTGGGTGAAACTGATGGGTGAAACTGATCATGTGAAGCTGATCTGTGAAGCCAATCTGTGAAGTAGATTTATGAAGGTAATCTGTGAAGATGATCTGTGATGCGGATCTGTGTTTCTCATTAGTGAAGTTGATCTATGAAGATGATGATTAAAGAAGATCTGTGAAGCTGATCAGTGAAGCCGATGAGTGAAACTTATCAATGAAGCTAATATGTGAAGCTGACCAGTGAAGCCGATCTCTGAAGCTGACCAGTGAAGCAGATCGGTGATGTTGATTAGTGAAGTTGATCATTGAAACATATCGATTAGTACAGGACACCCCAACACATAGAATTTGGCAATGTAATAGACCAAGTGGGTTTGGGACATTACATCAGATAACTCTCAAAATTATTTTGCCATCGACAATACAAGAGTAACCCAAACAACCCCTCCAAAAGATACCTCTTAGGGACAAACCACCCCAAACTGCCATATGAAACCCAAGGATCAAATTGTCCCAAAAAATGGATTAGGGAGTTCCATCATCCATGTCAAGATACTATCCGCTTTCGGCGGCACTAACTCACCCACACGGGTTTAATCACATCCACATTGATTCGTCTTAATTAGGAATCAGGATCTCCCTTCCCCACATATTAGGAATTTTCAAAAACATTCACAAGGTATAGAAACAAATCATCTCAAAAACCAACATGGTAAGAATTACATCATAGTAGGTCACAAAAACAAGAACAACAAGGAACGCTCAAAACAGCACCTCAAAACTACTTTGGGTATTGGACACACATTTGAGCTTCTTGCTCCCACATACTCTTCTTGACACCACCATGCCTCCCCAACACACAAACCAATGTGATTTTTCATCCATTAATCACATTCTAATTTTGATATTTTAACCATACTGGTCGCTCCATGAATGTAAAAGCATCCCCTATATCAAAATCTCACAAGTAAATGACATGGGATTCATCATGTAGATATCGAGGAAGGTGGGAGACGTGGAAAACATGGTGGATCCTTTCCAAATGTGGTGGAAATTCCACCGGATAATCCATCTCAACGACTCGGCCTAATACTTCGAAAGCCCCGTTGAACCTAGGAGATATCTTTCTCCCCATGCCAAACCATCACTACCCATGACGAGGGGAAACATTCATGAACACATGGTCTATATCCTCAAAATCCAAGGGCATCAAACTACGATCGACATAAAAATTCTGCCAGTCCGGGGATGCCATAATCCTATCACACACAAGTTAAACCTTCTCCATTGTGCTCTGCACTACCTCTAGGACAAGAACACCTGCCTCTATAACCTCGGTCCAACACATAGGTGAATAACACGACCTCCAGTACAAGGCTTCAAAAGATGCCATTCCAATAGTATAGGGATAACTATTATTGTAAGAAAACTATACTATAGGGGAAATAACGTAACAATGATCTCCTAAAGTCCAAATCACATGCCTATAGAATATCCTCTATTGTATGGATGGTTCTCTCTTTCTTCAAATCTGTATGTGGGTGGAAAGCAGTTCTATGATGTAGCTGGGTTCTAAAAGCATGCTGTAATCCCCTCCAGACTCATGAGGTAAACTGTTCTTTTCTATCTGAGACTATGGACCTCGGACCACACCACCTCATCCACGTATCTCTATTATAAGTCATATATCACACATGAAACCTCGATTTCCACGAATTGAGATTATATCGTCTACTGGTCCACCACTACCCAGATATCATCACATCCTCCTTGAACCCCGGGTAGTCCTGTGGTAAAATCCATTGAGATGTCATCTCACTTCTGCTTAGGCAAATCTAAAGGATGAAACATATATCATGGGATTTGGTGTTCAGCCTTCACCTGGTGACACACTAGGATCCTTGACACGAAATCTGCCACTTCTCATTTCACCCTGGGCCACCAAAACTGTTCTCTTGGGCCTCGACACATCTTGAAAATACTAGTCTGCACTACTACAAGTGAGTTATGGAACACATAGAGAACTCCCTCATGCATCTTATTGGGAACAAACAACTTCCCTCAGAAAAGCATATGATTTTGACCATCCTTCCACTCCCCCTTCTGGAGCATTGACCTTGTTAACCCGATCGTGCATCACATAACTCTCTATGTCTCCCCACTAAGACTCCTCCACCTGAAACAACAGAGATGACTACACTATCATCTGAAATATTCACCCTCTATAACCATAAACCCTTGCATCCAGGTGTAGGTCATCCATATCATCTATTTACATCCATGCATCAACATATTTCTGAACAGCTTCCAATCTAGACATCCTGCTCAAGGCATCAGCCCCATCATTCCACATAACATCAGTGTAATAGATCTCGAAGTTTTAGACTTTATGAAACAGCACCCACCTCCATTTTCACATGGTCAAGTCCCACTGGGTAAATATATGCTTCAAACTCTTGTGATATGTTAATACCACAACATGATCCCAGATGAGGTAATGCCACCACAACTTCAATAAGAACACTACTGCTTCAAGTTCTAGGTCATTGGTGGCATAACTATGCTTATATGGACGTAACTTCATAGACCCATAACATATCACTCACCGCTGTTGCATCAGGACACACCCGGGGCCATGTTCAGAAGCATCACAAAAATACATCATCCAACACCCCTTCTTTTGGAATCCTGAGCACTGAAGAACTAACAATCCTTTACTTCAGATAGCAGAAAGCGACCCGTCACTGCTCACTCCATACAAAGACTTGGTCACTGGTCAATTCTATCAAAGGAGATGCATCTCACGAGAATTTTGGTATGAACTTATTATAATAGCCTACCAGACCCAGAAAACTACTTTCCTTTATCGCATTATTAGGGGACTCATAAGAAACAACTACTCCTACCATTGACGGATCAACCGATATCCCTTGCTGAGACACCACATGTCCAAGAAAATGCACATCTGGTGTCTATAACTTCCACTTGGACAATGTCCCAAAAATCTTGTTATGTCTAAGGATCTCCAAGACCATCCTAATGTTCATAGTATGTTCTTATTCTGGTCTTGAGTAGGTCAAAATTTCATCTATGAACACAATGACTAACTGGTCCAGAATCATAAGAAAAACATTGTTCATGAGCCATATGAACACATCAGGTGCATTCGTAACATCGAACGACATGACTACGAACTCAAAGTTCCCATACCTACACCTAGAAGAAGTATTTTATATATCACTATCCTTCACCCTTAACTGGTGATACCCAGACCGCATATCGATCTTAAAAACCAACCTACTCCCGTCAGCTGGCGAAAGAGATCATCTATCCTTCAGAGAGGGTAACCGTTCAAGACTGTTACCTGATTCAGTCTTGGGTATTCTACGAATAGCCTGAGACTAACATCTACCTTCTTCATGAAGAAGACCAGAGAACTCTAGTGCGACACTCTAGGTCAGACAAAACACTTTTTCATTGGCTCAGTAATCTGAATCCACAACCTCCACAACTCAAAAGGTTCCATCTGATAAGAATCCATCGAAATTGGATGGGGCATCAATATATAAGTCTATCCCAAACACAACGTCACGTCGAGGGGGTAGAGTCCCAAACACCTAAGGAAAAACATCTAGGAACTCTGTAAAAACATTGGAAACATCCATCATGTCCACATCCAAAAATTTGGCTGAAATCTCAACCATCTTAAAAAATAGGCCCCACACTCCATCTCCCCAAATGAAAATTCCATTAGCCAATAAAACCCACATGCTTTCCATCCTCATCGTAGAACATGACTCTTCATCAAAAGAAATAGATAACAACATGCACTGAAAATAGCCAGTTTATTCCTAGGATGACATCGTATGGCTGTATTCGTAGCAGAAGGGTATCTCCACTAGACTGATGTGGGCCTAACATTAGTCTACATCCCTAAAGAACATCAAAGAGGCTGAAATAACCCCCAATCGGCATACTCAGCATCAGGGGAAAAATATTATTTATATGTATATTCCCAAGTCATGGGCTAGAACTGGTGTATCAAAGGAGTGTGAAGCTCTTGATTCCAACAAGACGCATGCAGGAGTGACAAACTAGCTGATCAGTACTCGAACGACTTCTATCCCTGTTGGAAATGCTTCCTCTATAGTGTCAAACTGCCCACGCATAGCTCCTCTTACCCTTAGCTATTACCCGCCTCCATGACCACACCCTGGTCGAGGTCCTTGAGGAGCACACTAGGGTCGACATCCTCTTGTAAAGTCTAATCATAGAGGAGTGGGAGCTCGCCATCCATGCAATTGTTGTTGAATGGGACTGGATATAAACTATTGCTGCTGTAGTGGGTGGTGAACCCGCCCACCCCCAATATTATACACTCAATCCGGGCACTAATTCTGAAGGTTCCCTCTACTGCCACAGATGAGTAAACTCTGTACTGGGCTCGCATGGAAAGGGCAGGGACTAAGAGATCGAAACATGAACTGATGGGGCCTACTCCCCACTAGCTGAAACTTAGAAGGCCCAGATATAGGAGGTCTACAGGTGACAACATTCCCCTTTAAAGAGTCTTACTTTCTCTCATCTCAAAGAAAAACTCCTAGTGTGTGCATCCTCCCCACCACATTAGCCTTCTTTTGGACCTCCATATACATCGATAGGTAGAAGGTAGTAACAACATACTAAATAGAAAGTCAGTGTGACTCCTCTAAACATCTCTCCCGAGACTCCTCATCTGGAAAAAGGTCTGGAGAAAAACAATGAAGAACCTTGAACTTGATTCCCAACTCCCTCACTGAGATTCTACCCTACTGAAGGGAGAGTTTATCATTCCTCTACTCTTCCATCATCGTGGAAGAGAGGAATTACGCCCAGAATTCCCTCTCAATGTCATTCCATGAAACATCAACCTCTCTCTTCTCCCCAAGATAGAGCACCCACCACTGACGCACCGTTCCTCGAATCTAGCTTATAACAAGAGGAACCCAATACTCCATCATCACCCAGATCAAGCTGAAATCTATCACCAACTCTTCGTGCCATCTCTCTATCTACATTTCTGTGACACTGCCCTCATACTTCCCAATGGTCTTCCACTTAAAGGCATGAACCATTCTCTTCCACTAGTCATCTGCATGCTCTCGATGAGCTTTCTGCTGATCATCCAATACAGCCTCCTCGGCCTCGATCTCCCACACTACCCATGGTCACTGTTCATGTTCCATAGCTGCAATGTAATGACAGACTTCTTAAACCTGAGTAGTGTAGAATATTTACATATATTTTTTCTTAAACATAATATATATTTATTTAAATTCAATGAACACCCATAATACATAAGAACACAGGTCATTAGGATTCATGTACCTTTCTTAGGGTTTCAACCCTGCAATTAGTGTATCCTTACATGGTCATTCAGTAGGTCCAGAGTATTGGCATCATATCAAGGGTGGGGGGGGGATATAATCCAGTGTCTTAGAAGGTCTTCCATGGATTATTTCATGAACAAAGATTTCATGACACCATTACCCTACCATCCCATGTATTACTCACCTTGTATAACCCTAATCTCCATCCTATCTCTCAACCTCCCTCTGAAACCATTCTATCAAGACCCACCTTCACCCACATGAGTGAAGGGACATCAGATTGTCAGACCCTTCCTTCCAAAAGTTGAAGAATGCATAATGACACTTGAAACTCGCCTTCTATATGTCCTATAGTGTCGAATAGCACCAAGGGTATAGAATCACACACAAAATGGAAGACATTACCATTTTTATTTAATAATATTAGGATTTAAGAAAGTAAATCCCAAACAACACCAAAAATAGGGTAGATGTAAAGCCAAAACAAATGATTCCCATATGCATGTTCAAAAAGTAAGTGCTCCAAATGTACAAGAAAACTCATAAGGAACGTACCAAAGAAAAGTAAATCACCAATAGAAACTACCCCAAATTTGAACTAGTTGGGTCTAACATGGTCCTCGAAGTCCTCCTTAAAACCTAATAGTAGTTTTATATACATAGTGTGTGTATATAGTTATACTCAGTAGGGAAAACCAAAATCTCTTCTGCAAAAGTTGGGAGGCATAATGATGCCCTATGAAAATGGAGATATCAAAGCACATCTAAAGGAAACTATTCACCAAACTTTTATCAAGGAAACCTCCAAAAATAATGCACATCATGTAAAGTAATAGTAAAACACATCAATGATTGGGTACCTCGTGCCAATTTCCCGCTGGTTATTAAAGACATCCTACGCGTCAGACCTCCCCCGCTATTCTCACCACAATCCCACTACCATACCCCTCCTACAGACACACCTGGGCTACAACAACCACACATTCCACCCATAGACACCTATTCCACAAAAACCAAACGTAGCCATGCCTACAGACACTTGGGCCTCATCCTGAAGTTGTTTGGGAAAAAACTTCCCTGCACACACCTGGGCTAACAACCATGACTACCAAACCTAATGATTATTGGGATATAATGGACACCAGGCCATCACACCCTACCCAAAGAGTCTTGGGATACTCGTCAAATGAAGAAGAAAAGGAGGTAATAACCAACCAATCATTGGAGTGTTGTAAAAAACACCCTCCCCCATGAAATGGGGGTGTTCAGCACGAAGTTATCAACTTGGGTGGGGCCTGAATAAGAAACATAAAAATAAAATTATACATATAAGGAATAAGAACTCATACAAGCCTAGGGGTTCCAAAACCATCCCATATACAAACACCCTCATTACTATTCATTTATAAGAAACACCATGACCACAACCATGTCATAAATAATTCCCAGAAAGAAATTCCACATTGAACATAGTTTTGTTATTATCTTCAAGTAATTCTATTTAAAAAATTCTTCTCTACTAGTCGACTAACATGCATACCCACAAGCCAATGAAGGTAAAACAACCAAGCAGTAATGCATGCATTCACACCAAGTTATCATGTAATGTCACACCCCCCCAAAGGGATCCGTGATATCCCTCAATATACTAGAACCAAAACAAGTCCCAACATACAACCCCACATAACCTTAGGTCCACAAAACCAAGACCAAACAATAATAGAGGATCTCATCCTCATCCACGTCACCTCAAAAAAATTAATCGTAATCATTACCATAACAGAGCAAGGGATTTTTCAAAATTAAATAGGCCATTCATTTAGTTTTTTATTTCCTTTTGGTTAATTGGGGATACCACAGAAGGATTCGTATTTATTGGGAATCCATTTAATCAACCGTGTTTACATGATTTACCATTTTCCATGTGATATACAATAAATCACATAAATATCCATAAATAATCGGTTCATTAGTGTACAAGAAGGGACCACCAACATCTTTGATGTTCAGTGGACATAAACCCATACAATGCACAACATATTTGTAAAGGTAAAAGAGTACTTCATCATCCTCAAAAACACCATTCATTCATTAAAAATATTTATTAACTTCATTAAGGTCTGTTTTAATCCTTCCATGTAGGAACATTATTATACCCACCCCACAGGATGCACAGTAATGAGAGACAAATGAGAAACCCTACATGAATCATCAAAGATCAATGTTTTTCTCCTAGTGCCAACCACTAGGGATGCGCCACTTCTAGGGGAGGAACTTGGAGGACTCCAAGAATGGGAATGAAAGTCTCCAGCATAAGTGAACCACTAAACTCAGGAATGGGGACACCAAACACACCAAGGAATGATGAAACCCACCAAAAGAAGAAGGATAAAATTCATGTCAATAAAAATGTGAGATCCTAGAGTAACTGTATATAAAAAATATTAAGCGGATTTAAAGCTAGATCAGGGTTTCACCACGAGGTTTGACAGTTATACACAATGGGATTAATTATTATTTAATAATTCACATCAGAGGAATTTCCATAACAGCTGTGTGCTGAAATATTTCATTTAAATATAATAAAACATGTCTTTTGATGGTATCCCCACTCCTTGAAGATTTAAAATGTTGTTGAGGGTGCTAAAATGGATTTGAGACACATTAAAAATGATAAACGATATAATGGTGGTGTTATAGGAAAAATGTGGAAGGAAACCATAACACCCTTATGTGGCTGATTATTGACACTGATAGGTGAAACCGGTCGGTTGAGCTGATCGGGTGAAGATTATCTCGTGAAGTTGATCCCATGAAGCTGATCCTATGAAGCTGATCAGTGAAGCTGATTAGGTGATGCTAATCATGTGATGCTGATCCTGTGAAACAAATCCCATGAAGCAGATCCTATGAAACCTATCAGTGGAACTGATCTGTGAAACCAATCTATGAAATTGATTTGATGAAACTGATATATGAATCATAATGAGTGAAAAGGATTGGATGAAACCAATATCTGAAATGAATTTGGGTAAAATTGATCTGTAAAACTGATCGGGTGAAACAGATCTTTGAAACTGATTGGGTGAACCCGATCTGCGAAACTGATTGGGTGAAACTTATCTGTGAAACCAAATGAGTGAAAATAATTTGATAAATTGATTGGGTGAAATTGATAAGTGAAAATGATTGGTTGAGACCAATATTTGAAATTGATTGGGGGAAACCGATTAGTGAAACCAATCGGGTGAAACCAATATGTGAAACCGATTGGGTGAACATAATCTGTGAAACTGACTGGGCAAAACTGATATGTGAAACCAAATGGGTGAAACTGATTGGGTGAAACCGATCTATCAATCCAATTGATTGAAACTGATCTATGTAACCATTTGGGTGAAACTGATTGGGTGAAACCGATTGGTTATAACTGATATGTGAAACCTATTGGGTGAAACTGACCTGTGAAACCAATTGGGTAAAACCAACAAGTAAAACAGATCAGTTGAAACCAATTTGCAAAATCAATTAGGTGAAACTGATCTGTGAAACCGATTTGGTGAAACTGATTGGGTGAAACCAATTTTTGATACTAATCACATGAAGCTAATCTGTGAAGTTGCTCAGTAAAGCTGATCTGTGAAGATGATTAGTGAAGGTGATGTGTGAAGTTTATTGTAATGGACCAAACGTTCATTAATTGAAATACCTATTGATTTAATTAAATGACTTTTTATGTAAAATTATTAAATAAAATTTCAACTTCTCTGGTATTATGTTAACAATTTTGACCATTTCTTATATATCCATTGAACAGTGATCACAAGATTCGTATAAATATAAGGATTTAACAAATCCAATTTAATCAGACGAATGATGTGATGACCTCATCCAGTAGATGTGCCCTATACAAATCCCATTTTTCATATCTTGGAAAGGTGGTTGTGTCATTGGGCTTTGATCTTGACCATGCTCAAGTCGAGCTTAAACATGTTATACTTGAGCGGAACCGCCTATGGGAGATGTGGAAGTTGATAGAGATTACCACCTGAGTTATGTTATCCGAGCCACCCCAAGAGTGTTTCACCATAGCCACCTCACCCTTCGATCATATATGGGTGTTTTAAGTATATATATAACAAGACTCTAGAAATATGGATTTTTACATTATTTTTGTATATAATAATGAATAGACTTTCATTTTATTATTGTTACCCAGTTAATATTTTTTAAAGCACAAATAGTTTTTTAAATTAATGTTCAACTAATAAATCTATTTTGATGAATCAATGGATTTTTTTAATTAAATATTATTTTAATAAAATTTTATTATTGTTATTAAATTAATTTTTATGAAATAATAATGAGAGTTTAATTTTATGAATGCAATTCTAATTTTTATTAAGGTTTCAAAGCCATTTTTGTCAAAACCCAAGAATTTTCTATAAATGATGGTTTTTATTTTAAAACTGAAAATTAACTTATATAGAAAATTATTTAGATAATATTAATATTATTTCTGAAATCAGGATGTCGAAATTATCCAATGGTGAATTTTTCATAATTTTCTGAGAGAGATAAATTTTTGGGTAAAAAATAATTTTTTTTTATATAATGTGTTTTATGACATCATAATGACCCAATAGTGATGTAATAAAAAACTATAAACATTATGTTCGGAAAATATATGTTTTAATATTAAAATGATTTTATTTTGGGTTTTGTTATTTATTTTAATAAGCTTTATTAGACTGTTATAGATTTATTAAACATTTTGTTTTTTTAAATTGTTTTCGTTCGGAGTGTGACTCACCTCCACATAATCAACTAGATTATTTTAAGAAGATAGGACTTTGGACTTATAAAATATTGTATTTAAATTTCCTTTTCCAAAAACCATGGGGAAAACCCATGGGTAGGCTTACAGTTTGGATTAGTATAATGTGAGGTTTCCCAAAGCTAAATAATAAACAATTCCCTCAAATTTCCTATATAACCCACCCCCCCATGATCCCACATCCTATTCACTCAAAACCGTTGGAGTTCATCCAACCTCGGACCTTCTATCTCTATAATCCTCCCAGAGTTCCCCAATATCCCAATAATCCTTTCTCAAGCCACTCTCATGCCTTTGGAAGAACACATCCAAATAAGGGTTTTCTTCCATTCTAATTTTTTTCCAATATTCTTTATGTTTTTATTCCCATTTTGTATCCATTATAAATGTTGGGTTATGGTTCCACAACTCCCCCATACTGCCCTCTTTATGTTAGAATGATGCGAGACCCCTTTCTCTCTCATTAAATGCCTCCCATGTACATTCTTTACTATGCCAAAATTCTGAAAGGAATTTCTCTCTCCTCATGTACATTCAAGCAGTTATATTGTATCATGAATCTAAATTCCATTAAATTTTCTGGGACATGTGTCTATATGACCCCCTTACACTCCATGGCATGTAAATATTATGAGATACCTCTTTCTCTCTCATCAATTTTTTTTATGATTTCTTATGTCTCGTCGTTATGCTGCTAAAATTGAGTCGTATTTTTCCAAGCCAAAGTCATTGTGTGGTGAATACCATTCCAATTTCTCTATCAATGGTATTCACAATTATGAACATTTACGTACTATTTAATGAGTTTCATGTATGTATTATTCATTCTTTTATCATGATGTAAGTGATTATGCTGAATGATTCAATGTTTTATGCTCCATGTGGCACACTTATGCATGAAGTAAAATGTTTAAGAATGGTACGCCCTAATAGCACTCCAATGCATTAGGTAATGTATAGTTTCATGATACCTCAGGTGCAATGGGTGTTTAATCATACTAATTCAAGTGCAATGAGGGTTTACTCATTATTCATGTTCAATGAGGATTTACTCATGCTCCATGTGCAATGATCCTTGCCTCATGCTAATTCCATGTTAATTGTTGTTCCCAAATTTCAATGTTATGATTGTAATTCTTTATCATGCCTTTATGTTTATGCTTCTCTTACGCTCTATTGATATGCCAATTGTATAACATGTATTGTATATTCCTCATGTTATTCCATGTTTATTACCTTACTGGGCTTTATAGATCGCCCTTTTCTTATGCATGTCCTTAGATTATCCCATACAATGCTAAGTACGGGGGAATGTTGTGGTCATGTAAAGGAAGTTTTCAATAATGATATTGTTTTTTTTCATGTTTTTAACTAGTTATGTATTTATCATAGGCCCCAAATACAGTAGACCGCTCGATCATCTATGTTGTATCAAATAATGTTTATGTAACAAATATGTTTAATTGTGTTATAAAAGATCAGGGTTGTCAGAGTTGATATTAGTGGATAGGTTTATTTATTTTTGGGATTAGGCATATAAAACCCTAGTAATTATTTAGAGACAAGACAATGTAAAATAATATCTTCTTAATGTTTGGGTGAGTATTGAATACGTGGATTATCACGAAAATATATCCTTGTCGCGATACGAGCAGGTAGAGGTGGCTCTAGCATAGATGTATCCCAGGGGTAAAACCCGAAAACACCACATTGAGCTAGACTCGAACAGAAACTACTGCACGACAACTGGCCTTGCTATAATCTTGGTTATGACACACCCGGGGGATATGCTTTGGTAAATTCACAAGCATAGTATGAACCATTATTAAGGGGAAAAAATTACCCTAAGAATATATGTTAGAAAGTATACCATGGATAATATTGACTGATGCCAATAGATTTATATGTTAAGGAAATAAAAGTAATCTATAATTCATCATTTTTGTCCTTGTATTATCTTTTATGTGTTACCCCTAACATATCTTTTATTCCAGCCTATTTTCCGGTAATAGGAAGACTCGGACTAACAACCGATGTAAAGATCAATGTGATGACTATACTAATTAGATTCCCAATCCAATGGGAGCAGAAATCACGAACATTGTCATGTTTCATTCTTAGATAACTCAAGATTTGAATACAATCATGGTTCAAGAGGAACGTTCAACCCTCCCTAAGAAAGAAAAAGTCGCTATCGAGTGCTTCATGAGACAAATACCTCCTACTTTTAATGGATCATCTGATCCCACAATCGATGTACAATGGATCAACTCAATTGAAAAGATCTTCTCCATCCATAAATTTTCTGAAAAAGATAAGGATCTCTTGAATTATTATCATATTGAAAGTGAATATGATCATTGGTGGACATTGATAAAAAATCTGAAGCCTGGGGAGGAGATCTAGGCACTGTAATGGAAGGATTTCTAGAAGATGTTATTTCGATTAATATTTTCCCTGGACCCTCTGGATTAAGATTGAAAGATACTTCCTTTCCATCAACTAAAAAAGATGTTTAATGTATTGGATTTGACAAGGCAAACGTCACAAGGCATTCATGATACGCTTCCAGATTTTTCATTACCCCCGAATGCAAGGTTGAAAGCTTCATTTATGGGATGAAACTTAACCTGCAGAAAGCGCCGGCGATCCATCACTTTGACAGCTATGAGGAAATTTTCCGATGTTACCTCTAGTTCGAAATGATAATCAAAGAATCTTACGGGTATCATGAGGATAAGAAGATTAAGGTGGACTTCAATGCTGGCAAATCTATGGATAAATCCAATGGTTCTAAGAAGATCCAACACCCCACTTTCCAAGGGTTCGAAAAGAAGCACCTGGAAAATTTCCTGAAAGTGATGAGTAAATGCCCTTCGTGAGGAGGAGACGGGCACCTGGTTATTTACTATCAGCAATAAAGCCCAATAGCTAAGATAAAAGAGAGGAACAATCTGTTCGATCCTCAATATGTTGTTCATTGCTACAATTGCAATGAACTAGGTTAATATAAACATCTGTGCCCTAAGAAAATGGTTTTTGGAGGCAACCAACAACCTCCATGGCAGCTAGGGTGAGCGTTTTTTCATCACTACTGCTGTAGTATACCCCTACAACGATGTGGGGACATGTACACATGTTATTCATTCAAGAATAGCGAACATAATTTTTTATTCAGGACTTACACATTCTTTTATATCTCGAAAGTTTAGTAGAACAATCCTAGAACCATCACAAATCATTGAAGTGCAGATATCAATCAGTACAGAAAATGGGGCAATCATTGCATCCCATGAATATAACTCCTCCCCTATAATAATATGTGGATCGAACATCCCGTCGAACCTCATCATAAACCCTTTGGTCAAATTTTATGCAATTTTTTTGGAATGGATTGGATTTCGTTATTTAGAGCCAACATAAATTGTCGTGACAGTGATATCACTCTCCATGTGGAGAATCGAAAACAGATTCATTACAAGTGAAAGGAGGAAGATGAATCTTCTTTAGTTACATCATCTCAAGTATGGACATTTCAGCCCTATAAGAACACGTATCTAGCGCATATGATTGATTCTAAGGACCCAACCATCCTAGAAGGCATGCCTATTGTGAAGGAATTCACAGAAATGTTTCCCGATTAATTACCTGATCTTCCTCCTAGAAGAGATTTTAAATTCTAAATTGACGTTATGCCTAGGGAATTTCAAATATCAATGACTATGTGTAGAATGGATATTATAGTGCTTGAGGTGATGATGGAACAACTATAGGAGAATCTAGATAAAGGGTTTATACGTCCAAGTGCTTCACCATGGGGATCACCAGTCCTCTTCATCAAGAAGAAGGATGGCTCGATGCTCCTTTGCATCAATTATCGTGGGCTCAACAAAATCACTAAAAAGAAAACGTTTCCCCTATCATGAATTGATGGCTTGTTTGATCAGCTGTGAGGATCAAAATACTTCTCCAAGGTGTATTTTCAGTCGGGATATTATCATGTAAGGGTGAAGAAGGAATATAAAACTAAGACTTCTTTTTGTACAAGATAAATTCACTATGAATTCATAATAACGACTTTCAGACTCACTAATTCTCCAGAAAGCTTCGTGGACTTGATGAATAGTGTCTTTAGATATTACCTAAACAATTTTGTGGTAGTCTTTATTGATGATATTCTGATATACTCCAAAACCAAGAAGGATCATGAGTAGAATCAAAGAACTATACTAGAGACCTTGTGGAAGGAGAAGCTCTATGAAAAGTAAAACAGGTCTAAGTTCTAGTTGAATGAGGTCTCATTATTGGTCCATATAATCACAAGTAATGATATATTTGTGGATCCCTCCAAAATAAGGTCAATTGACGGATGGCTGAGGCCAACACCAGTAATAAATATCCATAGATTATTGTTGTCATCTGGATACTATCAATGATTTGTGAGAAATTTCTCACCATTTTCCGACCCTATTACCAAGATAACACGGAAGAGAGTAAAGTTTTCATGGAGTGATGAATGTGAAGAACACATCATGGAGTTGAAAATGAGGCTTATAAAAGTGCACATGATCACTTTACCCCCAAGTGGAGGACATGTTTTGGTATTCCGTGATGCTTCGAAGAGGGTCCTGGGATGTGTGTTGGTGCTAAATTACAAATTCATTGCCTATGATTCAAGGCATTTGAATGTTCATGAACAAAAATATCCAATACATGACCTCGAGTTAGCTGTAGTGATCTTCACTTTGACAATTTGGTGGAATTATCTCTTTGGGGAGAGTGTGGAATATATATGGACCAAAAAAACCGCACGTATATATTCACACAGAAAGAGTTGAACATGCATCAATGAATATGGTCAGATCTAATCAATGATTATGACTCCTCAATCCATTACCACCCTGGGAAATCGAACAAGGTGGCAGATTCCCTAAGTAGAAAAGGCGAAGAGATTCTATCATTGACGAGAATTGAAAAGTATCCAATCTTCTTAGATTTGATGAAGATGGACATGGAAATCATAAATATGGGAAGATCATAAATACTTTCCCAAATGATTTCACAACGGTCACTTTTGGAAAGGATAAAGGATGCTCAAAATGATGATGTGGGAAATCCTGGAAAAGTGGAAGCTATCAGAAAATGGAAATCCACGGAGTTTAAGGTTTATGAAGAAGGAATTATGAGATTTGTGAATAGACTTTGTCTCCCATAAAGTCTGGAGATGAAGATGGAACTTTAGGATGATGCATATAGTTCAAATTTCTCTATTCTCCCAGGAAACAAAAAGATGTATCGAGATCTAAAAGAGAATTATAGGTGGGATAATATGAATATGGAGATT
Organism: Viscum album; assembly: GCA_963277665.1. Taxonomy (NCBI): domain Eukaryota; kingdom Viridiplantae; phylum Streptophyta; class Magnoliopsida; order Santalales; family Viscaceae; genus Viscum; species Viscum album. Next base: position 291,576,709 of record OY728144.1, read on the forward strand.
GTTGAGTATATATCAATGTTCTTGGCGTGTTAGTATGTATAGTAGGGAGGTATAAGTCTAAGGCGATGATGTAACCATTGCCCATACCATAATGGAAATGGGGGAACATCACCATGGAATTTTTCACCGGACTTCTGAAGACATCCAAAGGAAACAATGCAATCTGGGTTATTGTGGATCATCATACAAAGGATTAACTCTTCATTGCTATTTGGGAGGATTTCTCATTGGATCAACTGGAATGGATATATATCAAGGAAGTTGCAAGGATTCATGGTGTTCAACTATCTATTCTGTCTGATCAAGATCCAATATTCACCTCTATGTTTTCGAAGAGTCTTCAACATTCTCTGAATACTGAACTGAACATCAGTACGGCCTATAATACTCAAACTGATGGCCAATCCGAGCGAACTATCCAACCACTTAAGGATATGTTTAGAAAATGCTCATGGGACATTAACAGAGGCTTGGATCAACATCTTATTTTGGTTGAGTTCTCTTATAATAAAAATTTCCACTCATGAATCCATATGACACCATATGAATTCCATTTTTGGGAAAAGGTGCAGAACACCGGCGTAATGGGATGTGGTCAGTGAGTGTAAACAGCATGGACCAGAAATGGTCGATGAAATGTTGAAGAAGGTGAAAACCATTCATTAGTATATCAATGTAGCCTAGATTCAACAAAAGAGTAATGTAGATAACCATCGATGAGACCTTGAGTATAAATTTGGAGACATGGGTTATGTATGCATATCTCCATTGAAGAAGGTCATGAGGTTTGGAAAGAAAGAGAAGTTAAGTCCAGGGTACAACGACCCCTTTGAGATTCTTGATCATGTCGGGGTTGTGACCTAACGACTAGAACTACCACATACCATGGCCAAAATACATGACATCTTTCATGTATCCCTCTTAAGGAAGTACATACCAGACCTTTCACATGTACTCACTTAAGAGGTGGTATAGTTAGAGGATGATATTTCTTATGAGGAGAAACCAGTGAAGATCTTAGATCATCGAGAAAATTTTCTACGAAATAAGACAATGCCACTCATCAAGGTGTTTTAGAGAAACCAAAAGTTTGAACCAGGGACGTGGGAATTGATGGAAATGATGAAGCAGAGTTACCCACATCTGTTTTAGTGATGAAAAGAAAATTACTGGGGTGAAATTTCATAAGGGGGAAAGATTGTAATGACCCAAACTTTCATTAATGTAAATACCTCTTGATCTAATTAAATTTCTCATTATGTAAAAGGTTTTTATAAAATCGAAACTTCTATTGTTTTTTGTTAAGAATTGTGACCATTGCTAATATAGTCATTGAACAATTATCACATGATTACAATAAATATAGGGCTTTAACAAATCCAATTTACTCAGACAATGGAACCGATTTCCTCATCCTATAGATGTGCCCCATACGAATCCATTTGTTAGAGATTGGAAAGGAGGTGGCATCAATGGGCTTCTCTCTTGACCAAGCTCATGCCAAGATTGAACATGTTAATCTTGAGTGAAACCGCCTATGATAGAAGTGGAAGTTGATAGTGATTACCACACGAGTGATGTTATCCTAGCCACCCCAAGAGTATGTCACCATTGCACACCTCACCTTTCGGCCTTATGAATGTGTTTTAAGGGGTTATTTAACAAGACCATAGTACTACAGTTATGTATATTATTTTTTTATATAATAATGAACAAACATTCATTATATTATTGTTACTTTGTAAATAGTTTTTAAATCATAAATTGTATTTTTTGTAAATGTTCAACTATAAAATCAATTTTGATGAATTCATGGATTTTTTGAATTTAAAATTTTTTTAATAAAATTTTATTATTTTTATAAAATTAATTTTTATTAAATATAAATGATCATATAATTTTATGAATGCAATTGTAATTTTTATAAAGGTTTTAATTCCATTTTTGTCAAAACTGATAAATTTTAAATGAATTTCTGTTATTATTATAAAAGTGAAAATTTACATATTTAGAAAATTATTTACATAAAATGAATATTATTTCAGGAATCAGGACATCAAAATTATTCAATGGTAAATTTTTCATAATTTTCATAGACAGTCAATGTTTTGAGTAAAACTTAAATACCGTTTAAATATATAATGTGTTTTATGACATCATAATGACCCAATAGTGATGTAATAAACTTATATAAACGTTATTTTAATCCAATATATGTTTTACTATTACAATAATGTGATTTTGGGTTTGTTTTATTTATATTACAAAGCTATAGTGGACTATTGAAGACTTATTAAACATTTTTTCATTTTAAATTGTTTTCCTTGGGAGTGTGACTGACCTCCACAAAAGAAACCACATTCATTTAAGAAGTTAAGACTTTGAACTTATAAAATAATGTTTTCCACTACCCTTTTCTGAAATACATGGGAAAACTCCATAGGCATGATTGTGGTTTGGATTAGTTTAATGTGAGGTGTACCATACATAAATAATAATGAATTCCCTCACATTTCCTACATAAACCCACACAAGATATCACTTCCTCCTCCCTCAAAACCATTTTAGTTATTCAAAACTATACCCTTACCTCTATAAAATCTTCCCATGGCACCCTAAGCTCACCAGAATCCTCTCTCAAGCCTCTCTCAAGCCTTTGGAAGCACACTTCCAAGTTATGGTTTTCTTCCTTTCTCATTTCTTTCCAATATTCATCACGTTTTTATGCACTTTTTATTTCAATTATAAATTTTGGGGAATGGTTTCTAACCTCCCCTATACTGACATCTTTATGTAGGAATTATGTGAGACCCCTTACTATATCATTAAATTCCTCCCATGTACACCCATTACTATGCTAAAATTTTTAAAGGAATTTGTCTCTCCTCATTTACATTCAAGAAATTATTTTGTATCATGAATATAAATTCCATTAAATTTGTTGGGACATTTATTTATATGACCCCCTTACTTTCTATATCATGAAAATATGATGTGACACCCATTTCTCTCTCATCAACCATTTTTAAGAGTTCTTATTTCATGTTGTTATGCTACCAAAATTTTACCGCGTTTTTTCAAGCCAACGTCATTGTATAGGGAATACAATGAACATTTCTCTATCAAGGGTATTAACCATTATGCACATTTACATACTATTTAAAGAGGTTCAAGTATTTATTCCACATTCGTTTATTGTGAAATAAATGATTATGTTGAATGATTAAATTTTTTATGATCCATGTGGCACACTAATGCATGAAGTGAAATGTTTAAGAAGACTGCGTCCTGATAGCGCTCTAATACATTGGGTAAAGTATAGTATCATTATACATCATGTGCAATGGTTGTTTACTCATGCTAATTCCACTATAACTAGGGTTTACTTATTCTTTAAGTGAAATGTGGATTTACTCATGCACCATGTGCAATGTGCCTTGGATAATGGTAATTCTTTTTAAGTGTTGTTCCAATATTTCCATGTTATGATTATCATACATTATCATGCCTTTATGTTTATGCTTCTATTTTACTCTATTGATATGCCTATTTTCTAACATTTATTTTATATTCCACATGTTATTCCATGATTATTATGTTACTGGGAATTTATAGCTAACATTTTTATTATCCATGCCCTCAGGTTATCCCATGAAATGCTAAGTACAAGGGAATGTAGTGGTCATGTAAAGTATGTTATCAATAAATATAATGTTTTTTAATGTTTTATGTGGTTATTATATGATCCTAATCCCTAAAACAATATACCTTCCAATCGTTAATGTTGTATCAAATGATGTTTATGTAATAAATTATGTTTAATTGTGTAATAAAAGACCAGGGTTGTCATAATGATCAGTGAAGCTGATATGTAAAGCTAATCAGTGAAGCTGATATGTGAATTTAATTAGTGAAACTGATTAGTGATGCTAATCTATGAAGCTGAACGGTGAAGCAGATCTGTGAGGTAGATTAGTGAATTTTATCAGTGAAGATGATCTGTGAAACAGATATATGTAACTTATTGGTGAGTATAGGAAACCCCAACACATAGAATTTGGAACAGTAATGGACCAGGAGGGTTTGTGCCATTATATACCAAAGTTCATTATGTAGTGTCTCAGGGAGAGAATATTCAGGAGGTAAAATCATCTATCTATTTTACTATCTTTTTTATCTTATACTGTCAAAATATCCTCTATAAAAAGAGGCATGACAACTCCAACATAATATATATATATATATATATATACTATAACATTATTTTTATTCAATAGCCATCATCATGTCAATTCTCCCATCCATTTATTCTAAATACAAAATCATCCTTCTTGTTGTGTCAATTCACCGCCTTCATGTAGAATTTTATTTTTTCATTACTATATTAATGTAGGGTCATAACCCCATATACATGATTAAAAAAATTTTAATTCTTATTTTATAAATATTTTAATGACTTTTATGAAATTTTTAGACATAATATTGAATAAAATGAATTTAGTTTGTGATGGTCGTAATCCAAAAAGATAAATTGGAGAGTTTTTCATCAATGTTTTATCCAATGAATCATCCTCAAAGCATTAAAAAATGATACATAATAACATTAAAAAATTTGGATCTTAAAAAATAAAATATAGTTTCAAATATGTAGAATTATTCTCATTTTAAAAGAACTTCCATACATGTATACAAGGTAACCAATAATGAAAACCAAAAAACGAACACTCTCAGAATGAAGAAATTGAACTCTTAAACAAAAAATATTGTACATAAAAGAAAATAATAAAATTATAATAAATAATGAATGATGAATAGGTTGTGGATTAATTAATTAAGGAACCAAATTTTTTTATTTATGATATTTAGTGCATGTGCATAATGCTTTCAAACATAAGGTAATTGGATTCTAGAACCAACATCTTTTCATTGGGTTATTCATATTTCATTATAAATTTTAGTGTAGATAATATTATAATTAACCTAAAATATAAATTAATTTTTCGCCCAATTTTTTGGGATATACATGTTTCAAATCTGATTTGATTACAAATATTATTATTTTTCAAAATAAATATTCTTTCCAAATTATATACTGACTCCTCTGGAGATAGTTTCTTCTTCAATATAAAGTGATGATATTAATGCCATGAATTTTTTCCATTGTCACTTGTGAAACACAATGTTCATTCAAGAATATAAGATTTATTAAATCCTATTGAAACCCATTCGAATCCATGGGTTATTTCCTATTTACAATAGTCATATATTCTATGTGGCATACATGATTATTTAAATGCTATGATGTGAGGGTTGGACCAAAATTAATTATCCATCTAAATAATTGGTTAATGTGATTTATCTATTTATATAATAATTATTATATGTGAACATAATGATATATTTTTTTAATAATGATTATTTTATGATTATGTACATTTTTTATGTGGGAATATGATTTTATATTTGTTCATAGCTATGTGTGGTATTTTACCACCAATACATGATGATTCATTTTTATGAATTGAAAAATTCATTTCATTTTCATAATTTATATTTTCTTGAATATGATGAATTTATTATTCTTATATTGTGATGATTCTGATTATTCTCATCCATTTTATGTTCACACATGTCCTTATTTATCCTCTTAAGGGGGTTTATTCTCACCCCTTTATTTGATGTGTATCCTCCAGTTACTACAGGTACTAAAGATAACAAGATCTTTAATGAGTTAAAAAATAATATTTTAAATAAATATCAATGTTTTATTATTATATAGTTTATCTATGTTTCTAATTTTCCTAATAAAAAAACCATTAAATAATTTTTTTTGTAATTCTATTTGGTTTTATATATTGAAAATGATGTAATAATTATATAAAAATAGAATGTTTTTAAATATCCAATACATTCAAGATATTTTGAATATATTTTATTTACTATTACTATAGAGATAGATTTAGAGTTTATGATTGATTTGGATGATGGTACCAAATATATTTTTATATCCTCTAATCATTTGGCACTATCGGAGTTGAAAGAGATCAGTGTTCAGTTAAATGATATGATGGAAAAGTGGTTTTTATTTAATATAGTGTTTCTCTATAGGAAACCAAAAATCACTTTTACACGAAGAAATATGGTTCAGTAAGAGACTATGTAGAATCAGATGTTAAACTATTTTATGGTTATGAAAATGTATCATTATACCCCCAAGGTTGATTATTTGACCTATCAATGGTGTATATGTTGTTTTCAATTACTGATATTCAGTCAGGTAATCATCAACTAAATGTTTAGGAGTTTGATATACTGAATAAGGCCTTCATGAGTAGGTATAACTATAATAAATATCTTATGATTTTATTTGGTGTCACCAATTATCCTAAATTTATTTAGTTATGATGAACTAGGTGTTCCATGAATATATAAACACCTTCAGGGTAGTGTTCATGGATGATATTTTGGTTTATTTGATATCTGAGTATTGGTAAATTTACCATTTGATTTTGGTTCTAGAAAAAATGGGGATTCATCATTTTTATTGAATAATTTCAAAATGAAATTTCAATATCCATGAATTGATGTCATTCAGACATATGGATTATGAGCATGGCTTATCACTTGATCATTATAAGTTGAAGTAAGTATTATCATGATAAGATCCAAAAAAATGTATTTGAGATTTACGGTTTCATGGTATTTCAGGATAATAATGATGGTTTATCAGGGATATCTCTAATTTTGTTCCACCTATGACAAATCTAATCAATAAAGTGGAGAAATACATTTGGGATGAAAAGTGTCTATCTTCTTTTGATGATATGAAAAACTATTCGACATCATTTCATTATATAATATTACCTGAGATTTAATTGGATTATTTCATTTGATGTGTTGTTTATGGAGATGGTGTTGGTTGCATTATGTTGTTGGATGATCATTTAACACTCTATCTATTTATAACAATAAGAGAATAAATTCCAAAATCCCGATTCAATGATTTTATCATTTGTACGAGCTCAATTTTTTTAGAACTATATTTTTTTAGAGAGGTTCATTGTATTTTCAAAGCATAAGAGTCTGATCTATATATTTTCACATAAATACCTAAATCATAGAGAGATGGGGTTGTTGTATTATATTCAGATATTTCATTTCTACATTTCACACACTCAGAGGAATATGAATTTCAATATAGACACTCTAATAAGGAATGTACCATTGTAGTCTATTCTAGAATCAATGGAGTAGTGGAACTTTATAAGGCTCTAGTCTAAGTGGCACCAGGATTTATAAGAGGATTTTCCAGGTATGTTTCTAAATTTTTTTATCATCAAATCTCCTTTTGTTTATTATGATTGTAGAGTATTATGATGATGCTTTGTAGGATATTTGGGTAACCATATTTTCATGGGATACCATTTTTGGTTGGCCTCTCTATTTAGATGGTATTCCATGTTTTGGGTAATAGTTATGAATATTAACATATTTTAGGAGGTCATTTTTTTTCATTTCGCATTTATTCCTAATAAGTTCATTTAGGAACTATAAATATGTATTAGGAGATGATATTATGATTCTGGTGGATAGTTATGATGTGTATAATTTACGATTTTCTATCATTTTTTCATACCTAACAAAATGTAATTTTATAGTATCTAAAATATTATGGACTTATCAAAAAACTTATGATACTAGTTTAGAAATGGGGTGAGGTTACATTAAAACCATTTGATAGATTACCCCTAACACCTCGAGTGGGGAATCCTCTATGTGTGGGGATTTTTGATTGAGAATGTCAAATCACTTCATTTCAATTAGGGACACTGCTATTGTTGAAACCCTAGGTAGGATGTATGTGTATGAAGTTGTGAGATTTCAAAATATAGTCTCATACATTATTTTATATAGGGATCCTAGGATTACCTCACATATCTAAAAGAGTCTCCAAGAGGCGATGTGGACTCATGTTAGACATAGTTAAACTATTAATCAATAGAAAGATGTCTAGTCATAACATACTATTCAGACCAAGGGGGGTAATCTCTTTACTCATGTCATGGTTTTTGAAGATCCTAGGACAGCCAAATGAGATAGGTTGAGTTTTATTTTATCAATAGTTATCAGTTATTGATGAAAATGGATCCTTTTTTATATTTTTATTGTTTCCAATTAAGGTCGCCTCTTTGTTGGGAAGTAGGGGGAAAGGACACTCTTATTGGACTAAGTTGTGTTTAGAATACAACCATGAGGATTCACAATATACGTCAATGTATAGTTATAGATTATTTTAGTTAGAAATAATATGTGTATATTCAGAATCTTCCTCTATATTTTTCAGTTAGTGACCTTTTCTTCATGAGATAATATCCTCTGTAGGTCCACTATTTCACTAGATAACAAAAAAAATTCCTAGGATATGTTTGACTACTTGAGGCCATTGAGTGTCATGGGTAGGATTATTATCGATAATCATTTCTTATTCAGTTGATGGGAATTCATTACTTCTTCCATATATCACACCTTGTGAAGTTTCATCCTAGTTCCTCACACATTTTTTGTTGGGAGGGGCTCAATTTAGAATTATAAGTTTCAATTTTGGGGTAGCAAGTTGAAATCATTTACTATCAGGTGAATGTATTTCATGGTATGTATATTCTATTGGTCAGAGTATCATGGTAACACATATCAAATTCTCTTAAAAAAGAATAACATTATTCACCGATGAGGTAGTAATGGTATAATATATTTCTAGAAACTATTATCCAACAGGACTAACCAAGGATAGAAAGTCATATAGTGGGATGTTTGAAACATATCTTAACTAAATTTCTAGTATTCATCATATTTTTTATTGTTTACCTCTTTTTTTGAGTGTGTTTTGGGGATTAAAAGGACATGGATCCTTTATAGGGAAAAATTAACTAATGGTTAGGGATTTATATATTTCATAATAAATAGACTCTCAGATTAAATATATAACTATATTAGAAGGAATAGAAAATATAAGAGGCATTTCATTCATATGTATGTTTTCACATAATGAAAGGATTACATTGAATGAAACCCTTTCCAGGAATATTTCATTAATTGGTTCATGTCATGAAGTGTTTACACACTATAAAACTAGTTCATTTCATGGAGTGGTCAAAATAACTATTTTTAATCTGAGGTAACATGTTTTTTTCATTTGTGAATATAATTTTTTTTTCATAAAATAAATTCTTTTTTTGAATGTTTTAGAATTTGTTATTTTAGGGTAACATATGGGAAAATATTTTAATATTTGAACACAATCCTTCCTCTTGATATATATTTTTATTGATCGTGAAAACACATTTTTTTCGAAAATTATGACTCCATTGATCATTGATTATAATATAATTATCCATTATAGATCCATTTTATTATATTCCTTCAGATGTTGGCCATTGTTTTGGTTGTGGTATTAAATAATCATTCCTTGGTTTATGTTGTGATATATAATCTCCATAGGATACTTTATTTATTTAATTGATTCCAATATGTAAAAAATCATTCATAGAACTCAATTTTTATACTTAAATTCATCAATGTTGTTGTATTGTATTATCTGTTTGTTCGACCCACATTAAGGTTTCTTTTTCCATCCTAATACTATTGGTGATTAAATGTATTTTTTGTGATTTTATATAATTTACTAAATAATTTTTCATGATTAAATTATTTTTTTGTAAATGTTTTTATAAGAAATAATGGGGTTTCATTTATTTTGTTACATTAAATGGAATTCTAAAATCAATATGACATGGATTATTGAAATTGTATTGAATGTATTTTTTAATGATATGATTTGGAAAGTATATCACATGAGAATATTTGGATTTTTTTTACGGTCTGGTTATTAGAATCGTCCATTGATAAAGTCAAGGGGTTCTTCCATGGGGTTTTCATATAATTCAATGGCATATTGGTCTAGGAAATTTTCAGACACTATTTGGAGGTACCAGTTAGCGGTGTTCATCTTTTTTCCAAATTCGATGATTCTATAATGGGACATGATGTACACTATTGTCTATGCTTGGATATGAGTGCCTTAGTTGCCTTGACCTCTTGTGACCCATAATATAAGTTTATTTATTGTTTTCCCTAGAGTGATTTATATTTGATATGATATGATATTTGTTATTTTATTTCAATTCCTTGATGCATATTAAATTATAAGAAACTATTTTACATTGATTTGTTTGAACATTATTAACATTTCACATGTTTTTCCATTAATATGATATTAAAATTTTCATTACTATTTATCATGCATTATTTTCATTAATTTTTAGAATGATTGGATTGTTGAACAAAGTTTTGGTATGGAATGCCCATATGATCATATTTATCTCACACCCAATGGAACCGTATGATCAATCATAGAACAGGTTGTGTCTATCTATCTATGAAAAAAATACACCATAGTGTGTTGGAGAGGTTTCAACATGTTGTGTTTGGGTATATGGTGGTTAGATGGTGGGGGTATACCATTTCTATCACAAGGAGTATTTTATCGATTTCATTTTTCCCACGATTTTGTACCTGTAACATCGATGTTGTTATGTACATTGGATTTATATCATTTTGGTTGTTTTTTTCCTATAACATATATTTCTTGTTGAAATATTTTGTTATTTCATCTCATCATGTATGTATATATGTCATGTTGTCTAATATAGGATGGTAGAAATCATTAATCTAGTTGTTATTGAATCCTAAGTAATATTCTCCATCATATGGTGATTAGAAAGGTGCTTCAGGTATGTGATGGTAACAGTTGGGTACCATTTTGAGAGGGTATCATGGTTGGTTTCTATATAGAACAATGGAGTATCAGGGGTGTTCATATGAGGATAACCACATAGGAAATATGATTCTACTTCGTACATGTCTTTAATATTGGATGAATAATCTAGGTAAATTTCATAATGTAATATTAAAATGCTTTATGTGTTTAAAATAATGGAAAAAACCCGATAACATTTGATGAAAATAAAGAGTTAAATGGATGGAAGTAAAGTTCATCTTAATGTATCACAAATTGTTCAAATGTTTATGAGTGTAGAATCTATGAAGAACATATGTCGATTCCCTAGTATAAGGAGTAACTATGAGTCTGATGAATGTATATTACTATAAAAATTACTAAACAGTGTCATGACGATTAAGGGAAAATTATCCTCCACTGTATTGTTAGAGATGTCATGTTGATGTTAGTAAAAAATTCCTTAGTAAAATATTATTTTAAATAATTTAATGGATTTTGATTTGATTTCCAGAATTTAATATATATCATTATATAGATCCTATATCATCTACTATAGAATTTAAGTCACGTATGATATTATGAATCACCCTATGATTTTTTATCTTGGATGTGATTAATATGAACCTACAATGGAAATTTTATCGATCTTTATTCTTATTCATAAGGGATATTTATGTCAAATGGTAAGGGAAAAACAAAAATTAAATATATTACTATTGTATTAGAATATTGTGACGCTTTTCTGGAATAATTTAATAGTCTTCAATTGAATTGTCTGTTTTAGCTTCCAATATAACTCATTTATGGAAACAATACTATTTTAATGACTCAATGTAGATTTAAGATGATCATGTTTAAGGAATATAAGATCGAATCAATGAGAATTTTGATACAAGCTTCACTAAGACTAAAGATTCACCATGGTGTGAACCTGTTACTTTTATTTTGTTGAGAGATTATCTTATGTGTATTTTTATTGATTATTTAGAACATAACTTGTTAAATATCATACATATTTTTACTATTCCCTATATTTATGAATTGATAGAACACATATTTGATGTTCAATATTATTTGATCACTGATATTTAATCCAAGAACCATTAGATGAGGTTGAAAAAGGAGGATATACACATGAAAACCATCTTTAAGAGGTATGTTAACATTTAATTTAAAGTGTTTTCATTCTTTAATTCTAATTCCCCTAATGAAATATTGATTATCATAGATATAGTCCTTAGAGATTATCTTGATCAATTTTTTGTGGACTTTATAGATGTTGTTATTTTATATTCCATGAGAATGGAAGATTACGATGATCACTTGAGGGTTATATTAATGTCTTTATAATATAAAAAGTTGTATAAAAACTTACCATGTATGAATTATGAATGCATAATATAAAATTCTTGTGTCATATAATCTCTTGGATGAAAAATCAGTGGATCCAAAAAATAAAAATGTTTTTTAAAATTGGACCAGACCTACAATGACGCCTGAGATCCAATTGTTTGAGTATAAAAAAGTCATTTTCAACAATTTATTTTTATTTTATCATGATTTTATAGTTTAGTTAAAACGTTTACATGGATGGTTTTCAAGTTCTTTTAGATGGATGAATGAGAATAAATTTTTCCTGTAACTGAAGATAAGGTCGGTTTGGGAACCTATAGTATCACTACCCTGTAGTGTATAAGGGTTTATGATTTATATTAATTCCCAAATAAAGGGTCATAGATGTTTTATAATTAATAATTAAATGGTTATTTATTATACATCAAACTTATTTATGATTCAAATCAAAATGTACAAACATTTAATTTTGAGTATTTTTGTTAATTTGTTTTACTAACAATTTGGTGAAAATTTCATCATGGTGAAAATTTTCTTATTTATACTGATTATAAAATACTAATGTATATTTTTAAATAAATTTTTTATATATTTTTGAAATGGGATTTTTGGAATTGATTAAATAGACAGATGATCAAAACCATACCATTCAGTGGAGGAAAACAAGGTAGCTTTTTCTTCATGTTGTAAGGTTAAAGCTAATTTACCTATATTGATAATTTAATAATACCAATATTTTATGATTCTCATAAAATGAACATCAATATAATTAGGAAATGATACATATCATGAATTTCTCAGGTGAAAATTCGGCCATCAATTCTTTTTTTTAATTATGGAGGTGTAGAATAAATATTTAGACATATAGAGGAAGGTGAGAAATATTCTTAACATACCCCATGATTGTTGTGTATTGATAATGTCATTGTACTTTATTTCTATATCATAAAAATAATGTTTTATTAATGATATTTTTTATGAAATTTATTGTTAGTTATTGTTTATTCATCATAGAAGTATGATGACCTATACATACCCAAAGGACTATTTTTAATGGGAAAACCTAAAAAAGAAATACATTAAAGTATGTATATGATTCACAGAATTTCAACATTAATAGTTTTAGATATTGAAATCTAAGGGGATATTGAAATCATTAACCATACTACAATGAAAAAATGAATACATCACCAGAGATATCTTTATAGGACTCCCCAAAACATCTAAAGGAAATTATACTATTAGTGTTGAAGTCACATTAAAAAATCCCCACATTTCATTTGTACATGAGTAGATTTATATTGTGAAAAATTTATAAGATATTAAATAAAGAATTTGTATTATTAGATAGTGCATAATGTTATTTTATACTGTGATACAGAGTTTAACATGTTGTTTTGGAAAACTATTCATCATCCAGTGGATATAGAGTTGGGTATGAAAACTATATATTATCCTCAGATATATGGAAAGTCCAAGAGGAACATTAACACCCTACAATATAATTAGATTTATTTTTTATAGATTTTAAAAAATAAGAATAATTAATTTTCTCTGGTCAAGATTTTATACCATAATGTCTTTCAACTAGGCATTCAAAATAATCCTTATGAATTTTTATGTGATAGTAATTGATGATATATAATGTGATGGGATGGTGTTGGATAATTAAATCTATTAATATCTAATATATTTGATAAAATAATTAATGATAAGGTTATACCCATAAAGTATCACATCAAAGTAGCTAAGATTCAATAGAAGAGTTATGGATCCAATCGTTGAAAAGATCTGAAATACACTCTTTGTGTGGTTGTATTCCCATAAATATATCCATGGAATATGGTTAATATATTCAAAAAGATTGGAATGTTGGTCAATCGTTATATTTTATCATTGGAAATTATTTATCAGTTTAGCATGCTAACTTATCACATGGAAATAACACAAAAATTATTTTATGATCAGGATGTGTTCCATGCCTAACATTTTAATGTTCCTACACGGAACTTCACATATACTAAACACATAGGATTTACCATTGGTGTATTCAAAATTAATAAATATAGTTCATAATGAAACACATATTAATTTCTCGCTTAGGTTGAGAATATTTTCTCTTCAATATCCATTTTTTAGAATTCTATCAGTAATATTTTTCCAAATGTCTCAAGATTTATAAAATTCATTTTCAACAATATTGTACAATATATATAATGTTTTAAAAACAATTTTTTTTATGAATTAGGTTCTTATTACCAAAGGAATAATTAATTAATTATTTTGATGTATATGGAAAATAAGATTTGTTCACCCATCATTAATACCTTTTTATTTGATTCTACATAAAATTTTACATTTTTATTTATAATAAATTTTCCTGTAATATTATGAATTTTTATATATTTTAAATAACTTATTTATAAATGAAATATTATTTGTCTTTAGAAATGTTATAGTGGTATTTTAAATATATTTTAATATGCAATAACATCCATTGATACATCTTATTATTTATTGGGTATATAATAAAATGTTTCTACCTTTTTCTCTTTTTGGATAGTTATTTGTTGTAATGATTAAATCATGATCGTTGACACTCCTTTTTCATCACATTTTCTAAAAGAATATATAGGGAAATGACTTAGCACAAATTGATTAATCATTTGAAGAAAACCTCAAAAATCAACAAAGGCATGAACAAGGCTTCAAAAGCACATGTTCCGCGCAAGTTCCATCAATGTCATTCAAGTGGACTTGCACGACGCCTAATGATCGTGCAAGTGACTTGTGCGCCCTAAAGGATAATCGCCCGGGTCATCTTCTACCTATAAATAGACCCTGTGGGCCCCCCATTCGAGGGGGGATTTTTCCAGAAACTCAAATTTAATCTCCTGGAACCCTAGTCTCTTCTCAAAGCTTCCGAAACACTTCTAAGATAATTTCTTACCTAGAACGGAATATCTAAAGAGGAGGAGGAAGGCCTATGTGTTGAAACTCATCAACACTTGCGCGCCTAAGTGGACATCCCTTAAGTGAAATGGCCTCACTTGTGCTCCGCCTTACTCCTTCAATAGAACTTGCGTTCCCCCCCCCCCCCTTCTGGAAGAACTTCAAGAGGATTATAGAGGCATTGATCAATGGGTCGCTCAAGTATAACTTGCTGGTTAATAATCGTGTAAGTACACATGCGTCGCGCAGGTATACCTGCATGACCAGACTTCTGTGCCCACGCAGTACTTGCGCGACTATTAGGACTTTCACGCCCTTACCTTTTTGGGTGCCATTCTTGCCTATTTCATCCCTCTTATTCCATTCCACCTATCCTGTTCAAAATTCAGTATTCAAGACACTCTTCTAATCCATTTATGGCATGTCTTCTTGATTGACGTTTTTATTTGAAATGAATTCCATCAAACATTTCTCAGAACCTAGTGATTTACACATCTTGTCACTAAGGATAGAGATTCCATTCATTCAACCACATCCTTTAAAGATGAGAGAACCCTAATCTGGGCATCCTCCTCAGGATTAAGCCCCAAATCCTCATTTTCCTGGTCCTCCTCCTCAAGAGTAAGCCCCAGTCCAAGTTCTTAAATTTGGGCGTCCTCCTCAAGAGTAAGCCCCAATCATAATTCAAAGTTCCCTCCTTAATTCTGGGTACCATTTTCAGGGGTAAATCCCAAATTAAGAGTATAAATCTCCATAAAACCCATATACCTTTTATGGACCTTGTTCACCAAGGCATCCCCCTTACGAGTAAGCTCTAAGTCCCCTAATCTAGGAATCCTTTTTTAGAGTAATACCCAGTTATAAATATGGGCATCCTCTTCAGGAGTAATCCCCAAGTCCCTTAATTTTTTCAAGTCTCTTAACCTGGGCCTCCTTTTCAGGAGTAAGCCCCAGTCTTAATTTCTCTTAACCAGTCCTAATTTACCTTTGATCCATGATTCCTTCTCAAGAGTAAAACCCAATCATAAGTACTCTCCTAATTTGGGCCTCCTTTTTATGATTAATCCCCAAGTTAGAGTATTAAAATCTCCATGAAGCACACATATACCTTTATGGACACTGTTCCTGGATTTCATCCCTAAAGTAAATCATAATCTTCATTTATCTGGGCAGTTATACATACATAAGTCCCACATTATTTATTATGATTGCATCTTTCATGGCACACTTGTCTAATTTTTACCAATATCTCTTGTTTCTCACACCGAGCATGAATCACGTGAGCTTAGACGATAAGAGTAATTATGAAATCTCTCATTGAGCCATCAATCATTATCATCATACTCCCTTACTCGAACTATGTGGGGTCTGATTCCTTTTCTAAGCAAAGGATACGTAGGTAGCCCATCTGCGGGTTCGATCCCAACTGTGAAATAGTCCATGTCATTCTGAATGATAGTAAACTTCAAGTTCCCCACTGAGTGGCTTTAAAAGGAGCATGGTCATCATAATGACCAAGATACTTCTATATAAATGTGTCGAAGGATACCATTGACCAATAATCTCTAATAAATATAGATGATTCTCTATTGATGAAGAACCTAGAATACATATAAAATATTCTCCAAATTTCCTACATATTTAATCATTGATTGTCAAATCTGATGGAAATCTCATTTTATACTTTGTATTGTAATAAGGATTCATGAAAATAACATAAATCTATAAAGAGAGTACCGGAGTAGACAATAATTCCCCTCAAAAAGGTGTGATAAGTCTGACCTCCCATCCTCTCGACCAATGCAAATTCCTATGCCTCATCAGTCCACAAACTAATGAACGCCTACCTTTGGAATGTAAGTCCAAATAGATATGGAATCATTGGATTTTTCTGGTTCTACGAACAAACCCGTTAGAAACCAATTGGAATGTTTGAACCTACCATCAAGGAGGGAATCCCCAAATTCTGAGGGAAACAAAAAATGGTGAACCCTAAGTGAATCTCTAAACAAGTTAAAATGATGTTTTACCTATTTTTTAGGCCCCTATTTAAAAATCAATGAGAGGGCCAACAAAAACAATCATTGATATATGTGCTCATCCAAAAGATGTTGAGAATTAATTTTTCTTGATTCCGTCTATTATATCAAATAGGCACACATTTCCAAGATCTTCTGCATTTCCAGAAAAGCTGCTCTCAAGTTCAAACCTGTGAATACCGCTGCTGCAAATGCCACTACTGCTACTCCTGCTGGATCGTCATCTGCTCTGAGGATGACATCACCTACCCAGCGACTTCAACGTTGGGTATCAAATGTGCTGGTTAAGGAGTACCATCAACACGGTACCATTCCAACTCTGGAGGTTTCCCGACAATCCCTCCAGGTGAACAACTCACACCGGTCGTTTGAACAATGATGACCATTGATCAAGAAGCAGATGGTACTAACCACCGTCTCTAACCGTTTCGGGTCTTTATCCCCAGAACACAATCATCATTCACTCCCATATTCTGGGGAGGTGAATGAGTAGGTCCCTCAGGGCCTTAATTCATAAAACATGAGTCCTTCCTGAGGGATCCTGTCAAAAATCGCTGCCAGACTTGTGCGGAAATACACCCTCAACATGATGAGGGTACCAACTCCAGGCCTTTGGCTCAGGTTCCTCGAACCCGAACAGGCAAGACGGACCACGAGAGGTGGAATCTAGTCAACAGTGAGCAGGTTCAAATCTCTTCCATCTCCTAAGAAGTCCACCAACAAAACTTGGTGGCAAGCAACGAGCGGGAACACACCCCAGCCCGTTTTAATTCCGTTGTCTAGCAGACTCGCCTGGTATAATTACATCAATCCCGCCAAGAAATTACATTTGAGTACTATAGGCAGGAACATACAACTGTTTCTCCATCATCATCTAGTTAGCAGGCTCATCTGACTATATATGATAAATCTCATCAACCATTTTCTGAGAAGTGCAATCAGCAGGCACACACACCTGCTAATACAAATCTAGCCTACCAACAGTCTCGCTAGGTAGTACATGGAGAAGTCAGTCAGAAAGCTCCGGCGACAAATAGGAAGCAGACTCAATTCTCTACCCCCACACATGAGTACTGTCAGGATTCACTGATATGAAAAGGAGGACAAGAGCCAGAACATACACTACTCCAATCATGGAATGGACGTATATCCCTGTTCCGGCAGCTGAAGTCACCACGCATATTTTATCAATGGTGAAAGAGAAGAAGAAAATCCCTGCTCATATTCTGGAAGCTTGCCAGGTTATTATAACAACATCAGCAACATATTAGGGAAAGACACATAAATCTATCCCTACCAGTGGAGTGACACATCAACAGTTCACTCCAGAACAGACACACACATCTGTTCCAGTCCAATAGGGTTGTGGGGAATACTCCCCCATATCATACAGACAACCAAGTCAGGCACATACACCTGATTTGAGTGGAGATCGTCAGCCTAACCTGGACATATTTCCTGGTCATGCACATACACCTACTCAGAGCAGCCACTTTCATCAACAAGTGGTTTCCAAAGCGAGTAAGAAGGCGTCTAAGGAAAATTCACGCCCAGCACAGTCGTGAGATCAAGAGCCAATCTGTAACAAGGCCTTTCTCGATACTGGAGTTCATGAAGC
The DNA here is from genome assembly GCA_963277665.1 of Viscum album. Lineage (NCBI taxonomy): Eukaryota > Viridiplantae > Streptophyta > Magnoliopsida > Santalales > Viscaceae > Viscum > Viscum album. The sequence continues at coordinate 291,595,469 of OY728144.1, forward strand.
TTTTAGAAAATTATCTATTGGAATCCAAGATTCTACTCCCTCATTTATCAATTGTGGGGAAATTAATTCTGAAGGTCTTCAATAGACACTTCCTCATGAAGGCTTTCTTCATGAGAATTCGGTCGATCTCGATGTTTCATCTTCAGATGAGATCCATAGGAACTCTATGGGTGGTCAGAAGACCAAGGAGCAAAAGATCTCATCTTTTTTTGTAACCCATTCTGGTGGTCCTTTCCATGATGATGAATTTCGCTACGAAAGTCCTCTCCGCAGTAGAGATGCACATTTCTCAGAAAATGCTCCAGTGGAAAATGTAGTGCTGAGAAATCCCTATTACATTGAGTCACTTGAAAATGCAAAACCAGTCATGTCTGATGCTTCATCACTAGCAGGTGAAATACATTCTCAATCAGAAGATAGCCCATGGTGTAGGTCATTATCCGAACCACCCCTAAGTCATGAATCATTAAGTTTGATCAATGATTTCTCTACCAATCTTGTTGAATCTGATAAAGAAACAAGGAAACACCAACTCTGGTCAAATCAGGTAGAAGAATCTTCATTGATTGATAAAGAGGAAATACTGAACTTGAGAAAACAACTGGAAAATGGTGAAGTACCAGTCATGTTTTTACCTTTGGCTGACTCTCAGTATTACATTCCAAATATGTTGGCGGAAGATGGAATTCATGATATTCATCTCAACATATGGAAAACTATTTTTCAATTAAAGAAGAAATTATTATCGCATGCTGAATATGAAAATCATCTTAAAACAATAGAAGGGTTACAACGTCAGATTGATTTGGCATCTCTATCAGTCTCTCTATATCCAAAGGCTGAAAAGCAGCTGAGAGCCCTTCAACGTTCATGCCTTGGCGCACTAATAATATTGCATCAGTTAATCTCCAATGCCCCATCTGGTATTCATGATAGAGTATGGGGTTTTCATGGATAACTACATTTCATGGTGCTCTCCAGTCAGAAAAGCCCGCCAAAAATGGTCTCATGCAATGTTATTTCCCATGGCCGGCCACAGTCAATGGACTTTGTTTGTAATCAAAAGCTTTCCCATGAACATGCATCAACTAGTTCCTCTCAATATCAAGCATACAGAGAAAAAGTTGATGAATTTCTCCTGCACCAAGAGAACAATAATATTGAATAGGCCTCTCGTATGGAGCAAGCACATCATCAACTGATAGTAGTGTCGGAAATCATCCAACGGTCTTTTGAACTAGGTGATAAAAGTGGATACTGGTTAATGCATCCAGCTAATTTCTAGACTAAGGTTCGCAAGATCAGGAGAGCTTTTAAGAAAGTCTCAGACATAGCATGTCATGAGCCACCCCAGCTTGCCAGACTGGGGACTCATTTAATCCAACCCTCAGAATCAACAAAGAGGATTTGAGGAGTTGAGCTGGAACAACAGGAACAACCCCGGTCCACCGGACCTGGGACTTTTTCAAATCATCAATCCCCTCTTTATATAAAGTCGGAATTTTCTTGATTGGGGAAGAAGCCTCAAGAGGAATGAAGAGCCAAATTATCAAGAGATTCCCTCCAAATTATGGTTCGTCAAGAAGTTCCTGAGGGATCAAATCAACAAAAGGCAATGTCTCATCAAAGGCAGGGAAGAAGACAATATCATAGAAATGATGATAGAAGGGATGCGATGTGTTTTTCATCAATCAATGTCATCAATTTTTTTGTTGCTGATCCACCAAATGAGGCTCACTCAAGGGACTTAGATGAAGAGGTTCCTAGTCAAGAAGATGTACGCACCGACACAAATGAAGAAGGTGTGTGTACACGAAATAAAAGGATTACTCAAAACCTAGGTAATCCTTCGAGTAACCCACTTCCTCCTCTTCGAAAAGGATCCAACAAAGGGAGGGGAAAGAATCAGGTTACATATCCTCCCTCTAGAGAAGTCCAATCACTCTCACTAGAGCCAAGGTTTCCACAACAGGAGGAGGAAATGAAGGAATTAAGGAGGTTGAATGTGGAACTACATTAGGGTAGTCTTCTTCATGAGCATGCTGGAGTCAGTCAGCCAAGGGAATTTGTTGCAGATACTGAGATAGATCGAGAATATCCTCTTCTATGAGTACACCCTCACATGTCTAATCATACGGGTCATGTGCAACAAGAGTTGGCAGTGCTACCATCATTTCCAGCACCAACCATCACATCTGCCCAAGCTCCGGTCATTTCACCTACACAAGTCCAAGTTCAACCAGATGTTTCTCAAAAGTTAATAACTACTATTGAGTCATTAACAGTTATTTTAGAAACTGTGGAATGGAAATGTGCGCAGGTTCAACCAGAAAAGAATGTTTTCCCTCAATAGGTAGATTAAATCTCTCCTCCATCCAGTTTTGGAACCTTGTATTCCCTATTTTCAATGGATCAGGTGACCCTGAACAGAATTTGATGCATTACATGTCTTGTTGTTATCCTATGATGGGATCTCCAGAGCAGCAAGAAGCAGTAAAACTCAGATTCTTCGTACGGGCCTTGCAAGGACCAGCCTTTGTCTGGTATACAAGCTTGTAATCCCGGTCAATTACCGGATGGGAGGATATTGGCCAGAAAATCCTTCTTCAGTTCAGCTCCACATTTCCAAAGACAACAGTTTTCGATCTTACAAACTGTAAGCAAAGAGAGAATGAAAGGGTCTCCGATTTCATTGCTCACTGGAAGGGATTAACATATTCCCTAATCTTAGCACTCCATCCAGAGGAATTGTTACCAATTTGTGTGGAAAATCTGTGTGATGAATAACACATGCCATTGATCCCTGTGAAATTCACAGGAGGATTTCAAGACCTTACTTTAATTGCTCAGCAGATTGAAGATTCCCTTATACAGGCTAAGGCTAAATCTTGTGTAATTCCATCAGCTCCAGGAAGATGAATGGTTAAAGCAGAAACTGCTACAGTTATGCTTAATCAAGCACATGTACCTGTTTTTACTTCAAAACCTTCAACTTCTCGGTGGGCTCCGCCTCATGATCACCAAAAACAAACACCATTTCATCCAGATGATCAAAGAGATCAAAGACGAAAACAATTTTACGATTTGAAGAGAAAAACATACTCTTTCCGAAATGAACAAGTTCATGGTTACTTCATTTCGGCCCTAGAAAATAATTTGGTTCAACTGCCAAAGCCCAAGAGGCCAAACAAGGAAGGAGTTGAAGAACATACCAATTATTTCCCCTTTCATCAAATGTTGGGGCATCCCATCCAAGAGTGTTTTGTCTTCAATGAACTCCTGCAAAATATGGTCAACTCAAGACAAGTCAAACTGGAAGGCTCTTCATCCCAAGTAGCATGTGTCAGTGCTACAGTTCCAGAGGAGGAAGGCGAATGAAATGAAGTCAAAAGAAAAAATGCACAGAAGTATCATAATTGGATGGTCAGAAATACAATCAACCGAACTCATGCTATTTTGAGAACACAATTAAAGAAACCGATAGTGTCTCTGCCATGAATGTTGCGGCAAAACCATCTTCATCAGAGGGAATGTACTCAATGAAACGGCATGAATCAAAGAAAGAAAAAGAATCAGAGAAATATGAGTATGTGTCAAATCCTAAGTTGTCTTTGACTCTGGCAGACTTCATGGCATCTACTTCAAAGCCACTTGCACTGCCCCACCAAATGGCACAGCCAAAACAGGCTAATCAGGCAGAGTCTTAATTAGACGAAGAATTAATCTTCTGTTCTGTTAATATGATTCAATTAACAGATCCATATGCTAGTCGCAATTTTGATTTTTATGAGCCTTATGTACTTGTATCAAACAGGGGAATCAGAGGAAGTTACATAGGCTCAGTATACAGGGGAAGAGGAGGATCTTTTAGAAGCCACTATTCCAATTCTACCCCTACTAGAACTGTGTACGTAGCAGAAACTCGTGGTAGAGCCCTTCAGCGAGCTCAACAAGAATAAGAAAGTTCTTCTACCAATAGCAAATTCAGTCCTGGCACAGTTATTTTGGAAGACTGGTTGAAGGTTTCATCTTCTTCCTCTCAGCAAGTAAATGGATCTAATCAGTCTAATCTTCCAAAACCAGGAATATTGCCAACTCCCATCCCGATACAAGATGCATCAACTTCCAAAACATCTGCTTCCAAGGTACCTGCTAAACCACAAATTCCTATCAGGAAACGCAGACCTATGGATTAAAAGTATGATGTATTGAAACACTTGGCCCATCTACCAGCCATGTTATCAATTATGGATGCTTTGAATCTGTCAAAAGATCTTCAGGAAGCACTCATCGAGGATTTGTCAAGTCCTCAGGATTTTGAAACTGAAATTGCAGCAGCTGAAGTCTATCACATAGAGAATAATCTTGTAGAATTCAATGCAATAATATATTTTAGTAATGAAGATGAAGATGATGTTGTTCATGGGAATATTAGACCTTTATACTTATCTGGAAATGTCAATGGTGTAGACGTCCGAAGATCTTTCATTGAAAATGGTTCAGGTGGCAACCTCATGCCTATTCGTACACTTCGTCGATTGGGCCTCACGGATTCTAATTTATCTCCTTCTACCATGATGTTACAAGGATATAACAAAAATGAACAAGAACCACTGGGTGATGTTACACTCAAAACTTAGTGTGGAGATCTTGTATCCAATTCAAATTACATGTTTTTTGATCAAGACTCAGCGTTTAACATCTTGCTTGGAAGACCCTGGCTACATCAGTATGCGGCTATCCCTTCATCATACCATCAATGTCTCAAATATTGTTTTGATGGTCATGTTGGGACATTATATGAAGATAATGCCTCGTTTAAGAGATGTGTGTCTCAATACATTGAGGCGGAATTCTATCACATGAAGGGAAGGGACAAATCCACAAAAAAGGAGATTACCAAAGTTAATGCTCCATATGGTTTGGAGAAGATTCCAGTAAATCCATTTAAACATTTGATTATAGATTATGTGTTTCCTATCGGTTAAATTGACAAGATAGACCCAAATCAAAATAATCTTATGGAAAGATACATAATATCCATTACGGAAATTGAGCCAGACAACATGGGAGAAATTGGTAACCCACAAAGCAGTGATGAAAGCACAAATGGTGACATATTCATTTCATCTACTGAAATCCAACAAGTCTATACTTCACCAATTAGGCCAGATAGAGTTATAGAAACATCGGAGGTGAACAATGATGTCTATTTTCAATCCATCATCTCCTCTTTATTTCCCAAAGAAGACCCTTCATCATCAATATGGTCAGAAATGGAAGCTTCTTCTTCAAGATGTGAAAATTTTGACATCTCTTCTGATCATGAAAATTCTGCTTTATCATCTACTATGCAAGTAGGAATGGATGAAATAACACATGATGAAGAAGAAGAGGAAGATCTCAGAGATGCTCCTCCAGCATTTGAAGAGGGTATCTCTACCACTGTGGATGAACTCAGAGAAATAAATTTGGGTACAAAAGAAGATCCACGCCCCACTTTAATCAGTGTGGCCATGAATCTTAAAGAGAAAGAGATGTATATTTCTTTTCTAAAGAATAATATATATATATTTGCTTGAAATTATACAGAAATTCCTGGGCTTGATCCTGATGTTTCTACTCATCATTTGGGTTTACCAGAAAAACATCGAGGATTTAAGCAAGTCGCGAGAAGAACACACCCAACATATGCTTCATAAATTGAGGCTGAAGTGGATAAGATTATCAAATCGAACTTCGTCAGAGAAGTTCAATATCCCAAGTGGTTGGATAATATGTTCCTTTTAAAGAAGAAGAACAGAATAGTTAGAGTTTGCATCTATTTTAGAGATCTTAATCGGCATTGTCCTATGGATGATTTCCCAGTTGTGATTATAGAACTTTTAATTGATGCAATAGATGGACATGAAGCACTTTCCTTCATGGATGGATATTCCAGATATAATAAGATCCGAAAGGCCCCAGAAGACGAGGAATCTACAGCCTTCAGGGGCCCTCAGAGTGTGTTTTGCTACCAGGTAATGCACTTTGGCTTAAAGAATGTAGGTGCAACATATCAGCGTGCCATGCATCGTATCTTCAGACCCTTCTTAGGGAAGTTTGTTGAATGGAATGTAGACGATTTGGTGGTTAAATCCAAAAAATGTTCTAATCACTTGGCTGATTTGGAAGTCATATTCCGCAAGCTTCGACAACGTAATTTGAAGATGAACCCCTTAAAATGTGCTTTTGGGGTAACCTCAAGAAAATTTCTCGCCTTTGTTGTATTCCATCGTGGTATTAAAGTCGATCCTGAGAAGACCAAGTCAATCCTTGGTATGTCACCTCCTCAAAATTTAAAATATTTTAGAGGACTTCAAGGACACTTAGCCTATATTCGGCGTTTCATCGCCAATTTGGCAGGAAAAAGTTTACCCGTCATCAAATTGATGAAGAAGGGAGTCACTTACCAGTGTACTGAGGAATGTAAAGTAGCATTCGATATTATCAAAAATTATCTCTTGAGTCCACCAGTACTCATGCCACCTATTTATGGAATACCACTTATCCTCTACGTCACAGCTCTAGAGTGATCATTAGATGCCTTTCGTGCTCAAAAGAATGATGCTAGGAATGAAAACATCCTCTACTATCTCAGTCAAACTATGCTTAAAGCTGAAACCCGGTATTCAAGTATTGAGAAGTGCTGCCTGGCATTAATAATTGTAGTTCAGAAGTTGAGACACTACCTGCAACATCACGAGGTCCAATTGGTATCTCACAATAACCCGCTCAAATTCATCCTTAGTCGTCCAATGCTTACAGGATGTCTGGAAAGGTGGGAAGTTATTTTGCAGCAATTCGACATTCAGTATGTGTCTCAAAAGGTAATAAAGGGCCAAGCTATGGATGACTTCCTGGATGAAAACCCTTCAGTCTAAGACACATTTTCAAATATTGAACTTCATGATGAGGAAATCTTCTCTATTCAAGAAGGTCCTAATGCATTGGAAATGTATTTTGATGGTGCTTCCAGAAGTCCAACAGGGGGAAAATGGAAATTCCTAAATACAACAAAGTTGGTATTGGAATTGTGCTCATTTCCCCAGAAAAGACAGTGTTACCTTATTACTTCTTATTGTGGGAAGGTGGTACCAATAATGAAGCCGAATACGATGCTCTCATCGCAGGCGTGGAATTAGCGCTTCAAGCACAAGTGAATCATTTAAAGGTGAAAGGTGATTCAGACCTACTAGTCAAACAAGTCAACGAGGATTATGACATCAGAAAAGAAGAACTAATACATTTGTATGATTACGTCAGAGAGTTAATGGTGGAATTCCCTTCAGAACCGACTTTTTCTTATGTCTAGAGATCACAAAATGCCCTAGCTGGTGCACTGGCTAATACAGCCACAGCTCTAGCAAATCCAAATCGGGACGAGACAATAATCAGTATTGCCCACCTTCGTGCAATTTCACCTTATTTTCGAATCATAACATAGGAAATTAATGAAATTAGTCCCATTCCTGAACCATATGGTCATACTATAGGTTGGATGTCACCTATAAGGAAATACCTTCAAAATGGAACACTTCCACCTGAATGAGCCGAAAAAAAAAACAAATCCAGCGTTGATTGGTCAATTTTAGTCTTTCTGATACCCCAGATCACTTAGAGAAAATTCACGTCAAATGTGGTTTTGATGGAGTTATCTTCATATGCATTGATGGTGAATAGACAATGGTTGTCATGAAAGAAGTGGATGCAGGAGTCTGTGGTGCCCACCAGTCTGGACATAGACTGTCTGATCAGATTCTAAGTCTTGGATACATTTGGCCTTCAATGATACAAGATTGGGTCGATTTCACTATGAAGTGTCATTCATGCCAAGTACATTCCAAATTCATTCACCAACCTCCAGAGTTGCTTCATACAGCTAAATACTCATAGCCATTTTCTACATGGGGAATGGATGTGGTGGGACCTTACCCTTCGGCTACGGCAAAGCAGTTTAAGTACATTCTTACCGCTACTGACTTCTTTTCCAAATGGGCAGAGGCAGTACCTCTCATGGAAGTCAGTTCTAAATTCGTTGTTAGCTTCATCAATTCTAAAATCATTACCATATTTGGTGTCCCTCATACCATATTGATGAACAATGGCACCAACTTCTGTTCATCTGAGGTGATTGAGTTGTATCAAGAATAAAACATCAAATCTAACCATTCATCTTGGCATCATGCAGTGGCCAATGGCCAGATAGAAGCCTTCAACAAGTCTCTTTCAAATATACTGCAAAAGAGGGTGGATAAATATAAGACTTCATGGCCCAATAAACTCTTTTATGATTTATGGGATTATCGGACTACCACCCCCACTGCAACTCAGTCAACTCCATATTCACTGGTATATGAAACGGAAGCCTTCTTGCCCATTGAAGTTAAATTTCCTTCACTGAGAGTAGCCATTTGTGATTAGTCATCTACATATGAACAATCTCAAAAGCGATTGAATGAATTGGAACGGTTATATGAGAAAATATTGTGCACTTTGAACATCTTAGAAGTCTATCAGAATTGAATATCACGAGATTTTAACAAAAAAGTTTGTCTTCATTTATTCACTCATGGAGAATTGGTATTAGTTCTCAGAACTCCAATGATACTAGGAAAGAAACCTCCCAAGCTTGATCCAAAATGGGAAGGACCTTACTCAATACATAGGGTCTACTCCAATAGAGCTTATTCATTAATATCGATGGATGGAGGATTCATCACTACTCCAACCAATGCCAGATTTTTGAAGAAGTATTTTGTATAAACACAAAATATATATCATAAATGGTCCTGTATGAGCTTAAACTACCCCCTGGTCCAGTATGACCTTAAACTACACCATGGTCCAGTATGACCTTAAACTGCACCATCGTTCAGCCAGATGTTAAACTTCATCATCAATGGTCCATACATATGACCTTAAACTATTTGTACTTTCGCCCCACATGATGTTAAACTATGAAAGAGTTCCCTAAATGGTATGGTATGACATTAAACTGCACCATCATCCAGAATGATGTTAAACATCATTATCAATGGTCCATACATATGACCATAAACTATTTTCACATACGTCCAACATGACGTTAAACTGTGTCCCATTCACCATCCTTGCTATATGACATTAAACTATACAGCAACGGTCCATACATATGACCTTAAATTTTTCACACTTTCATCTAACATGATGTTAAACTGTATCATCCCTTTTTCGTCCAACATGACATTAAATGGTGAACTCTTATGTCCTCACTGCATGACATTAAACTGCACAATCCCCATTTTGTCCAACATGATGTTATATTGTCCCCATCGTCCTAACTACATGATGCTAAACTATACCGCAAGTCCTTGATACGTCCTACATAACATTAAATTGTACTTTTTCCATGCTTCATGACATTAAACGGGGCATCACCAATAGTCCTAACTGCAAGACATTAAACTGCATAGTCCCTTCATACGTCCTACATGATGTTAAATTGTGTATCTTTAAGGTTGTTGCTATCTCTTATTTCTCACACCGATTATGACTGACATGATCTTAGAGAAAACCTCAACCATAACACCCTCTATGGCCGCTAACCATGTGTAAGTCCCAACATCATTTTTTAGGTCGTTATCCCCAAAAATAACTTGATCATTAATTAATTCTTTAATTGAACTACACAGACTTTGAACCTTGCCTTTCAGGCTGGGTTTGTAGGCAACCTCCCAAGGTTCAAGCCCAAAACCAGTCTCTTCACATCGGTTCACCTCCATCTCATACGATGTTGATTCGTGAAACCACCCCTAGAATCAATATCTTTACATTGGTTCACTTTCATCCTTGTTATACGACGTTAAACTATACAACACTTTTGTCCAGTATGACAATAAACGACAATATTCATTGATACCCTCACCTCAGAGGGAACCATTATTTACATTTATTTTTCAATCATGATTCATTTCAAAGACTACGTGCATACATAGCAATGCCCAAACCTTTTATCTTGGGTTAAACCATCATTATACTAATGTCTCCTTTCACCCCTCATATGTACGAACAAATTTTGTAGAGAGGGTATTTTCTAGAACTATGTGGGATTAATTCCCCTCTTTATGGGATACGTAGGAATGTTCGAGTGTCCCTCAAATCCTACCCTATGTCTTTTGGGCCTAACCCCAAATTCCACTTTCAGTCCCTTGGTGGAAAAGTCCCTATGAAAACAGACACTTTGTATTTCTTATAATGGTCCAAGATCTATGAACGTAAACTAAGATCTCTAATCCTTTTGTCCCAAACGACGTTAAACTGTAGTTTAAGAACTATGTATGGCTTTATTATCATCCTTATGTGATACTTAGTGAAGTCCAACATTTCCAGTCAGGACCCAACCACAACATGATTATGGTTAGCATTGATCTGTGTATCTCTGTATACATTGAACAATACCCATTTTTATGTGTCATATTCCTAAACTTATATATTTTCATATCTTCATAACCCTTTTATTGACTTTTAGATACAAAAATGTTAAATTTATGAGAGTTCTTTTACCTGACTATACAGTACATGCCCTTAGGCGGCCTTGTATAAACAGTCTCCACAGACTTGTCAGCCAAAAGAAGCTATTTATTGGACTATGCAGCCAATGCCCTTAGGTGGCCCTGCATAATTCAACCCCCTAATGGGTTTGTAAAATAATGGTAACTTCATTAATGGGAAAAAAGACTATTTTGTCCTTATTGGTCTTAAATGACAGTATATAGGGATCCGCAAAAATATCCATCATTAACATATTTGTCTCATATCCTTTTTCATGATCTGAAAGTAATTAAGTATATGGTTTATATTCTCCTTCCTTACATTTGGGTCAGACCTTTGTAGAAGTAATATCCATCCAGTTCTTCAATAATCTTGTTTGGAAATATCTTCTCCATATTCAAGTACCTCTTTCCATAGAACAAACTCTATACTTTGGAAAATTTGAATCTCTATAAACTTTCATTAGATTTTTAGCAGTAGAAAGGTAAATTTAAGAGAGTTCTTTTGCCTAACTATGCATTACATGCCCTTAGGCGGCCTTGCATAAATAGTCTACATAACAAACTTGTTAGCCAAAAGATGCTATTTATTTGACTATGCAGCCAACGCCCTTAGGTGGCCCTGCATAATTCAACCCCCTAACGGGTTTGTTAAATAATAGTAACTACATTCTTGGAAACTACTTCTTCTGATGCCTTTTATCTCTTTTTCATATCATTCCTCAGATTCAAATATTCTTAATCCATAGCATAAATTTTTTCCCTCATACTTGAGAATGGAAATATGTTTTTAGATAAATTGTCAAAGAATTGAGTCAATTCTGATTCATTTGGTCAAAGCTATTTTGACCTCATACATTAGCCTCCTTATGTCTGATGTACATGAATTTAAACTGCCCACAAAAGAAAAATGAAATCTGAATAAAAGTAATGTTCCAACTCACTAGAAATACATTTTGTATGATTTAGGTAATATTGAGCAATTAAAAGATTCAACGTTTGTAGGGTTATTTATAATAATCCTAGTAAAAATCAAACTATCCTTACTAGGCCCACTGGCTTAAGTACAATTTTAAGAAGATAGTGAAAGAATACAACCATAAATGATTGAAGATAAAAGTATTCTCCATTGATGTACAAGAATTAGAGGGACATCCAAAGATTGGAGCCTCTTCTCTTTTTCAGGAGATTACAAAAGACTGTCAACATAAGTCTTTACTTGATGTACAACATCCCGAGCTTCATCAGCAGCTACTTGAAACTCATGCACTCGACCAGTTTTAGTCTTCTCATCTTGATGGAGTGCCTTAATGGCATCTGTAATGGCTTTCATACCATTCATTTGAACTCCCTCTAATGAATTATTGAGCTGATCAAGTTCCCCAATAACAGCATCTAACTGTTGTTGGAGTTGCACCTGCTGGATGACTTTTTCTTTCATTTTATGCTTCAACTCCTTCATCTTGGCAGCATAATCAGCCTCAGCTTGGGATACCGCATCCTCAAATTCGCTAATGTAAACAGACATTTTCACCCTGGTCAGATCTTCGCGATACTTTTTCTCCTGCTCCCTCCTGAAGATGACATGTTTCACCCCGGCATGGATCTTTTCATATCCAAAACCGCCAAGTCCTAGCATTACAAACTGGGATGAAAATCGAGGGATCATCGATTATATCTCTTCTAAATGAACCTCAGATATGATTTTCAATATGTTGTTATATGCCTTGCGTCGTGAAAAGATGAACGCTTTAAGCACCTCTAGGTCCGATTCACCATCATCATCACAGGGGGGGCATGTAATCTGGGATTAATGCACTTAAGGAAGTTCCTGGTTCTTCTCTTCCCCCCCTGACCTGTGCTTTTTCGCTTTCAATTCTCGTTGGGGCTGAGGCTGAGGCTTCACCTATAGATCTAGCCACTGTAGTTGATGGCCCTGCATGATTAATCAAAATATTTTTTTAGCTTCAAAGGATAACACAAGAAATGATTGTCTTGAAAATTAATTACAATCACAAATATTGTTATCCCTTACCTGACGGTGGATCAGAAACCTTAGAAGACTCCTCACCATCTTTCCCATATTCAACAGGATCTTCAAGATGGGTCTCAGGAGGGTTTACTAGGTTTATCAGTACTTGAGCTACAGTTTCTGCAATGATAAGTTTGACATCAATGTGCACACCCTCTTCAGGCATTGGCAGTTCAGTAGCTTCTATGGATGGAACTGAATATTATTTTCAGTCATGATTAGAAGTGTAAATTATAATAAAACTTACTGGGCGATGGATAACACTCATGACAAAGGTCATCTAAATCACATGTCAACTTAGCATGATCATAAAATTCTTTGAAATACATGACATGATTCATCATTTCATCCAATGATATTTCAGAATCCTGGTTAGTCTCACCAGTGGGAGCATTTGATGTGTCTTCTTGATGATTTACATCCTACATCCCCTGAACCTAGATATCATCTTCGGGTAAAATCATGGAATCAGTTGTAATAGCCGCCAGAAGCTCTAGTGCAGTAGTTGAACTTAAAGTATCACAGAATGGAAGTCAGTCGGTGTTTCGTTCAACATTTTTATGAAGCACTGCTGACCTACCAGAAATAGGTTATTCTCTTCTTGCAACAGCAGCAGGAGGGACACTGGGAATAGATGCTAGCTCTTCTCCAGGAGTAGCCAAGTCAGCTTGGATCCGTGATTGTTCCACAGAACCCTCTGAAGTCTTTGAAGGGGGATCAGTCCTTTCCCTCAGGGGGGAAATTGATGAAGCCCCTGTAATCCCCAGAAATATGAGTAAACCATGTGGTCATGGGTATATACTCATGATTACCCGAAGGACTTACCACTGCTAATGAAGCGTTGAACTATTGAATTCCTCCTCCATTTCCATTGATTATTTTGTTTTTTTGGGAGTATCGGCAGTCTCCCTCATTGGAACTTGGATTGGAAAAGGGAAGGCTATGTCCAACGCCTCATTCATGGCCTGATGGCCTAGAGATATCTCACCCAGTTCAAGAGGAGAATCAACAGAAGCCCAGATGGCAGTACCACCAGGGCTATACTGTGACGAAGGAACCTTAGTTCCTTTCTTTGCAAGCTACAAGATGAATAAAATAACTTCTTTAAGTAACAAAGATTCAACTGGAATCAAGTTTCAAAGAAAATAAGGAAAGAAAATATACATCTTCATGAGCCACATACTCATGCCACTCCTCATCTCCAGAATCAGCAGCCCCCTCAGTGGTGCCACGATCAATCACTTGCTTCACCCATCTGGTGAGAGGAATGGACTCATCAGTAGCATATATGAGCATTTCCAGCTCTCTGATGTAAGCCCGCACTTCATTGGGGTTATCCCCATATTGAATATCTTTATAAGCTAGAAGATTCCCTATTCCAGGATGTTGTAGGTCCTCACATAAATCTAGCCAGGTGGTCTCAGTACCATAGTACAATCTCTGCCATAACTGGATAGCCTCTGGTCTTAGATATGAAGGCTGTGAGGAAGGTCCGACAATCTTTGACTTCAATTTCTTCCCATCTTCTGCAACTATAGATATAGAATCAGAAAATAATACTTATTTCTTTATAAATTAGCAGTGATTAAATTACTACAATTAAGTAACTCACCAGGAGTTTTTGGAGTGGGAATTTTAATTCTGGATGGAAGATTATATCCGTCACGAAACCACTTTGCCGCTGGTTGTGCCTCATCGTCCCCATCATGTGAAATCGGTGAATCAGTTCTAGAGGAAGAGTCTACCAAATCAACTTCAAGTGGGGAAGCATCACCTTCATGAGGAAGGGTTTCTTTCTCTACAGTCCTCTTCCTTTTCCCCACCTAATAAACTGGGTGATTCAATATCCCTTTGGGGTATGATGCTATATAGTGTTCGGCATAATATGTAGTCAAATTATGTGCCACTTTTTCAACTGGTAGAACAAATACGTCCCCAGTCTTCTCCCTTGATGTCAGCAACCATAGTTTCCGAGCAACCATCGGATGTTGCTATAACCTGACATGTACTAGAGGAGATACACAAATTTGTTGTAGAAATTTGAATTGAAGTGAAAATCTATATGGAGGATAGGCCTCACATATAATTTCTTTGTCAATCCTGGCAACTAGCACACCATCCCTACAAGCTAGCATGTATTCCCTCAAATCCAATTGGGCTGTTCCATCCTCAAAAAACTGCCCGGTTGGCGGACTTCCATAGGGAAAGAAGTTGAATTCGTTAAACATTCTCAGCCTCACTTTCATTTCATAGGCATTAACATCTAATGGAGCAACTCCAGAGAATGCTTGCACTGACGGCCTGAAAGAACTTCCAATAATTTGTAATCCAATCTGTACATTGTATGTCCTGAAGTGAGTGGAAATCTATCCCCATGAAACTTGTAATGGTCCCACTATTCTTAAATGTGATTTACCCATGAAAACATGAAGTAAACTCCTGTGAATCTTTGCTAAAATGGGGATAGCCAACCCAACCATTTTTTCATCATCCAACTTTGCCGCAATGACGAAGGTCCCTGGCCGGACGCCTCCCTTCGAATCCCTGACTGGAAGGAGATAAACGCTGAGCCACATTGCCAAAAAGCCTTCCAAATGAGTCTTCGTTGGGATCCTTTGATTCACCTCATATCCCCACTTCTCGAAGTCTCCTACTTCTATAGTTTTCCATAATGTGCCAGGAGCACCCCTCTTCTCAGGTTTTGGGAAAGTGGTAGGTCATTTGGGCCTCTTATCCTTGGATTTATTTTTCTTGGATCCTTTCTCATTCAGCTCCTTCTCCTTTGTATCTTTTTCTTTCGTCTCAATAAGAAATATATTCATCCACTCCTCCGGATGAATATCCTTTCTAGAGTGAGTTAACGAGGTCTCTGAACTCCTGAGCCTGTGGAAGATCTTAAATAATTCACGAGCTAAGGCAGGAGTCTTCTCTGAATCATTCCAAGTCACCTTGGGAGGAATGAATTCATCATACATATCACCCAAAATTGGAGCCACTGAGATCTTGTGGACATCCCACAGACTGATACCTACTTCTCCATGAGTCAGATGGAAAGGATTATTTTTTGGGCTCCAGTGGCTGATTACCTTTGGCATGAAGTTATCATGTCTGTAAACATATGTTTTCCCAACCCAAACAGCTTCGTATATCGCCACACATTTCAGATCCTTGACAAACTATGAACAAGTTTGTTGCACCTAGTATGCCCACATCCATGTTGGCTTCACACCTCCCCCAGGACGGAAGTCCCAACTTTTCTTCCAGCCTTTGGATTGATCCATCTGAGCGTTTCGGAAGATTTATGGATGACAATGTGGTTGCAGCTCGGGCGTATAACGTTTTAAATCCGGTTTACAAGGGTTATGATGCATCATATAGGCCTTGTCTGCTGTTCCAGCATTTATAAACCCTCCTCCACATGAGATATTTTATGAATAAAAGTTGGTGTAATTTTGAAACCATGAAAATGGAAGATAGTTCTTTTCTTCGAGAATGGTGACTTCTCGCAGATGACCATAACCATACAAGGGAAGATAAGTGCTTTGGGGGAAGTCGTGATGATATTTCTTCAGATACTTATCCAAATTTGGAAGAGTGATATATTTGACGGTATAATAATCGTGGCCAATAATGTTCATCATATCATCAATCAGCTTGCTGGCCAGTTCATCAACTATTCTGGGTCTAAGAGCCATTGAATCTGTACAAAAGTTGAATAAATTAACTTTTAAGTAAGTTGATTTTTCATAAAATTTGTGAAGGAATTTCAAAAAAAATTACCAAGGCATTAAGGCGCACAAGTATGGATGTGTCGCGGAAGTGATGATGAGTCGTGAAAGTGTTCTTGTGCCACACAAGTTATTTCCACTCAAGTATTACCACGGAAGTCCTATTACCTTGATAACAGTGTGAAAAAAAAGAAATAGAGGAAAATAAGAAACTTGCGTGGTGAAGGGGACCTTCACAGGAAGAGCTTGAGAATCTGTAATCAAATGCTATGTGCGGAAAATGACCACGTATTTGTAGGCTAAGCGTCCAATCTATGCGCCTCCACCCAGTGCGCTCCAGCCATGCATGACTCGAATCTGCATGCCAAGTGTTGCGCACTGAAAGACTTGCGTGACACCAATCCTTTTCTTTTCTTCTTTTCCTCAAAGTCACATCCTCATTTATTTCAGATCCAACTCTGAGGGGGACTTTTTTTCACGCTCTTTTTTCATCACATTGTCTAAAAGAATATAAAGGGAAATGACTTAGTACAAATTGATTCATCCTTTGAATAAAACCTCAGAAATCAACAAAGGCATGCACAAGGCTTCAAAAGCACATGTGCCGCGCAAGTTCCATCAATGTCGTGAAAGTGGACATGCGCGATGCCTAATGATCATGCAATTGACTTGCGCGCCCTAATGGATAACCACCTGGGTCTTCTTCAGCCTATAAATAGACCCTGTGGGCCCCCCATTCGAGGGGGAATTTTTTCAGAAACTCAGATTTGAGCTCCTAGCACCCTAGTCTCTTCACAAAGAATCCGAAAGACTTCTAATGTAATTTCTTTCCTAGAACAGAAGATCTAAAGAGGAGGAGGAAGACCTAAGTGTTGAAACTAATCAACACTTGCGCGCCTGAGTGGCCATCCCTTAAGGGAAATGGCCACACTTGCGTGCCTCCTTACTCCTTCAATAGAACTTGCATGCATCCCTTATAGAATAAATTCAAGAGGATTCTAAAGGCATTGATCAAAGGATCGCTCAAGTATACCCTGTTGGTTAACAATCATGCAAGTACCCATGCGTTGCGCAGGTATACCTGTGCGACCAGACTTGCGTGCCCACACAGTACTTGTGCGACTCTTAGGACTTGCAATCCCTTACCTTTTTGGGTGTCATTATTGCCTATTTCATCCCTCTTATTCCATTCCACCTCTCCTGTGCAAATTCAGTCTTTGAGACACTCTTCTAAGCCATTTATGGAATGTCTTCTTGATTGAATTCTTTATTTGAAAGGAATTACGTGAAACATTTCTCAAAACCTAGTGATTTACACATTTTTTCACTAAGGTTAGAGATTCCATTCATTAATCCTCATCCATTAAAGATGAGAGAACCCTAATCTGGGCATCCTCCTCATGAGTAAGCCCCAAATCATCATTTACTTGGGCCTCCTCCTCAAGAGTAAACCCCAGTCCATGTTCTCAAATTTGGGCCTCCTCCTCAGGAGTAAGCCCCAATCATAATTCAAATTTCCCTCCTTAATTCTGGGTACCCTTTTCCGGGGTAAATCACAAATTAAGAGTATAAATCTCCATAAAACACATATACCTTGTATGGAACTTGTTCACCTGGGGATCCCCCTTAGGAGTAAGCCCCAAGTCCCCTAATCTGGGTATCCTTTTTTTAGAGTAATCCCCAGCCATAAATATGGGCATCTTCTTCAGTAGTAAGCCCCAAGTCCGTTAATTTTTTCAAGTCCTTTAACCTGGGCCTCATTTTCAGGAGTAAGCCCCAGTCTTAATTTGTCTTCACCAGTCCAAATTTTCCTTTGACCCCAGTTTCCTTCTCAGGAGTAAAACCCAATCATAAGTTCTCTCCTAATTTGGGCCTCCTTTTTTAGGAGTAAGCCCCAAGTTATAGTATTCAAATTTCAATGAAGCACATATACCTTTATGGACCTTGTTCTTGGATTTCTTCCCGGATGTAAATCCTAATCTTCATTTACATAGGCAGTCATACATACATAAGTCCCACATTATTTCTTATGATTTCATCTTTCATGGAACAATTGTCTAATTTTTACCAATACATCTTGTTTCTCACACTGAGCATGAATCACGTGATCTTAGAGGGTAAAAGTAATTATGACATCCTTATTTGTGCCATCAATCATAAACATCCTACTCCCTTACCCGAACTACATGTGTTCTGATTCCTTTTCTAAACAGAGGATATGTAGGTAGCCCATCTGCGGGTTCAATCCCAACTCTGAAATAATCCATGTCCTTCCGAATGACAATAAACTTCATGTTCCCCATAGAGTGTATTTAAAACCAGCATGGCGATCATAATGACCAAGAGACTTCTATATAAATGTGTCGAAGGATACTATTGACCAAGAATATCTAATAAATACAGATGATACTCTATTGATGAAGAACCTCGAATACATATAAAAGATTCTCTAAATTTCCATCATATTTAACCATTGATTGTCAAATCTAAAGGAAAGGTCATTTTATACTTGGTAATGTAATAAGGATTCACGAACATAACATAAATCTATAAAGAGAGTCCCGGAGTAGATAATAATTCCCCTAAAAAAGGTGTGATGAGTCCGACCTCCCATCCTCTCGACCAATGCAAATTCCTAAGCCTCATCTGTCCACAGACTAATGAATGTCTACCTTTGAAAAGTAGGTCCAAAAGGATATTGAATCATTGAATGTTTTCGGTTCTACGAAAAAACCCATTAGAAACCGATTAGAATGTTTGAACCTCCCATCAAGGAGGTCATCCCCAAATTCTGAGGGAAACAATAATGAAACCCATTTTATCTTCCATGGGATAATATTTGATAAATGGATAAATTTTTTTCTTGTTCAAGAAACATATATATGAATGGAATTGGATTAAATTATGAGTGGGAAAATATTATCCTAAATATTAATGGTGTAATGTTTAATGTTTTATGATACCAAATTATACCTAATAGTTTATCCCTGACTAAAATAAAGTACACGGGGGATCATCCTTAGACCGAAGTAGGTACATGGGTGGTTATATAAGGCCTAAAAGTTTTTGACTATATTATTTTGTATGAATGATAAAAGGTGTCTTCTAGGATTATGATTATTACATAAATTTTATTACTCTTTCTATGACATGTTTTTTTTCATATGATATGATCTCATGGATCATGACCATTGATTGTTCTATGAATCATATCTTATGTAATTCCAAATTTTAATTATTTGAAAATGATATGTGAAATTTTGGATATGATATTCAATTGAAAATCAAATTAATATATCTATCTTATTATGATATGATTGTTCATTGAATAATATCTCCCACAGTGTCAATTTATATTTTTTCCCTGTCCTAATACGTAACGAATTATATTATATATGTTTGGTATATGTGGAGTTTTAGGTATGAAAAACAATCAATGAGATATTGATTTTTATTTAAGAGTTAAATTTATTTTATGTCTTTTATCAAATGATACAAAAACTTTATATTTCTGATTTTTGTATTATTATGTGATGTATTCAATAAAAATTTTAAATTCTATAATATTTAAGTTTTAATGGTTCCAATCACCTCATTTTCCACCTGAGAAGTATTTATTTATTTTTATATATTATTATTAGTTAAATTTACAGAAAACCATGAGGGTAAGTTTATAAATAAGGTAAAATAATGATTCTTTGGTAAAGTAGATATTCTGTGGGTTCTTATAAATTCTATTCTTATCTAGGTATTAAAATGTGGATGTTGTTGTGGCACAGATGCCTTTAAATGGAAGAGATATGAAAGGGGTGGATTTGGTATTAACATATTCATCATCATTTCATGATGAGTTGGCCTAAAAAATAAACTTATCTACACACTCATAGGGAACATGGTTTGGTTAATTCACATATTATTTACGAACCATTATGGTTAATGAGCTAATATTGACTATCATCAACTATGATAATCCATTGTGATATGTTGAAAACATAATGTGGAATGGTTTTAATTTTGGTGACATAATTTATGACATCGTAATAATGAATTTTTTTATTATATGATTATTTTCTATGATTATTTTTTTGATACAAAAAATATGATTTTTTGATTTTAATAAGGGATTGAATAAGGATAAATCAATTGAACAATGATGGTAATGACCAATTGGATAGCCTAATAAATTAAAAACCTCATGAAATGGGATGTCTAACAAATAACCATATGATTATATATAACCACCAATATTTATATATGATATAAAAAATAAATACATTTGATTTTATTAAGAAATGTAATAATTTAAAAAATTATTTTAATGGGAGTACATTTCATGAAGACCTTGGAGGAAGTATGATTCGTCAGCCTATATATAGATATTTTGTGAAGAATAAAATTTGAAATGTATCAATGTAATGATGATATGTAATATTGTGTAGAAAATAACTCCATAAATAAAATAATTTCCAATAAAAAATAAATATTTAAATGTTTGTAAATGAATTTGAACCATGTGTAGAACGAATAGTTCAATGTATTATGCGTAGGGAAATATGGAATAATTCAAGTAAATTCTACCAATATAAGGGATACCACCTAGTCTAAAGAATATTTTATGAAATGTAAATTAATAATGTGGATCATATTGATCACATTAATCTTATCCTCCACCCTAGAGTGATACATTTTACATTGAAATTGATAAGAGTATTCTATAAGAAAATATTCTTAGACATATTTTTTTGGAATATTATTGATTTTGAGAAATGATTAGCTCTATTTATATTGATATAATATTATTGAATGGGGAAGGGATGCCACATTGTATATTCTAAATCATCAAATGATCTTATATCTGCTCAATGATAATTATAAACATCCAATATAAATCATATGGGTCATCATTCATATTTATGAGGAATATGTATCTCGATTGTTTATAGAGAAAATCAATATTTAAGACATACCTATTGATCAAGTATATTCTGATTTATTCTCTGACAACCTTCCTAGTCCTCCACCAAATCATGATGCTGAGTTTTAAAGAAATATTATATATAGGGATACACAAGTTTTAACGTGTCAATATATATGGGACCTAATTGAGTTACATGAATTAAATAATAAACCCTAGGATAATTTATATCATTAATTCAGTTGAAATAGTTAATATCCTTAAGGTAAACCTAGTATTTCTATTAATTATAAATATCCATCAATTATTAATTTTTATTTTTTTATTGATAGAATTATTATATATATACATATAAAGTGACATCAATCATGTATTGATTATTTGATTGATTAACTTTGTGGATCTCATAATTGTTTTGAGATTGATCATTAATCTAGATAACATTAAATGATGTTAAAAAATTATTATATTCCCCAGAACAAATTCCATATGAGTTATGGGATCTATGAATATATCATGATTCCATGTGGTATTACTAAAACCCATTACATTTTCATGACTATCATGAATATAGTCATTAGAGATTACCTTTATCTATTTGTGGTAGTCCTTATAGATTATATTTTTATAAATATTCCACGAATGGGGAATGTCATGATAATCACATGAAGATTTACTAAAAAAATTATGATTGATAATTTATTTATAGTATTTACCATGTGTGATTTTTATCCACTAATAGTAAAATTTTTCTATCATATAATCTAATTTAATGATATATCAGTGTATCCATCAATGAATGATGTTTTTTACCATTGTCCTAGAGTAAATATCGGGATGACGATATTTAGTTTTCATGAATTGTATGGATAGTATAAAAACATATTTAGTAAATTATAAATTATAAATAATTTGTTAACTACTTTTACAAAGAAAGGGGTCCGTTTTTTTTTGGATTGAAGAATGTGAAGAATATTTCAAAGAACTGATGAAATAGTTATTCTATGAATCTATGTTCACACTTCCATAAAGTTTAGAAGTTTTTCCAGTTTAATTTTATGAATAAAATAATTAAATGTGTGGTTTTTTGAATAATAATTATATGGTTAATGTTTGTGCCTCATACTAATTTAATGTTCATTAGAAAAATAACTAAAATCATGCTTTAAAATTACTTATGGTATTTTCTCCATTAAAAAGACATAATAATTAAAATGATTCTTAAATTTCTGTTTGATATACTAATCATTTATTTTGTTTGTTATATATTAACATATAAATATTGGAATATGATCTAAAGGAAAATTTTGGAATTTATTAATCATAATGGCTACTCTATACATTATAACTCTAAATGGAAATAAGGTGGTTGATGATCTATGTCAAAAGGACCATTCAATATTATCAATGATGGGGATTGAAACAAAAATGATATTTATGTATTTTTTTAATATTTAAAATTACGTCATGAGGAATATTGGTGGGTTATTCTTTTCTACGGTTAATATTTCACTATATATTTATGTCTAGATTTAGGAGCAGTTTAAAGAAGTTGCAAAACTATAAATGAAGGTGATTATTGATCATGAGTTCCAACTTGATCATGATATAATGACAATGTTAAATATATAAGTATATATCTCATTATTAAAAATTGTTTACAAGGGGATATTGGATATAGAAGATAATTCATGTTTCTATATTCATTGTGGATGTATGATGATTTATAAACATCAATAACAGTATTTCATGCACTGAAACCTAAAATTTGGTATTTTAGAGTATATATCTTGATTCATGGTGTATTATAATGTAGTGTTTTAGTGATAAATGTAAAATTAAATGTTACTACCATTACTCGTAACATAATTTACTTGAGAATATATCACTTAGTATTTTTTCATCAGACTCCCTTATCATTAAAATTCAATAATTCTAATTGTGATGTAGTTGATCTACCTATGAAATCAACACATTTAATTTATATCATTGAATATTTATATTTTTATTATTATTTTAATAATTTCTTTAATTAAGTTTTAAGATTTCATAAATTACCAAATTAATATATATCACATATAGATTAATGTTTGATTTCATATCTATTGATCTCCCCTAAAAGATCTGGAAACAGAGTTATATTTTAATACAACATAATTATTATATGATAGATGATCAGTATAATAGGTCCATTAAAACCCTTAATAATATGATGAGTTAATGTTATGTGGATTTCAATGTAGTTAGTGATCAACACTATTCTTTGGTTATTTTTTGCATTCAATAATATAATTCAATTAAGAATTCATGTCAAACCTTAGGATTCTTCTTAGTGCTGTAAATGGAGATCTTCAATGTGAGGTATCAAAGAAATAGATAAAAAGATCTCGGTACATAATTAAGATGAGGAATTGTATATAATAATATAATTATTCCATATGAAATAAATGAAGCTTAAAGTCGATATAAGAATTATACCAAAAATCAATGGTGAGATCAATAATTCAATGTTGAGAGTAGGTAATCCTATGAAATTATTGATAGAAGAAGGTTATGGTAATTGGAATGAATGGAAATTGAAGAGCTAAGTACACTAACACCTTCTAAATTTCAGATTAATTTAATGAATGTAACTTATAACTTGTTACTTGACCCAAACTCTCTCATGGTCATGATGTTCTATATGTATCAATTTTTTGGAAATATGTGTTAGATCCTTTAGATTTATTTAACATAGATACTTTTATATTGGCGCATGATCATTCTGAAGCTGAAAAACCAGAGGAGAATCATCATGATGAATTTTTTGGGAAAAACTAGAACACTCACCCAATATTTTTTTGTTCAAACAATAAATGTGGGAAGCTACATTTGAACATGATGATGTGATTAGGAATATGTATCCTCAATTTTTTAAATTAGATTAATGGAATTTTAAAGGAGTAAATCTTATAATAGGGATAAAATGTGACACCATAAAATTTCATATATATTCCATTAAATAAATTTTAATTATTCAATATAATTATTAATATGTTTCCATGAGTGCATATAGACCATGAAATATTTTATCATTTATAACATATCTACAGTATTAAATAATATGAAAAATATTTACCACAATAATATATATATATATATATGTATGTATATGGTTCCTTTAATAAAAAGGTTTTGTTAAAAAATTATTAAATTATTATTAAATTATTTATAGAATAACATTACAATAATAATATCTATTTTCCAAACATATGTATTATTGTATTATATTTTTAATTATTATTTATTTTTTAAAATCATTTCATGTTTATAATTATTATTTTCCATATAAATACATTTATGTGTGAAATGTTTTTTTATTTAAAAAACATAAATAAATAAATACTAATTAATGATTATGATAAAATATATAGATTCTATATTCAATAAAATATTTCATAAATAATCTAATTTGTTTTACAACCCAATACATGTATGAAATTTTAGTTTAATACCCAAAAATACACTTTTCGAAAATATGGGATTCATTGTTTTATATAATATTATTTGGAGATAATTTGTACTAGATAAAATATTTTTTCTATGAACCACTATTATATTTATTTCTTATTCTTCTAATAGTGTACTATATTGACACAAATTAAGGCCAATCTCAATGATGACTCCCAAAAAATAATATTTTTCTATTTTCAAGATTATATTCATTCAAATATAAAACTAAATTAACAAAACCAAATAAGGTTTTTTGAAATGAATAAAATTTCAATATTACAAATATATATATTTTCATCAAAAACCCAACGAAAATGAAGAAATTAAGCAATGAAGATAGCCTAAGGAAACCATTTCTCTCAGGGGTTCATAGTGATATTACCATTATTATCAAAAATACATGTCAATGTTTTCTTCAATTTGTTGTTCAAGAACAATCCCTACACACTCATTAGTTTTAATGGTATTTACCTACTATTAGACCTCTACTTATAGGTGTAATATCTTACATAAAAATTCAGAATTTAACTTCTTAATTTGAATGAATTATATATCAATGTGAGAAAATATTATTGAATGGGGAGGATGAAGAAAATATTTGAGAAAATGGGGATAGATTGAAAAATTCTAATTTTATACACGAAGGAATTCCTATAATAATATATGATTAACCAATAATTAAAAAAAAAACATCCCCATGCTTTCCCTAGAACAATAGTAATAGTTAGCTCTCCATAATCTTGAGATAAAAGAAGAACAACGGGTTAAACCAAAAATTTGAAAAAATTCACCAAAGAAGAAGAGGTACATAATTATAAATGGAAAACATGAATAACTAATAAGAAAATATAACACCACTTTTCCTCCAGAAAATGGATATCATTGAAAAGGTATTAGATATAAGAAATTATTGAAAAAGTATGGAAAATATTTTGGCTCCCGTTCTGTTTTCTAGAAATTCACATATGTTATGCCCATTAAATGGATAAACTGGTTAATTACCAATCCATGAATGTTGTTCCACATTGTCTCTCTAGTCCACATAAATAATTTCATATTGATTGGGATCCCTATGTAGGTCTTATGGTTATTTTACTCTATATATTTAGTTCTTTTAAAAAGACTCTTCATATTCCAAAACATCAACCTACCGTACCAAAATGTCCTTGAAACTAGAGGATTTTTTTTGGGCCACTGTAAAATTTTATCATTTAGATGTATTATATATGAAAGTATAATGTTATCTATTTTGGTTCTACCATGTATTATATATGGAAAACATGAAAAATCTCTATTTCTCTACCCACTTTTTTAGGAGTGGATTGTGAACTAATATTGGACCTCTAAATGAGGGATTGAGGTTTGTTTCCCCAAGGAAGACATGAATCCCATGATGTATGAAAGCCTAAAAAATTTCACAATTTGATTTTGTATATAATATTCTATATCCAAAATATATTATAAAAATTTTAAATCCATAATTAGGTAATTCATTTATTTAAGCT
Organism: Viscum album; assembly: GCA_963277665.1. NCBI lineage: Eukaryota > Viridiplantae > Streptophyta > Magnoliopsida > Santalales > Viscaceae > Viscum > Viscum album. Next base: position 291,621,712 of record OY728144.1, read on the forward strand.
TCAAATTCCAAAGAACCCAAAAAATCATGAATCTTTCTAGTTAAATAACACTATGGCGGTATTATAAAATTTGATTTTGAGTATAAAAATTGTGAGAGTACTATATTATCACTTTACCACACATAACCATTTCACACCCATGAAGTTATCCTATATCCAAATCATAATCTACATAACTATAAAAAATGATAACACATCAACAATAATTTCATAAACATAATCATATCATGTATCCTCTATTAAACAAATTCCATATAATTTCATTTATAAAATATTAATTTTTAAAAACACAAAAATCAATCCATTTACCATTCTAAACATATATCTCATTGTATTTAATGCGAATTCTAACTCAAGAGAAATTGAATATGGAGTTATGATCATATATATAAATTGAATGTATCACTATAGGTTATTGAGGATTCTAACACCTCCATAGCCTGAAACATGAACATTATTTAAATTTTTAGGTAGTATTCATGATAAAATATGTGAATTAGTATTGGTGCGAAATTTAATGAACAATTCTATAATAGAAATGATGAGGATTGGATCTTATGTAGAATGCATGAATAATCAATTGAAAATGTTGGATGAACCTCACACAATCCCCTTCAAACAATTAAACAACACACCATTTTTTCGTCAAGGTACTTGAACAAGAAAAATATTTAAAATAATAATATCATATAAATTCTCCCCCTTTAACTATTTTTATTTTTTTTCAATAATCCTCAAATGAATGACTTTATTTTTCGTTTTATGTTTTCATGGAGAACTGATCAAAAAATAGAATTCAATGAATTAAAGAATGTCATGAAATTTCCTTTTTATATTTATATTATTCATAAAAGGATGTAAAATGATAAATGCAAGAACATATACATATATTATTGATTTAAATATGTTTTAGGAGAACCGGATGAAACAAATAAAGCACAATAAAATTATGACTTATACAAAATTCCTTAATTGTCCACTTCTGAAAATGATTAAAAAGTCCTCACACCACCCTAAAATGAATCCCATACAAACTAAATAACATGAAATGACATTCCACAAAACTCAAACATTTAAATATCCCAGAAATTATAGTAAAAGTGAAGGTAGGTAAGGAAAAATGTTCTTCGAATGTTTAATAACCATATAAAAGTATTCATAGCATCTAAGGGTTAACAAAGGGTAGATGTTGGGGTGGGTCTCATGATAAAATGTATCTAGGCAAATAAAATCTTTAATCAAGTTAAAAACATTCCATTAAATCCTAAGTGTTGAAAGATAAAATTACAAGTTCTAGTAATGAAACAAAATACAAGCATCTCTCATTATAGTGTTGGTATTATGAAGAATATATCAATGTGGTTCAGAATACCTCATCAGACTAAAAAAATATTTTGGAGTCATTGTTTCATGGCCATGACTTTACAAATTTAATTATAACTCATAAAAATGATTGAAAATATAAATCATGTAAAAAAATTTCACATAAACAATCATTTAAATTACATTTCTCAAAAAAAATTAAATAAATTGATTTTTGAAAAATGCTCTGAAAATGAAATGTGGTTAAAGGTTCTTATAAATTTTAAACAAAAAAGAAAAAATAATTAACAATAACAACTAAGATGGTAGGCACTCCCCCCAATAGATAAATTCACTACCCTTTTATTAGCTAAATACAAGAGAAGAAAAAATAATGAGAAGTAATTATACTACATAGATTTATTTTTTAGTGCCACCTTTGAGTTATGATCTTATCATTTTCTACTAGGCCATAAAAGAATGAAATATATTAAATCATAAGAAAGTAATAAAAATGGGATAGGAATGTAAAATTGTTTAGAACGTCACTTTATACCTAATTTGGTGTTAGGTTTTTACTTTACATAGTTAGGTAACACTAGATGTTTAAACCCAATCCCTAGGAGGATTGACTTTCATTAATAAAAACGACCACATTTTATTTATTCCAACATCCATCAATATTTTCCATTATTTAGAACCCCCAATTGAATGGAAAATATCCATAACCCGCACCAATGAAAAAAGAATGATTCCAATGTCCATATGGGTTGGGAAAAGATTAATGGGGTTTTATATGTTGACATATATTGTGTCCTCCACCATATGTTATTAAAGTTCATATAGAGGAGGACGTTGCCCAAAATTCTTGTCCATATCCTATTATATGATATACCCCACTTTGGTGGTCTCTTCCCTAACATCCAAGACCACCTGTATTTATGTTGTATTATAAATTTTAAAAAATAGAAGTCATATAACAATTCATCTAGAATAAGATAAAAAAATGATGAATCAATAAATTTTTCATTCTTTTCTTATAATTATTCTTGAATATTGTTCTCTTTTGTGAAGACCAATTGATAATCAATCCCATCCCGGTCTTCTTCATATTCTTCCAATAAATGAGTGACGTAGAGAGTTATTTTTTATTCTTTTATTATAATTGTAGGATAATTTACTTTTTTCTCTTTTATATAATATATCAAATTCTATTCTAAATCATGATGTGCTCACACGATTGTATCAGGAAACCTAACATCAGCAAGACCCTATTCATGAAATTTACAAGGATATATGATGGTCTCATAATGTTTCATTCCATGGGATATTCAACATAGAATGGAGGTGGAATAAGCTTGATCTCATCTGGTTCAATTTCTTTTTTAGATTGTTATACCGACAATTGGAAATAGGATTCTTGAATAATGGTAGAAATAAAAATCAATTTATTTCTCAATTCCTATATTCATCCACGGTTTTATTCACCTTTATTCTTCAATAATTCACTAATACTAAATAAATAATCACTAGTCAATGAATATAAAAAAACATTGAATTAATCAATCTTGAAAATTTAATGAAACAAATTTCAATAAAGAAAAAAAATTAGATTGAAATGTTTTTATCAAATTTTTATGAAAAATAGTATGTTAAAAACATGGTATCCCTAGAAACACCACCAAATTAATAATATTTTTTTGTGAGGGAATTATATTCAATTATATTCAAATTATCTTAAGAGTGTACCATATTAGAACAACCTAGGGATGATCTCATTGAGGCCACTTACCACAAACATATTTTTTTCCCAATATTATATTTTATCTAAGAACAATCTAAATAATCTAATATAAAATGGGAGGTTTGAAATTCTAGGAATATAATATATATATATATATATATATATATATGTACACATGCAATTAAAAGATATAATAAAATGGAATAAAAGAAGACAAATAAGTCATTAGAAGAAAACTATTTATATGGTGTGTTCATAGTTGTTTTATCATTATTTTTCAAAACATCTATCAATTTCTTACTAAATATGGAGATACAGACATCTTAATATACACCCTCTAATTTGAATGGTATTACCCTACATAATGTCCTCTTCACTTAGGATTATTATTTTTGACATCAATACCAAATCCAAAATCAAACATTTTAATGAATTATATATCAATAAGTTAAAATATTATTGAATGAGGAGGAAGAAAACAATATCTGGGGAAATGTGGAGAATAATCACCACATAAATTTTAACAACTATATAATTATTAAAATAATGAATAATAAATATTTAAATCATAAAAAACTCAAACAACTCCACTTCCCCCTCACAAAATAATTACAGTTAGCTCTCTATAATCATAGAGATAAATGAAACACGTGGAGTGCAAAAATAAAATAGAAAACAAAAGAAAAATGGATAGAATAATTAAAAATCATTAGATCTGTAAACATTTTTCATGGCCTAGATTCTGATATAATTTTTGGGCCTCCAAAATATGGATTCAACTTTGTGTCCACAAGGATTAAATTATTCCCATGATTTGAGGAATCTAAAAAAAGTACATCAAAAATTTACTCACTATAGAAAATCCTTTTGACGAAATATACATTAAAAACACTTCAATTCTACAATTATGTGAATTTATTCATTTAAGCTAAAAATGCCACAAAACCCAAAAATTATTTCCCATTAAGTCACACTATGGTGGATTTATAAACATTGAATTAATGAATAAAATATTGGAAAATATTAGGTTAATCACTACTACCTATATTAATTGAATTTTAAAAAATATATTACTTATTATGAATTAAATTTCTCACATTTTTGAATCACATTTATTTATTTTTTTTAATAATAAAATATAAAAATGGTAAGAATTTGTTGCCACAATTAGGGTTAAAATTATATAACGAATGGGGTTAAATAAATTGATAAGGGTAACAAGTAAATATTTACATGTATAATTATAATAATTTGAAGATATTAATACCTTATTATAACAGAAAATTTATGTTTGGTTTATTTAGTTCTATTTGAAAATGAATCATAAAGAATATTATTTTAATCTTCCATGTAATTCTATGTAGGCCCCTCCCTCAATTATAAAAGGAAACCGCTTCTCCTATGTTCACAAAATATTATCACTATGGATAGACCATTCATTACCAATAACCCTTACATGATTCCTTCTGTTTATTCATGAGCTTCAATACTTCTTCTTATACCATCATAAAAAGTATTTTCCAATAATCCAAACGATACCTCTCAATGAAGATCTTATCTTATCTACTAACCCATTCTATTTTTATTGATTCTTATAATCAATCTTATTTTTTGTACATTATAAAATAGTTTATATATTATCATAAAAAATGATAGTTTTTCATTATTGTGTAATAACCATTTCCACATAAATTCCATCAAATGGAATTTGAATGTGTCAAATGTGCATACGTGAACAGTACCACAAACATATCGTGATGTGATTCATTTTTTCATCTACATACCTACAAAATCCTATATTTATTTCCCCAACAAAAGTTCATATAGTTTTTATTACATTTTCATAAAAATGATAGGTTTTAGAAATATTCAATGTAAGTAGCCAATAATATTATTTCCAAAGGGCTGTTTCTTATTAAATACTTAAACATCATTCACCAGTATGTGAAACCATACTTGAACCAACTCATTAAAATTTTAATTTACAAAGAAGACTAAAATTTTCTAATACCATCTATTTTAATGTTCTTATATACACATTCTTCAAATCATTCAGATATATATAAGATTAATAAAAAACTATATTAATTGACTTAAAACATTATCATGCATCATAGATAATGGGCGGTGTATGTGTTGTATACTGATCATGAGTAAAAATCACTAGATTATCTAAAATGAGTGATTTGGATTAGAATTAACAAATCCTATTGAATTAAACAACATCCATAATATAGAAAACTCATGTATCCCTCTATCAAATAGAAAATTGTGAGTTCACTTTCCCTTTATCAAAACCGTCATAAAGACCTTATTATTTCACTAAATATTTTTTTATATTATTTATATGATGAATAATGATTGTAAATTCATATTAATGACTAATGATTCCATTATTGATACCAAATTGTAGTTTATTTTTAACAACCAGTAATCATTATAAATTCCCTAAACATTAATAATTTTTTCTTCCAACCAAAGAAAACCATTTTCACATCAATCAAACAGATTGGTCATTGACTTCACAATTACTTATATGATTTAAACAAATTGAATTTTATTAACCTCTAGAAATTATGGATTCTAATTATCTCAAATTCTTATATTAATTTCAATAAAAATTCAATGAATTCGTAGGACCCCAACATAGTGATTTTGATAATTCACTAAGCTTGACTGACTACCTTTCATAACATTTCTCCATTCTTACTATCCATTGATTTTTATAACCCCACATTTAATTTTTGGCATATAAAATATATTCAAAAAATTATAACCAATGAAATTTTATTTCTTATAGAACTAGATATTTTCTATGAAGTATTTTATCATGAATAACTACATAGTTTATGACTTCCCTTCTAATATTAAAATACATAATTCAACCTCTTAACCCACGCTGGGAAAAAATTCATAATGTGAAACTTCATAGCTAACATTGTGTACATTATATAACAACTAGGTTCCAAAATGACCTATCTATTTATTTATATAATAATAATTTGACAAATGGATTTTAAATTAAGTCAACATTACTATTTTCACTAAACAAATTTTTTTTATTGGTATCTTATCAAAACATCCACATAATTAATTCATCCAAATGTTTATTAAAATAATAATATTCTCTTATCCACATAATTATTATAAATTAATAAAACATAAATTAAATTTGTACCATTGTAGAATCTATAGAAACATTATATGGTATATTTAAGTCTTTTTATGGGGATATAATACCTAGTTTTCCAATCATAAAAAGTCTTTATGTGATGAATAAAAATTATTAATCAAAACAAAACATATAAAATTATGAATATAAAATGACATTGAATGTACTACAGATATATACCACAAAAAATCATAAAAAATCAATAACATATATTATATAACATATTTTTAATCAAATTTATTTTATAATATTTAGTTTTATATTTTAATTATTGTTCAATGAAAAGGAATGAATGTAAGAAATCATGTATTATAATTTGAGTTATTCAACCAAAAATATTTCTCTGTTTGATATATATTAATTTATAATGAAATTACTTTTTTAATATCATAACAGTTTTCTAAATTTTTTTACTGATTTATTAGGTAATTTAGTTATTATTTGAAACATTATTATGTTTATAATAATTGAAAATTTAATGTTTTTATAGATCATTTACATTACATAATAGACCTAATAATATTAAAAATCCATTGATTCATATACATTGTAATGCTTATTTTTTTATATAAATTTTAATAATTATAATAAGAATAATGATACATTGAGTGAATGTTTTTAGATTTGTATTTTGTGGAAAAATCATACATGATTAGAATGATCTTGTGTATGATTTAAATTCATACATAAGTAAAAAATTGGAACATGAATATTTTCCTATAAAAAAGTGCCATAATTGCTGAATAGATAATTTAGATTACTAGTAAATTAATATTCAATATTAAATTAAATAATATAAATATATAAGAATAAGTAATAATAATTTGTAAAATTTTCGATAGATCAATTAAAAAAATATTATTATTTTTTAAAAAACGTCTCTCAAACTATATAAAATTAAATCAATTTTGAAATATTAATGTAATTTTAAATCCAAATAATTTTTACCATTATTTAGACTGTGTGATGGATTGTTACTATTGAAAATATATTAAAAAGGAAGCAATTCGGTTAATAAAGACACATATAGAATGAATTATGGATTTATAAAGGAACTGGAAGCATAATGAATTATGTTCTGTACTATTGTATAAATCATATAATAGTTTGTATAAATTCAATTAAATTGTGAATATATATCCCCATTATTGATATTAATATATATATATATATATAATTTGATATTATATTATTTAAATTATAATCAAAATTTACAAAACATTATAACAAGGGATTTATCATTGATTTTACAATCTAAAATGTGGTATATATAAAAATGAACTATATGATACAAGGATATATATATATGACATTTTATCAATAAATAAGATTTATTATTTGTATAAAAATATGTGGATGTTACATAATACAATTTGGTTTTATCTATAGAGTATTATTTATTATTCAATTTATTATGATGAACACACGATGGTTTGAATACAAGAGAAAAAATAGATATTTTCTTTAGTATGAAGAACAATAAAATAAACCAACCTCGTAATGTCTATACTACCATTTATCCTCTTAAATAATTATTTGTCGTGTATTATAATGTTTCAATTTTTTGAATGAATGTAAATTAAAAAAAAATTAGAAAACATAGTCCGTGTGTTCTTTATTAATATCCCAAACCATTTTAAAATCTATAGATCCTTGGATTAGTAATGATATATTCTAAACCTGGAATTTATAATTATCTAGAGATTCATACAAGACAATATAGAATTTTAAATGCTCTATGAATTAATCACCACTTTCTTGGTGAATAATCTAAGTCATGTTATACTATGTGATTTATTATCAATTTTTTATGTGGTACTAATAGTTGATAAAAAATTGTATTATTTTAAATTATTCAATATAAAAAGAATGAATATATTTTTTTGTCAATAATACTCATTTAAAGATGAACAATCGATACTTCTCTATTAAAAAATCAGAGTCATTAATTATTCTCAATGAATTATTGGATACCTCTGCCTTCAGTTGTAATATTGTATTTTCTATTTGAAAAATTATTTATCTATATATTGAGATAATTCACAATAGGTGGTAGGGAATTGTGGCGGATTATATTATTTCTTCCAAATTAAATTCATTTGATAGGTTGGTTATTTTTTCAATTTTTTTTCATATGGGATTATATAAATATTGTGTATGGTGATTCCACTAGTCTTTTACATTTCCCCCCATTAATCCATTTCGTATTTTATTCCTATTTGAATAAAAATATTCCAATTTATTCATGTGTAAAATAAAAATATAATGATAATTCAATTAACTTGAATGATATACTTCCCTTATGGTCCTAAATGGCAGTGTTTGATCTTGTGTTAAAATGAATATTTTCTATTTCAAAATAATGACTATGAAAACACCAAATATTCATAAATGCCTAGTAATATTTGTTGGATATTATCTATAATAATTATATGATTAAATAATTAAGTAATTATAATTAATATAGCAATGAAGGTTATATAACTTTTATATATTAAGTCTATGATGGTGACATTGTAGGAGGATCTACCATATTTAAAGGATCCTTGGAGTTATATATTAATACTAATGGAATGAAAAAGATTATGAGTGGGGGTGTTTATAAAAATAGTATTGGTAGGATGATCATGGATATGAACCCCCCATGGAAATGTACAATAATATAATCTTTATTTAAAGAGGATTTTATTCTGTAAAGGAAGGAAATCTATTTTTTTAATGAAACAATGCACATATTTTATGATCTATGTCATAAAATATATTGAATAATTATTTAATTTTGTGATTTATGTCTTTAGAAAGATTTTGGACTTCTTTATTTCATTGACGAGCTAAAACTTATTAAATGTATCATAATTATAATCCCTAAAATCTATAATCCCTATATTTCAATGATTAATGAATGAAATCATAAATTTGAATCTATATATGATATTTCAATTCCACCTCTTGATTATCAGATGTAAATGAAGGAAGAATACCCATTGTTATATAAAAATAAAAAATATATTATTATGTCACACAACAAATATATCAATACAAATGGAGGAAATTGATAAAGTGTATTATACTAAGAAATTCAAATATAAAATTATAAATAAATCAATATTTTAAGATAACATTCCATTTTACTGACTAATGTATATATATACACAAAATATTTTTACCTTGTATACTATATTATATATGGTGGAAGATAATAAAAATTATACACTATAAAAACCATCAACGATTACTGATATACAAATCAATAAAAAATGATACTATTTTTAAAATTATTCTCTCCATAGAAACTTGATGATTCATTTGATGAATATAAATATCAGAAAATTTACTATTTTTAATATGTTATGTTTATTATTATTAATAATTTAAATTATAAAATCACAAAAAATATGACAACGATTGAGAATATATAGTATTTCTGATGGCTATGCTTTAGAAAACCCTATAAGAGATAAATATCAAAAATAAACACATGATTTAGTTGAGGTATGTTATTGGATATTTCATAGTATATATTCATGAAAAAATAGAGTATATTTTCATCTAAAAGATTATTTTTATCTATGTCATCCCTACAAATTTTCAAAACCACGATCAATTGGTGATCTATTTCTCAACACCTAAGGTAAACCTTATTTTATTTTACCTTCCTTTTGTTTTTGTTGAAAAAATATTTATGCTCAGATCCTCTTGGAAATTTCTAACATCATCACTTCGAGACGTTGTGTTTTCAGGGTTTTATATCGGCCTTTGTAACTCTTCTAATGTTCTACTTCACCAATCCTTTGGGGATGAGTATTGCCATCTTTTTGAAAAGTGTTCATGTTATTCTGGGTGTTCTTCAATGATATTTCTCAAATAGACCGTCAATTTTGATCCTTTCATAGAATCTCCCATAGTTCCAATTAGATATGGATTTACTTGGCTTCAATTTCATCTATTTAAAAAATTATGCATTGTTTATGATTTTTTAAATCATTGGAAATCCATTGAAATTAGATTTGGCCACATCGACTTTCTAAATGCCTTGTTTTCCTAAAATTGGGAGGAAATTGAGGTATCTATAGATCTACCCTATCACATTTGGATCTATTATGCATAATATGAATTCTATAAAGAGGTATTTTTTTAATGACTTCTAGATTACTATCCCATTTTCATTATGCTTGTACATTCCTCTAATGTCTGTTGCCAAAAAAATTAATGTCCTAAGGTCTAGATAACCCCATGGATTGAAACGATAAAATATAATTTTGGACTATATGGTGATAATGACAGTCATAAGACTATTGTTTTTCCATCTATAGTTTAAAATTATGTGCTAATTAATAATGCGAATAAATAAAAGTTTGTTATTATTTCACAAACTACTAGAAATACAAAACATTTAGGACTTGTGGACATTTTTCTTGCTATAAATAGTGTCAATACTATCCCATTTTTTATAGAGGGGGATCAAGGGAATCATCTTGATTGGCATGAAACAAGGGAAAAGGTATAAGTATACCTTAATGATGATTCCCTTATAGAAGAAAAAGATACATTAGATATAATTGAGGAATATTTTCTCAAATAATGTTTAGGAATGGTAAAATGGGATGGTGGATGTAGATGGATTCAATACCAAAAATCCCAAGAAAATATGAAAACATGTATGCTATTCTGATACTGAAATAACAATAGTCACAAGAACCTATAAATCCTACAAAAATATGATGAGATTCTAGAAAATTTGATTGGACCTTTATAATCTCTGATAAATATGTCAAATATGATATGGACAATAATCCAATGTATAGAGATCACTATTTGATAATAGATGATGCGAGTGATGATGTTAGAGCATGGATAGATGAAAAATATGAGATAAGACATAAAAAATATGTTCATCATAATAATATTTCTGAATAATTCTTCAAAATCTGTAAAATTTGGTTCACAAGGATGGTCGATGAAATAAGAAGAGTCCCAATTTCAAATTTAGAGACATACCATAGGGTTGATTTCTTCATTTTTGACATATTTATTCATGGTCACTGGTTTTTTTGTTTTCATTGTTGTTTTTTACATTAATCACATAGTATGTAATGTTATCTTTATAAAATCTCATTTTGAGTCGGTTTATAATTGAATCAATTTGTATTTTCTGACCAGAGGTAACAAATTGGGTGTGATGGGCTAGAATTTCCCCTGGTTCCATCTACACATTTCTGTCATTCATGGATTGATGTGTCTTTCCCAGAATTTTGAGTGTTTTTACTCTGAACGTTCTTGTTTGGTGATTCCAGATACTATTCTTACACTTTTTTTGGAGTTTTCCATGTTGCATTATTAATGATAGGTTAATTCATTGGATTGGATGGATCTTCATTATTTTGATTTTGTGGGTTTTTTACTTCTATACATCAATATTGTGATAGTTTACATAGGATTTCTAGATGATTTTATTGTTTATTCACAATAGAAAATTTCTAATTTTTGATAACTGAATTGATCAAAACAATCATCTTTATGTTATGTATTTGTTTCCTTCTTCCATTATTTCACACTGATGTTAGATGATGAGATATCACATACATCACCAATGCAAGTACCCTTTTTCCTTCTTGATTCTTCTTGATAGAGCTTGATGATGTTCAGATGTAAATTTTATAGTGATGAATATTTCTCAGAGTACACTATAAGGAATAATTTCTAGCATCGGTATGGTGGCACTTTATTTATTTCTCTTCAGATAAGCTTGATGCCTCTTACTCTGCATGGAATGGTTTCTATCAACGAATATCATTTATTTTCTTCTTATTGAGTTATCTATTAACTTCTTTTATTTTCTAATTGTATCATCCTACACCCTATATTAGTTTAAGCTATTTAGACCTCATTCTTGTATAATTACTTTTCTTTTTAATAATTTTTACAGAAGGAATTGGACAACTGATTCATCGGACCACATTAATTAAAAAACATTCAACATTTGGAATTGAAAATGAAACAAAAAATTCTTTTATAAATTTAATTTATTAATAGACATATTTATAATTATTATAAATAATTTAAAGTCTTCTAGATATACATAAATAGTCAAATTATTTTTTTAACAGAAAACATCATTAGGGTATAAAGAAAATTTAGCTGAATGATGTCTCATATAATGAAGAAAATTAGAGCACCTATATTGAATGATTATTTCCGATGTCCCAAAAATGATTATTTCAAGAAAATATAATTAAAATATCATACCTTATATCTCATTTTTGATTAATAATATACCAGTATATTCAAAAATATATTTTCTACATTTCTAGAAGAATAATATTCAATGAATACACTTAATGATTGAATGTTTTGAAATCCAATTTTTTAGTTGAGATTTTAATTTAATGGTAATTTTCTTGATATCCATGTTATTATATTATTTTACCTTATTTATAAAAAAATTTTGATAGGAATTTATCTACATAGTGTAGTGTATAACCGTGAAATTTTATTAAAAACAAAAATAAAATAAAAACTTTAAATCAAATATTAAGAACATCTCATAATAGTGGAATATGATTATAAAACAATTAAAAATCATGTAAATAAAATAACTCACAATATTATAACCATAAAATTGACTAAATATTGATAATTAAGGATATTAATAATATAGTGGAGTTTTTTCAAAAGATGAATTAAAAGATAGTGTTGAGAAGGATTATGTTCTAATAAAATAATAAAAAATAAAGAAATGACTATATATGATATGATAAGAAATACCGATTTTAAATTCATAAAATGAACTTTAGATTTCAATGACCATCTTAAACTAGATGGAATTAACATACTACCATATCCTTGATGAACTATAAGAATGAAAAAGTAATTAAAAGTGTATTTTGATTTTATAAATAATTTCATTAATTGGGGAGAAAAATATTTCAAATACCTATATATATAATAGGTAATATACCAATTTGTGGATAAATTATTAGTTTTCATTATGGAGAAGTGAACCTAAAAATGGTTAACATATTTCTTAATGATAAATTGTAATATTAAATTTGTCATGTAATGGGGATTTTATATAGACTGTTTTTATAACATAAAGAATTTTTTTTACAAATTTTATTGAATTATAATTTTTAATCTATTTTTAATTAATAATCATAAAACATATAGTTTTACATGTTCTTAAAATGATATATTATATATTTTTCTCTGTTTTTTCTTATTTTCAATGATTGGCCTATAACACATAGTAGAGATTTTAACACCCAACTTCCATTTTTTATTGGGTTTGGTTATTTTGATATTTACTAAATGATGTATTATCCAATATCATAAATATTCTTTATAGTAATATAAATAAATTATATATTTCCTTGAAATAATATCATATGAAATATTATTTTAACATAAACCATGATCTTTTTGGGTTTTTTGAATGATAAATACGATTAATGAAAAATATTCAAAGGGAAAAATAAATGTCAATAATATTTTGAGATTAATGATATCATATAAAAAAGTTTCTATATACACACTATATAAATAAAACTTTGTTTATTACATGAAAAATGTCCCAAAAAAGATATTCTGATGAATATCCATTACCTCATGTCCCGTATTCCTTCATATGAATTAGAAAATCATGTATAATAAATACATATTCATTATAAATATATTAATGAAACATTAAGTAAAATAACCTAAAATATATCATTCCTTTAAAAAATTTAAATACCATTTTATTAACACTTCAGTAAAATGAGATATCTATTGATAAATAGTATATTTTCCATGAATGTTTTGGGTCGACTAGTTTAGTCTATGAATGATGGGGATGGTTTTATAATCTAACTGATATAAATCAAATTATAACTATCTTTTTATTGATTATATTTAATTTTATAACTATCCATAAAATATGTTGACAAAAACTTTCATACATCACTTCCGTCAGATATAAGACCTTACACACACACAACTAATGAATCCATTTTTCAATAAAAGGAATTAAATAAAAATATATATACATATATATATATATATATATATAATTTTTATATAAACAATATAACAAATTTTTCTAAATATTTCATAATATCATCTATTTAAATGGGAAATAAAAAATTAGTCACATCTCTTTTTTGAGGTAGTAGTCCACCATAGCTTGTGGAATATTATAATTTTTCAATGATTTTGAATGAGAAAAAAAATGAATATAACAATTTTGAAAACTATTACAAAGGGTCTAATAATGTGAATAACTAATCCTTACATAAATTGGCCATGTTATGGTAACTATCACAGAATATGAATATTGATAACCTGGGAGACCTTATCCAATTTACCTGTATAGATAAACATATCACCAATACTATAAAATGATGAAATTTATGAACAAATGAACAACTATGGATGCATAAATAAAACTCTCAAAACCATAGTAATATAGTAATTAAAGGAATATAAACTCGGCCAAATAAATTCCCACAAAAAATAATTCTGAAAAAAAGTACAACATGAGAGTATATATATGGACTATTATCAAGATATTATTGGAGAATACCTCAGTCAATCTGGCATCCCAAAGAACCATCTAGTCCTAGTAGGTCCACGACACTATCAAAAGTTCAATCATCTCCCTATGACATGACACATGTTGGAAAATTCAATATAGGGGTGTGTATATAACATACCTAGTAGGACACCTCAAAACCAAAAATCAAACAAAATAGTAATAATATTCATCTACATATGGGCATATTTCTACAATGAAAGAAAAATGAACATCCATATATACTTTACTATGACACATAGTCAAAAGGTAATGTCACAACTTTATTACTAGCCATGGATTCTTTCTAAAAGGTTCCACATAGCACTCATCCAGTAGTACACACTCCTAGAGACTGATAGCACTGATATTGTCCATCTGATAGGTAGTGTTGGTCGGGTCTCACCATAGGAATTACCCACTCAATGTCTGAAGAGATACAGAACACAAATAAAGATCACACCCCATGCAAAGTGGTATACCAAAAAATCAATCTTGATTAACCCCTTAAATAGAGGATCAACTCCCACATAATTTTGGTCATGACGATACCAATAACTCCATATAAGAAATGAAATATAAAGTAGGATCCCACTCTTGGCATCACAAGATGATTCACTACAAAAAAAGTGACATATTCCAATATTAAGTTTGTGTCGGATAATATATTTGATGGTAAAATGAGTAATTAAAATAGATATATTGTTATATTGTAATTTTTTGTATGTACCTACAACTCTTCATACCATCATATACATATATTAATATTAACTATCTTATACCAACATATAATTTATTATCAATTAAATTGGTCAGTAAATCATACATATACTAATAGTAATCATACAAAAAAATCAATATATTTTATTTATATATTATTAATGAAAAGTAAATTCCAATTGAAATACACATTACCAGAAATTATTGAACATTAAAAAATATTTTACTAATAATTTAATACATGATGTTTTTATTTTTGAGTACAATAAAATATATTTTTCATTATAAATTTTTGCATATATATATTGAATTAAAATATTGATAATTTAATAATGTATCATAAAACTAATTTTTATAATTTATATTCACCAATTAATTATTCAATGCCCTATTACATATAACCAAATAAATTACAAACATAAAATGTAAAAATATTGAATTTGATGTATTTATTTTACAAATATATAATTTTTATTATAATAATAATCATTTTTATATTAATTAATATCAATATATGAATAAATGTGTTCCCCGTATCACAAACGTGGTTCTTACATTCAGAAATCACATACCCCTTATAACCCTAATATACTGAATAAACCATGCATTTGTTCAACACCATAGAATTCATCCCACACATTAACATAACCAAAGGGTACATCCCTTTTTTCAATTACACACGGTTCATCCTTTCTGCTCATCAAAACAAGGCTCATCCTTTAGATTCATTGCCACAAATCTCATCCATGTTTGAATAACCCCCCAAATCTAGTAATCAGTCAAGCTCCCCTAATATTTTGTAACCACTCAACCCTCTTAGGCTCATTTCAACACAATTCTTCGACTACTATATTTCCTTAAAACAGGTTTCCTCTAGGATCATCGATATCTCTCCCTCATAATAAATTTATAGTAAGTGAAAAATATGAATTTTTTATGATTTTCCTATTATGGTCTACAAATGATTAGTTAATGATAACACCAACACAGTTTGATGATTTAGAAGACTTATTTTTATGAATCATTATATGCTTAGATGTAATTTTAAATCGACATAGACATTTTCATTTTATGTATTATAGTAATGCATAAAATTATTATAGAAATTTTACATCTTAAATTATGTGACATAGAATGTTTTACATATAAATGTACACACAATAATCATATTATGATATTTATTCTTAATTCAGGGAATAATGTATACATATTTTGTATAAGGTTACAATTAATTTTTTATATTTGGTGTACGTAATACATTAATGATGTTCCATTTAATTATTAATGTATGTTTCCATTTCATTGAGACATGTAAATGCGTTATATTCTTTATATTATATAAATCGTTTAATTATATTTTTAGTTTAACAGTTTCAGTCTATACTATTATGTATTTTTCAATGAATTCCTTATAGATTAAATTAGTTGAAATACATATAATATTTCATTATATATATTGAATTTAATTTATATATTTTATATATCAATTATATAATTAATGATTATAAATTTTATTGAAACATAGTATTTCATGGTGGTGGCATAATATTTTTTGGGTTTTTCATTAGTACTTGTTGATGGAATGGACATGTTGGGGATCTATGGTTTTACTAGAGTTCGATCCTTGGAATCTGGTTTTTGAGTTTGGTGGGATTTTTTTGTGATTCTTGTTAATTTTGGTTCTTACGGACCATTCATTTACATTATCTTGTGTGCATGTTGCAAATAATTGAATTCAAAATCATCAGAATTATAATTTATGTTCATCTGGGTGAGTGAGGATTTCCAAGATTCTGGTTTATTTATCATAAAAAATAAGTATTTATTGTTTAATTGTTTCTCATGTTTTCTCATATTGATCTTCTTATAGAATGTATTAAGGCTTATTTTTTTCAGATTAAATACATGATAACATATATAAGTTATTATAATGTTTGATAACATAACTTTTTTTTGTACTATCAAATGGGGAACAACTGCGGTGCTCATAACATGGTAGTAGCCAAATATTTTTTTTCTTTCATTTGTTCCGGATAACAAAATGGAAATTTAGTGGTTTCATAGTTTTACTAGTGGTTGATCCTTGAAATCTATTCTAGATTACAGTGTGATTTTTTTGATTTAGGTTAATTGAGTTATTTATAGGATGTCAATGTACTTTTATAGGTTATTACATTAATATTTTGATATAATATTGAATTTGATATTTAGAGTATATAGTATTATGTGTTTTTGAACTGAATTCCTTAGAGATATAGTGATATGAGATATGTTTAGTAGTTAATGATTATATTGAATTGAATTCCTATTTGGAAAAAAAATTCAATGTTCATGTGATTAAAAAATCGCTTTCCTGTTATTGAATCTTAATTTATTTTATTATTAAATTTTTTTCGTTTTGAATGACATTTACTTGATAGGCATTTTTAATTGACTATGGAATAAATGATGGAAATCTTCAATTAGTTTAAGGATATTTTAGAAATTCATTTAAAATGAAATCAAAATAAATAATTATCAATATGTAGAAGTACATGTTATTAGTTAAAAAATTATTTTAAAGTGTTTGGTCTGAACACTGTGTTGGCCATAATGGTGATTTCTAGAGTTTTACTGTTATTACGAGGCCATATGGATATGCCATAAATTGTTGAATGGATTAGCTTATCATAAGGAGGCTTCTCTAGTTGTGTGTTTAGGATGATAGAATTCCACCTGTATTTATTCACTACTAGTATGTGTTGTCATTGGTTCAAACATCAAGGACATTGCTAGATCTTTTCCTTGGTGTTCAATTTTTGTGGATCCCAATTGATTTTGGTCTAATCTTTCTATGTATATATCTTTTGTGTGTCATTTTTAGTTTGAGAAAAGAGCACTAAAGCAAATTTTTTCTCGATTCATAGTTGTTCGAGAATATCTAATAGTCATATCATCTTGTGGCATAGTTATATTTTTCATATAGGTCGATGTGTTATATATCATTTGTTTTTTCAAATGATTTTGTTTTTTGAAATACAACTTCTTCTTTGAATCAAATAGAGTCCCAAAAGGTGATTTTTTCATGTTCATACTGCTATTATGTCAGAATGTAGATGAACCTGATTTGATAAGTAGATGAATTAAGATTAAAATTGGATGACTACCACTTCCACTATAAGGAGTATATTTTAGAGATTATTAATGTTCATGTACGAGTGTGAAAATTTACGGTATAAATTTTCGATTCCTATTTTGGCTGATCACAACATGTATGGTGAAAGGATAAATGAATTCCCTATATTATTTACTAAAATTAACTTTACATGCATATGGAATTCATCATAACATTTAACCTGCAGAGTATAAACAAGGATTCCTCACTCAAGGCTATATAAGACAGGTCCATCCCTAAACTGGTTGAGTTGATGCAGGAAGTCAGAGACGAAGTGTATCAAAAATTTAATGACATGAAACCTAGTTAGAGTTACTAAACCTTTTGTGAATAGAATTAGTTTACTGTAAGAAATAAAGGATTTCAAACAAGCATAACAAGTTATATAATTATTATCCAAAAAGAATTATATGATTAATTAAAGACCACAACATATAGGAAGGTCGAAGCTATGAAAGGAGATCCAAAATTAGATTTGAGGGGGTGTTGGATCTGGAAAAAAATTAATACTTTCATTGGGGAATTCATGACATCAGCCTGGAGGGTTGTGAATAGTTATAATGTGAGTATTAACTTATTCATTCCACCTTAAACACTAGTTTATATTAGTGATTTATAGATCATTGAACTCTATTTTTTCAATTAATATTTTCAATAATATTTTACAGTACCTCATTTTTATGCTAGTTACTTATTTGAATTTTTTAATATGAAAGAGGTTTATTTATTAACATCAATTATTAGAATAAAGAAGTTATTAAGGGAGATTTATTTCATTCCTATTATTTTTATAATTTTTTAATAAGAACTAATTATTTATTGTATGAAAATAAATTTAGAACCTTAAACAATGAAATTTAAATTTTTTTTTCTTACTAGTTCACACATCATATGTCACGTAAAAAGAATTATTTTTACCAAAATCCTTTTGAGCATTATCTAGATTTGAATCATTGAATGATTATAATTGTATCCATATACGTGCTTATAGACCATTTATGGAATTTTGCAGGTGTCCATGTTGTGAAAAGATGGACTGGATATTTTTTGAGAAACATTTGAAAGCGATTTAGGTGAGTGAAGGTTCAATGATTTTCTTGATCTATAAGGTTTTTTATTCTTCCTTTTTCTTTTATTTTTCTTATTTCAATTATTATTTTAGTTCATATATTTTTATTCTCATATCTTACAACCATTTAGGAATACGACATTAATTACTTTCTCTTATTTCTTGTTTTCATTTTTTATATATTATTTTTCTTATTGATCATAATGAGATTAATATAGAGAATATTAATGTTTCAGTTTTCTTATGATTATTGTTAAACATATTTAAAAAACTAATTCATTGGAATGTCTGTATCTTATGTTATTGGTATGAATATATGTTGATTAACCTAGATTTTCATTTTTGTCCTTTGTCAACACATACACCCATTACCAAGTTACATCAAGTTAATTTCATAGAATTAATAGCTTAGGGTTTGTCATAGTTTTGAAAATAACTTCATGTTAAAATTATTGATTCTTTATATTATAGAATTAATAATCCAGGAAATACAACACTAGTGTGGGGGGTATTATCCTCAATCTTTTTGGGTCAATGATGGATGATTAATATTTCCATTTTCATTATTCATTTTGAAAATAATTATAATAGTCACTCACAGTGTCCTTTGAACCAGATAAACTCAACTGATACCCCATTCAGAATCTCCCCAATCATTAAATAACAAAATAAATTATACACAAATGAAATTGGTTATATATTTACCTTCATCTCTATGTATTTTATTCATTTATTTTTATTATTTTTTATCATTTGAATTAGTATTTATGTTTCTCAGATATTCTTATTCCAATTTCTTACAGTCATTTACAAAACAAATTATATTAATTATTTTTTCTTTATATTTTCATATTTTATATGATCATTTTATTAAAATTAATATAGAGAGTATTTATGAAATGGGTTTGTATTTATGATGATTAACTCATCATGAATATTAATGAGACATATGGTGTTGAAAATCTTATGTTGAGGTTTATATTTTCCATTAAATGTGTTGATTCACATGAAACAAGGATTTTTCATAACTTAAGTGATTAAACATTGTAATATAGATTCAAATTATTCAATTAATTTTATTCCTGTATACTAGAATTACAAATATTAATCCACATTTTTCTTGTACTCCATAAATGTATTTTCTCTGTTTAATCTTGTTCTCCCATTCCATGTTCAATAATATTTTGGTTCGCATGACTATGTAGTTTCTTAGGTTCTTCACCCAATCATTGAATTATATATTCAATATGGCCACAGAGACTATTCATAGTTGGTGTAGAGGTAGGAGAAGCATCATTTATAATATTTTCGTGCGGGATATTATGTGGTCCCATTACTGAATCCACCATTACGTGTTCCAATAAAATTATATTATCAAAATCCATTATAATGAACTTCTACTGGAACCAATTCCTCCCAAAATTTATCCTCCCCCACTTTCTCTAGTATGGGATGGAATAGATGGTGGCACATGATCCACTGGGTTGGGTGAATTTCACATGGTTTTGAAGGTATGTTCCTTGATAGATATGTCACAAAAGCTTCAGTGAGTCATTGATATATTATGATGTGGCTGAATGTGTTGGAAAATTGGTGGAAAATATATGTCATCATCTACACATGATCTGTGAGAGACAAATTAGAGAATATTTTTTCTGGATATTATTTGAATTTTTGAAACATTGTACATGTTTAAACATAGTTGTAAGTTTTTTTAATGATTTATCAAATAAAGCCTCATAGATTAATATATGATAATTTGAAAATTATTATTTAATAAATCATTTTATATTAATGTTAATATATATATATATAATTAATATAATGATTATAATATAAAATTTTGACATCAACTATTGGAATTTACTAATAAATAGTTTCTTTAAAATTTGATTTAAAATTAAATTTCAACTGTTAGTATTACTTATAATAAATGAAAAATAAATATTGATAAAATTATCAACAGTTAAATGTGTCCAATTAGTTTTTTGGATAAACATTTTACCAAAACATATATTTTATCTTTTTATATTAATATAATTGAATGAAAATGATTTTATCTTTCAAAATAACATATAGAGATAGTTTTTCTTCCAAAACACTACTAACAATTTATTTTTTTGTTAATATTCTTTACCAATAAAAAATGAAAATTTACCAACATATATACCTCTAGTGGAAAAAGCTAATTATTTTGTAGTGATTCCAACTACACTATGCTTGGAGTCATACTGAAGGGATTTTCGTAGAATTAATTGGAGAATATTCTATACTAACCCTTAGGAAATAGATATGGGAAATGTAACCCAGTGCATATTATCTATGATATGTATATCATGGTCTCCAAGAAAACTTTTTATGAGTACATGGTGCTTAGTAAGGGTAATTTACATGTCCTTTAAAACCTATGTCATGCCTATGTTAAAATGTAATGTCCACGTCTAGGTCTATGTAACAATACATGATGTTCTACTAATTGTTTACTCTGTCTGTGTATGAGTACATGGGTATTTTGGTTTATAGCTATCCAATATGTGTCTATTTTGGAGAACATGGAATTTTTTTCCTATGTAATTAAGTCCATGTTTGTGTACCTTTCTTGTAACACACCATGCTCACCAAAGGGGACCACATTCCATGTAAAAATTTCACTTGATCTGGGATATACATAATCCTACTGAAACCCCAAACACTAGTGATATGTGACCAAATAGTTTGTGGCTAGGCATTACACATTCTGTAGAATGGGGTGTTCTTTATTTCCAGATCTAGTTCATGCGTCACAGACCACTCCTTTTATATCCAAATTAGACACCATTAACCTGTGTCTGAGTAGATCATCATTACAACCATATCATCATTGAACATTGGTATTTGACCCATGAATGTATTCTTCATTTCACTATAAATGACACAAATTCAGGTATCTAAAATTTTCTTATCCTCTACCACATCTATCATCTTAAAAAATCAGTTTGTTCTTACCCTAAATATACAATATGAAATTGTTTTTCATTTAAAAAAATGGGAATCAAATCCCAAGGGTATGTTGAGAATTACTCCAAATTAAGAATACCCATTATGAATAATAAATATTGGGAGAAATGATCATGATTAATCATGTTGAATGGACCGTGGTTGGTGTTAATTTCAACCATGATTCATTTATATTAGAATGATGCATGTGTAGATAATAATTAATAATGAAAAAACTATGAAAATAAAATACCCTCAATAATATGTTCAGAAAAATGGATTGATCAGTGAGTGAAGATGACCATTTTTCAATTTTCATTAATCATATAAATCATAAAAATTAAATAAATCTTGAAAAAAAATTTTCCTACCACAAAATGGAATTATGAATAATGATCTAGAATCATTGTCATCAAAAGGATCCCAGAATAGTATTTCCCACTAATGAATGATCTCCAATTTTATTGATGTTTGGTTGAGATTTATCCTCTAATGCTATATCCATGGGTAGTCAATTCTAACATTTCATTAACCCTTGAATTGAATCATAAAATAATACATAATTAAAATTAAACTCAAATTGAAAGAAAAACAATATTTATTTGTTTATTTTATTCACTTAAACCCCATGAAGATTTGGAAGCAAATTCCCCACATTGACAAAGGATACATCATTCCTAAGGTAAAAACCCCACATTTTACTCATAAAAATACCTTTTTATTTCTAATAGGGGCCCTCATTTAGATGATATTATATTATTTTTGGAAAAATAAGAATTCATACAATTTAGAATATTTTATTTCCTTCAAGATTTTATTTCAGGACCAAGGGGACTCAGAATCTCATGTTGTCATAGGGCCTAGCATTAAAAATATTCCGCAATATATCCAAAAATAAAACATTTGAAATTCAAAGTAATTAAATTATTTGATCCTTTTGGAATTAAATCACCAATAATATAAAACAAATGTTATAAAAAGAGATGTGGGTACTGAGAATAAATATGATCCTCCCCCTTCGAAGTTCTCTCAAAAATATTCTCATGTTACCACCTAGAACAAACCAATGGAATATATCTTCCATGAAGGATCCACTACTACGAATCAAAAAAATACTCTTGTTTATCAGAAAAGGTATCACCATCATTGATTTCCCACTCACCCAAGTAAATAATGTGTGATAGGGCATGCATGTAAAACCTCAACATCGACACATAAAAGGAATCATGTTCCTATTATAACTAGTGGAGTACAGTTAAGAGGTACCTCACCTCATCAAATATATTTAGTAAATGGAAATCTCCAATTAAGCATAGTGATTGTATCCCTCCATTGTCTAATTTTTTTCATGTAAATAGCTGTTTAACTCATAAAAATACATGTTCCCCCTAATATAAAACCAAATTCCTATTTTTAATATCCATATAAGACTTCCTATGTATATTTTTCCTCATCATCCGCTTCTAGTTGATTTTAACCTTCTTTGTAGTACCTCATTGAATATCTATTTCCATATTCTTTAAATCACCTCGGTAATTCTATCAATGTGGTACCAGGAATGTTGAACCATACAAATCATCAAATGGTCCAATACCAATGAGGTAATGTTACATGTTTTTTTATGAAAACTAAACTTTTTTTATGTGATCTTTCTAAAATTATCCCAAGGCTATCATGCTAGCTCACCAAATTTCCACCAATACCTGAATGGACCCCTCAGAATTGCCACCAGTTAAGTGGTAAAATGTTGTGATTAAGCATAAATCATTACTAAAATCCTCCAACAATCCCATCCAAAAGTATTATTTTAGGAGCTCATCATGGTCATAAAAAATCATTGATGGAACTCCATGGAGTTATAATATCTCCTACAAATAGTGGAATCCCAAGATATATATTGAAATCTGTAATGTATAGCTAATAAGTGTCTAATGTGAGGAGTTGGTATATGATCCTCAAGATGTATTTATGTCCACTATATGTACATTGTAATCCCATCATGAAGTCTAGGGATATCACATACCACTTCCACTCTCAAAGCACAAGTTGTTGAGCAACGCCAGCAAGAATAGGGTTCACAACCTTCTCGAGCTGAGAAGTAAGGAATCAATAGATAGATAGTATAACGGCCTTGTTCAGCCTCGTAAAAAAATAAAAAAACATGAGGTCCTAGTACAAATTTGACACACATAGATGTACCACATAACTTGATGTAAAAAACTCAGAACATCCACCCTAAAAAATCACTTGTACCATAGTGTGTCCCAAAACATTAATGACACGCTACCCACCATCAGACAATCCATAAGGATCTTTTCTACTTTATATTTTTCTATATTGTGTCTCATATTTGGTATCACCTATTTGTGACTATATAACTCCCAGAAAATTATGGGGGTAAAAAAATATCTACTAGATTTTTGTTTCCCCATCTACCTCAACAAATCATAATTTCAATGACCCTATATTCTTCAATGCCTCATTCATCAATGGTTAACATGATCTCTTGACGATATCATCTTCCACCACATTTCCATTCACATTAGTATAGACAATTTTGATGTCATTATTGTTGGAGTTGGTCCCCTAGAACCATATTATATATACTTTATAAAAAAATATTTTCATTTTTTGGAAGATAAATGATCAATGTATAACTTCATGACTATTCTTCTATGTGACATAGTTTCAAATAATTTCATAAGATTAGTCACCGCGGTAAAAGGTAATATCAGTTACCCACTATGAAAGGAACCCATAAGTGCTACGAATTTATTCATGAATTTATGTTCTATAGCCATATAATATCATTTTATAGATGAAAATGATATAGGATATTAGGGATAGAGAGTCATTGTACTTTTAGGGACCCTCTCATTGTGTACGCCCGTGGTAATATCTAGTATGATATTATGAGGATAAGACCCTCCTATAAGAAATCCACATTTATACGTGTAATTGAAGGTTCATGTATTCATATGTGTGTATTTGTACTTAGACTCCAATACTATTATTAATGAATATTAGGAGTCTCATGCATTGATGTATTGATGAAGACTGTGATAATAAATTTTCACTATGATGTAGGATACATTGTGTGAATCACTAGTAATATTGACTTAATGAATAATGAATGAAATGATATATACCTTATGTTATTTAACAGAAGCTAATATATTATTACCTTTGATGGAGATGATATAGCCTAAATAAATCAATGTCCATGTTGTTCTATAGGTATTTTCTATTTCCATAATGTCAATGATAAAGATAATGGAGAACATAGGTAGACAAAAATATTATGAAACATTATCTATTTGAGATATTATGATAAAGTGATTATATTATGTTGTAATTATGTGTATATAATGACATGTCATTGCAAAATTAATTTATTTTTCTCTGGTTTCCTTAGTATAGTTCTTGACATTATCCTTGTACTTTTAGAGGCATCTCCAAAACCACTGAAAAAGAGGCCTAGAGTGTCACACACTATATGTATCTAAAATCTCAGTTAAGTATTATATTATTAATTTTTATGTAATAGGTATGCAAAATATCATTCTCGTACATTGTTTAACAATTTTTCTGGTATACATAATATCATTTATTCTATCATTATTTATTATAGAAATTATATTAGGAGATTAATGTTTAATAAATATATATTATCGATTTAGTAAAAATTATATTTATTTATTTATTGGTGAATAATGCAATGATATTTATTTTAAAAATAAATAGTCATTATTCAATTCCATATAAATATTATAGCGTAATTAGGGGAAGTGTTTACAAAATTTGGTCAGAAATAATAAATATTTAATCTAATTTAATTACATATTATTTAACCTTAATTTTAATGTTATGTACATTTTGAGAAATGATATTGTTATTATTATTATTTCACATAGAATTTTCCTTGGATTAAATAAATAATATGTGAACCTGTGAAATCATTTTAGTTAAACATCGGCAATATAAATACTCAATTATGATATATTATCATTAATCCAATACATTGTTCTTTGTTTTGGACAATGGATTTAGAGAATCCACTCTTCACATGGGAACTCCCTTCCCCAAGAGTGATCCCCAGAATAGAGATTAATTCCCCTCCACCGTATGAAGGTGAACACGTTGGATGTGGTTCGTAAAGTGATCAATGGGAAAAATGGATGTTAAATGATCAATCATTCTAGAACCCTGAGAATCATAAGTTGATTTCTAGATATTCCAGGAACACATATGGATCACTATTAGAGAAAATATGTACTTGGTTCTACAACCCAACGATGGTACACCACATATCTGTCACCAGATTCATCACCTAAAAAATAATTACAACAACATAAATTCTTTATTTTATTAAATGAATTATTAATAATATGTTATGATCCTCTCTCTTGTTTTTAAATTTATTATCCCTTGTATATTAATCTGATTCAATTATGTTGATAAAAATGTTCATCGTCTCATAGATCCCAGTCTAATCATTGATTATTGATGTAATAAAACATGGGCAGAACCCATCAAAAAAATCAACTGCGACCGATACCTATAATTGGAATCAGAGTAGTCACATAACTATTTATAATTATTTATAGATAATTCATGATTTAATAAATTTTATTTTTTTTCAATTGTGAGATATGTACCTTCCTCCTTCATTTATCAAATATCAAATTGAGAAATTTCATTATCTGATTAAAATAAAATCTATGAACTTGTAATGAGGATCCATGGTTTCTGGATTGACAACACCATACAACACACCAGGTAACCTGGGTTAAATTTCATGTAGTCATGTTCAACGAATCAGAAATGATTTGAAAATCTGTTCAGGTTTATGAATTTATTATTAAATTGATTACACACCTTTTGAACCCCATGTTTACTATAATTTAATGGTTCATGATCAGCTAGAGTACACATCATGTATCCCATGTACATATTGTGTTGTCCCATTGGGTCCCAGATGGGATGTGTATTCAATACACGGGCTACCTGACATCTGAATGTGTTACTCGGATTTCACACAATGTGTGGACCATTAGACACATCATGTACTCTAGGTTTTCTAAGGTATGAATTACACATAGAGTCCATAGGTGTATGTATCTAATAAACGGTGATAGGTATACACCCCATGTAGATTGGATCTAATTGTTTTTACTTATACTAAGATATGAATGGTTTTAGATTTATTTATTTTACCATGTAAAACATGATTCATGTACTTGTGTATGCTCAAAAGATATGATACATCATGTGATAGATATTAATCTATGTAATTTTTTTTTTAACTAATATAATAATAATGTTCATATTTTAATATCATGTATGAGTTTTATTATAATTTTTTACTCTTTTTGAATTTATGAATAACAACTATTCAAAATATCATGGAATTCATTTAATAATTCATGATGTACACGTCGTGAAATTATAAGAAAAGTCATTAATTCCATATTTCAAAATAGTTAAATAGTATATGAGTATAATACATGTTGAGCAGAATCAGACGAATATTCTCCATGATACCTCCACGGTACACTAATGTAAAAAGTTAATATTAAATGATTTTACTTAATTTTTTGAAAATTATAATGAATGAGAATATAGAAGATATTTGGATTATATTTAAGAAAAATGATTTTTTTATTTTGTGATAATAAATAATTTATTCAAGCATGATTAATATTAAATAATAATGATTAATAGGTGAATGATAATATTAAAAAATGTGTAATTAGTTTCATTGACGTAGATGATCATGAGCTAGACATTCCCTTTTTTATATTATTTGTTATATTAAATTTATTATTACATTAAATTGTTACCATTCATTCCTCCTCTCTATTCACTATATTGGGCCTAGGTTCCCATGGTTTCTTTTATACAATCCACTTTTCCCCTCGCCTATGTGTGAGTAAAAGGAATATGTAATGGATGAACATCCAAATCTAGTGGTGGTAGTACATGTTCAGAGCAGAGGCAAAACCAATCCATGTATATATAGTGGTGGTGAAATGGAAAGCTATAAATATGAACCTCAATTCATTCATGGTGTTTCTATTATAAGTCAATTATTTTTTTATCAACATCTAGATTTGAAATCCACTAGTTTATGCTCCTTTTCCTAATCTTTATTTTATTTCTATTAGTTCTCTAGGTAAATTCATTATTGATGTATTTTCATGATCATATAATTAATGAATTAAAAATCATGTAATAATGATCTAAAATATATTATATTATTCTTAAATGTTATCTATGAAATGGTTAATCACAAAATTATTCAAACTTATTGTTAACAATCATGTGATAAAATATAACAATT
The DNA here is from genome assembly GCA_963277665.1 of Viscum album. Taxonomy (NCBI): domain Eukaryota; kingdom Viridiplantae; phylum Streptophyta; class Magnoliopsida; order Santalales; family Viscaceae; genus Viscum; species Viscum album. The sequence continues at coordinate 291,650,740 of OY728144.1, forward strand.
GGAAATATATAAACAAATGTATAAAATTAAAAATAAATTATTCTTTTGGTATAGCCTTCCATTACATATATTAATATTGAACCATATTTGAAATTAATTTACCAGTCAAGGTTGGGGTGATTTTATATTTTGAAAAATTCTATCAAAATTTTTTGGGTTGAGTTTACATGCATCACATCAGGGATTGACATCCAAATAAATACATAGTGTCACTAAAAAAATATAAAGGAAATAAAAATTAATGATTTCGGGATTGGGGATACCAGTAAGTTGATCAATGAACTATGATTTAATGATGTTGGAATTTGGAATGCCTACCCTAAAACATTTTACTTTCTTGACCAATTAATGTTGGGTTAATAAGATGTGTAATACAGATCCATGACACTAGAATATCATGGAAATAGTATATTCTGATGCTAAAAGTGTGGGATATTAAGCTGTGATAAAATAGTGGGAGGCTAAAAATATAATATTTATTTATTTGACTAAATTTATATGATAATTTACTATACTTATGGTCATCATATTTTTTTGAAGGAATAATAAAATGAAATAAATCATATCTCTACGATCCATGAAGAGAAAGAAAATATTCTCACCAGCACAAATTTACAAGAGTGTAAAAGGAACAAAAATGTCATCCTGATCAATAAGAAGAAATTGAATGTATTGGGAGAACAATTAATAGTTATGTTTAAGAATGAGGAATGTGACGAAAAGATATCTCTCTATTAGAAACACCCAAATAAAGAAAAAAATGTTTTGTGCTTCATTACATCATCCATTTCCAATGATATTCAGAACAAACATGATGATATCTATTCCAAATGAATGATTTCTAACGATTAGTATCTCTATCATGAGAAGAAAGACATGTAACACCCCAAGATTTCATAGTACATTATCTATTTATTGTGATTCAATAGTTTGTGCTACACCAAACACCAAGATCGAGCGCACCATGACTTAGCAAAATGTCAGTTTAGAAAGATTCTATGAATAGTATTAACCATATTTTAAATTTTATATATATCCTATATAATTTAAATATTCATGTATTTTGTTTTTTAGACATTATGGAAAGAAAATTAAATTTTTTAGATAAAAGAGGAATTTTTTCAAAAAACAAAATGCAATTTTTCCTCCATTTAATGGAGGTCCCTTTTTAAATATAATATTTGAGAATTTTATATATTAAATTTAGTGAAATTAAATTCTTCCTTAGAATTAGAATAAAAAATTTTAGTTTGGGTAAGTTTTTTGTACTTTTCTGATAACTTTCATATTTTGATGAACAGAGAAAATGACTAAATTTAAATTAAAAACAAATTTTTTAATCGAAATAATTTATAGTGTTAAACTATACATTCGAGTTTTTGTATAGTATAATTAGGTGATATTTTTAACATTTAATCCATTTTTTTCATTTGAAGTAATTTTACATTGAAATTGGATACAAACAAGTGTCAATCTTCTAATAGTTATTATTTCTTAAAAAACACACTTTTTTGTTTTGACAATGAGAATAAATTTTAAATTATATTATTTAATTTATGTGTTTAGAATTTTGAAAAATGGATACCATATTTGAAATCATGAGTTCAAAATTGTGTAAATATGTAACATTTAGTTTTAGACATTATGAATATTTACGTGAGTAAATAATTTTTTTATCATCGTTAAAAAGTAAATCTAGTAAATAATGGTGAACAAATATAATAATAATAAATTTAAATCACCTTAATATGTGCCATATTCTTATTGTTTGATACATTTATAACCCTAGTCATCCTTTTTTGGATTTTGGGACCCCATGGATCCACTTGAGAGTGATAATGGCACCCCTATATTGATTAATTTAAAGTAAAGACAAAAATACGATAAACATATAGCTTTTAGTATACCAATTTTTACATGGTGTAATATAAGATATCTTTTCTACTATAAATATTACTTTTAACGTTAAAGATATTTAAAATATCATGGTATTTGTTTTATAATTTTTAGATATCATATAAATAATATTATTTATGACACAATAATGATGCAGTGTTTACCTAAGTAATGAATGATTTAAATAAATGAGATTATAATAATTAAAAAAATAAACAAAACCTATCCATTTTTTATAAAATGATTTTATTTATAACATTATTCATCTTATATTTTATGTTGATGAGTTTTGGACATTTATAAACCTAAACTAACAATATAATAAAATAATATATCTAATCTTTCCTATAGAGCCCTCCTTCCCCTTATAAAAATCCATCACCTCTAACCCATTACCCACCCCTCTCAATACCCTTGTCTTGTCCAACATCTAACCAATTAATATCCATATATCACACTTTTCTTCATAGAGTCCTTACCTTAGGCATAAGGAACTTCAAGAAACCCTTTAGGTTCAAATGAAAGGGAGTTAATTGATTTAAATATAACATCTTCTCTTAAGTTCTTTTATTTTCATTTACGTCTCCAACCCCCTAAACTCTATTTATTCCATTCATTTATAAATAAATAGTATACTCGATATACTAGGTTGTTTTTATGAGAATTATTTGCACTACACTTACACACACAACTATGTGATGTGTATAGAAAATAATGTTTTTGTGGACGATGAACTACTACCTCACGAAATGATGATTGTTTAATCTTCTACTACAACATATTACAATTTCCATTATGATAGAAATGTAATTATATATGAAATATATGATATTTATTTTAACTATAATATTATTTAGTATTCTTTTATAGTATATCGTTATTCTTCTCATGTTGTATACATACGATAATTTTATTTGAGGAAGTGAGGACTACTACCCCCTCAAAGTTTATGAATCTTTCATACCATACATGGATCATATATGGGATGGTGTTAATGAACATACATAACATATATAAAATAGTATATTATACTGGAATAATATTATAGCTATGTATTATTTGGTTTTCATTCATTTTATAATAAAAAATATGGAAGTAGTGTTCGTGAGTATGTAAGGATTACTATCTCCACAAACATGATGAGATTCATTCCCCATCATAACCATTGGAGAATAATTATCATTTTAATATTAAAAATAATATTTAAGAACAATATATAATTTTGGATATGAATCAAATACATCATATCAATAACAAACAAGGCTTACATAACAAAACTCATAAAGGAAAACGAATTAGTTAACACCTGAAACAATAATACTACTAAAATATTAATAAAAAAAAAATATTAGAATATCCTATATGATATCATATTTAGTTATGTGGTTATTCTGTAATATAATAAAAATGATTTAACTATTATACAAGCTGTTAACTTACCCTCAACCAAGGAAACGTACATGGTAAGGTTTAATTCCTTAATCTCATTATTATTTTAGATTGTTTATGTACACGTATTTAATGGGACATATTTATTATCCATGTCCATGTTATATAAATGCGTTTTGAAAATAAATATTTTTAAGTGACTCTTCAACTAAAATTTAATTTTAACGGTTTAAATGCTTATTCTTCTAAATCATTATAATTAATGTTCATGTTATCAAAATGGTTTTAATGAATTTATTTTTATAGGAATAAATGTTTTAAAATTTTATTTATTTCAAAATTTTAAAAGTGGTGTGGGACACTTTGATTCATAAATGTATTTTAAGTTTCATCATTTATAAATTATGTTGATTTTAAATGTTTTAATGAAAAAATGAATATTTCCCAGAAAGAGTTTTAATAATCAATTTCAACATCGTCATTATACTTTTGGATATTATTCTTGATTGAGGTTGATTTATTATAAATACATTCTACAATATTTTATTGAATGAGTTATCATATTATTGAATCCAAATGTGCAAATTTTATACCATTTATGATTTCTGGTTTTAGTATTGACATTAATTATGCAAGTTTTAATACGAATTTTTATGTTATGTTTCAAATCTTTAATATGAGGAATGAATTGGACTTTTTATGTGACGGTTGAAGCCCATTATAGCTCTTTGATTTATTGGTAGATCTCAAGATACCAATTAGTGTATTTGTGGAAGGCCTAGAAAAATTATTATTTGAATTCTTGGCATGAGGCCTTTAATATGTGGTTATGATGTTTCACATTATGCATTATATCATTATAAAATTAGCTATTGATATTACATGTGATTATTCGACTAGTAGAATATCTTTGTGAATAAATAAATGGAAATATTTGATTTATTTTTTCCATATTATGATTATGTTTATGTTTAAAAGGATTTGGTTTTAGTTTTATACATTTCCTTAAGTTTTTATGTTTTTTATGAACGTTTCTGCTATATTTTTATCCTTACTGAGCATCTGAGCTCACCCCTTTCTTATGTTTTCTTTTCCCCTAGATTCCAAGAAGGGTATAATGTTTGAAATTCATGGTTAATCTAGGGGAATAATGTTGTTCACTATGGATTATTTTTTTTGTTCTATTATTGAATGTGTAATGTAACATTCATGTATGAAATCTATTTTTCAAGGCTGCTAAACTAATATAACATTCAAGATATGATTCCTTCTTTATGCCAATATATTAAAATAATTTAACGAATCTAGTTAACTAGGGTTAGGGTGTTAAAGTTGGTATTATAAGAAGTTTAGAAATAACCTTGGTTACTGGATTTAGAAAAACACTGATTAGAGAACATTACCTTAAGATAGACATTATAGATGATTATAGAATAATATCCTAGAATTTTTTAAATGTGGAGATTTTGTGAATTTTCAATGAAATACATCCATGTATGGATATGAGTAGGTAGTGGCAGCACTGGCATGTATGTACCTAGGATTGAAAAGTCCGACAAGGAGTTTCATGCTTGACATGGGATATCCTAGTATAGGAAAACGTGCCTCATTTCACTCTTGGTTATGACCGTATCAGGAGATATTTTTAGGATAATTCAAATTTTCATCACAAGCCATTATGAAGGATTTATGAGTAAATATTTTTTCAAAGAAAACATTTTGATTATGATTATTGATTATATTCATAATCGTTTCAATTTATGTTAGGTATTTTACATGTTTGGAATTATGCATTGTGATTCATAAACTAAGCAATTGTATTCCATTATTTAAAAATTGTTCCTAATATATATAACGATAACTCCAATAATACACAGGATCCAAAGAGTAATAAGAATCATATCATTCAAGGTATTAAGACAACATTTAGAATAGAAATAGTCTCCCATGTATTATCATCATATGAAGAAATAGTATCATTTGCTAATTAGATAAGTAATAAATTCTCTTAGTCATATGGATTTGAAGGGAAGCCAGAGAGGAAATGGATATTAGAGAGAAATGTAGACAAAGGGAATATAGTAAAGAAGTATTTTCCCATATGTGATAAATATTTAGTGAGTCACCTTGTATAATTAATGAAGGGATTGGAAGATTGTTATAAGTGTATAGAAAAATGACACCATGTACATGATTACCAGTTTATGAAAAAGGTTCCAAAAGTTCAATGCTTCATCTGTAAGGAGTTGGGACACTAAAGGAATAAATTTCTCAATCATTAGAGTATACTACAAATAATGAAGTTGGTTAATAATCATGTTATGATATTACCACATATGAAGAGTAATGAATAGTTTTGTTATGTTGATTTTAATGAATAATGTCATTTGAGTGTTGTATCAAAGATGTACTTTTATAATAATTATGAAGTATATAAGTATTTTACTGCAGTACTATTTCATTAAGGATTTGATATTGTGTTATACTAAGAAAATTAACCCAATAAAAAGTTAAACATTTTTGGAAAATACATTTTTGAAGGAAATATAAACTTTAAAATGGTCTTGATACTATAGTATTGAATTTGGAATAAGAGATAATTGATTTGGATAAATAATATTGGATATTATTTACTACCTTAGAACTGATTAATGGGTTTTTATTCCATCATTGTTTGTGATTACAACATTTTTGTATTTAAGGAATATATCTAGTATTCGATGATATATAGAAAGAATAAGGAAGTACATAACTGTTCAAATATTGTTTTCTAGATTTTAAATTTATCACCACATTTTAAAAGAATACAAGATTAATGTATTTACATGTATATTATGTGACCTTCTATATAACTTTTGGACTATGAGTTCAGAAAGAAGTATTGTGGATAAGTATAATGGTTAGAATAGATTATATTTGACATTGGATACTATTGGTAAGGTTAAATCATTTCATAAGATTATATTTGGATTTTCATATAAAGGATAACTAGGAGTTTGTTAGACAACCCTTCACATCTGGAAAGGCCTTCAGACATGATCTTGTAACTGAATGGTGACAATTGTACATCACCTACCACTGGCCTGCGTGATTTCTTAATTTGTATAATGTATTATTTTTTAAATATTTGGACATATTTATTATAAATTGATTATATTATTTGAACCTTATATGACTAGGATAAGTAGAATATTTTTATGTTCTATTATCTACTAAAGTGAATGATGTGTTTTTCGTAGAAATTAGTTAATAGATTGAACTGTAATTTTCACGTATATATTTTTCTAATATTATATGTGGAAATTAATTCTTAAAATTTAGGTATGTGATCTGAAAACATTAAATGCGTTTTCCTAATTACTTATGTTTTGTTGAACCGATGATATTTTAAATCATCTAAGATTGATTACTTTGAGGCCATAGATTTTACACTTGTTTGTGATTGATTATTCAATCACTCCATATAAATATTTATGTTTTCCTCTAATTATTTTTCTATAACTTCCACCAATGTTCTCCAATTAGAAACATTAATTTGGTGGTGACTTTTTCCTTTCACTTTCCCTCTTATTAATACTAAATTTTATTAATCAAATTTCCGATGAGGGTTTTCCACAAATGTATTTTCTATTTTCAAACTTCTATTATCGAAGAACAATCTAAAATTTCTAGGAATAAATTTATTGAAGGATGGTAGAATGTAACAGCCCAATATTTCATAGTATGATATCTCCTTAAAGTAATTCAATAGCTTTCACTACATGCAATACAAAGATTGAGCGAACCATTACATACCAAAATAACCAGTCAAAAAGCATTTATGAATAGTATTAACCATATTTTTAGTTATATATATATCATATATATTTTTAACATTCATATTTTGTGTTTCTTATATATAATGTAAGGAAAATTCCTTTTTTAAGATGAAAGATGTATTTTAAAAAAATGTTGTTTTTTCGCCTTCTAATGGAGACCAATTTTTAAATCCAATATATGTAACATATATATATTAAATTTTTTAAAATTAAATTCTTCTTTATAATAGGGACATAAAAAATTATTTTGTAAAAATTTTTGGTTCTTTTCTGAAATATTTCTTGTTTTGATGAACAGTAAAAAATACTATATTTTAATTAAAAATATCTTTTTTAAACGAAATACTTTATAGTGTAAACATATATATTTGAGTGGTTTTAAAGTATAAATAGATTTTATTTTTAACATTTAATACAATTTTTTTCATTTTATGTAATTTCACATTGAAATTGGACATAAACAAGTGTCAATCGTTTGATAGTTATTATTTAAAAAAAACGCACTTTTTGTTCAGACAATGGGAATTATTTTTAAATTAATTCCCTCTAATTATGTGTTTTGAATTTGGAAAAATGGATTACATTTTTGGAATCATGAGGTATTTTTTTTAAATAGGTAACTTTTATTTGTAGACCTTATGAATATTTCTTTCCATAAATATTTTATTTACCCTGGTTAAAGGGTTAATCTGGTAAATAAGGGTGATCAAATATTATTATAATATATTTAATTACCCTATGATATGTTTTATTCCTATTGGTGGATACATTTCCATCCATGGGAATCCTTGGGTCGATTTTGGGACCCCATGGAGCCACATGAAATTGATAATGACAATTTATATTAATAAATTTACTGTCCAGACAAAAATTACATTAACATTTTTATTTTTCTAAACCATTTTTACATGGGGTTATATATGTTATCTATTCGACTATAAATATTCATTTCAAAGAAAACATTTTTCCTAAATCATGTTAGTTTTTTATAATATATTTTATTTATTATATTTATGATATTTATGATATTTATTTTATCTATATGATCCATTAATTCAATTCTATAGCATACCTTTATACATTTCATGTTTTATATATACGACAATTTCATTTGAGGAAGTGCAGACTACCACCCCTTCAAAGTGATATGACGCATTCATACCATACATGGAACGTATAAAGGATGGTGTAAATGAATTTATGTAACTTATATAATATATTAAATTATACTAGAATAATAATATACCTTTTTATCATTTGGTTTTATTTCTTTTAAAATAAAAAACATTGAAGTAGTGCTCATGCGTACGTACGGATTACCATCTCCACAAACATGATGAGATTCATTCCCTATCATAAATATTCAAGAATATTTTTCATTTGATTATTAAATATAATATTTGATAACATTATAGAATTCTGTATATGAATAAAATACATCTAATCCATAATAAACATGAATTACTTAATAATACATATAAAGAAAACCAAATATGTAAACACCTGAAACAATAATACTACTAAAATATTATTAATAAATCAATATTATAATATCATATTTGATATTATATTTATATATGTGGTTCTTGTATAATTTAATAATAATTACATATCTATTATATAGTTGGTTGACATACCCTCGACCAAAGAAAAGTACAATGTATGGGTTAATTCCCAAATCTCATTATTATTCAAGATGGTTTATGAGAATTCATTTATGGGGAAATATTTTTTTATCCAAGTCCAAGTTAGATAAAATAATTTAAAATTGGTTTTTTAAACGGAATCATCAAATAAAATTGTATTTTAATATTTTAAATATTTATTCTTCTAAATCATTCTAATTAATTTCCATGTTTTCAAAATGGGTTTTAAAGGATTTATTTATATCGACATGAATGTTTTAAAATGATAATTTTTTTAAAATATTCAATGTAGAATGGGACAATTTAATTCAAAAATTTCATTTAAATTTATTCCATTATAAATTGGGTAACATTTAATTGTTTTCATGAAAAAGGGATATTTCTCTCAAAGAGTTTTAGTAATCAGTTTCTTCTTTTTCAACATTCTTTTGGATATTATTCTTGATTGAGCTTGATTTATTATAAATACAATATTCAATATTGTATTGAACGAGTTATGATGTGATTGACTGTTAATGTGTTATTTCTATACAATTCATGATTTTTGGTTAATGTATTGACCTTTCGTATGCTCTTTTTAATATGAATGTTTATGTTATGTATCAACATTTTTATATGAGGATTGCATTGGACATAGTAAGTGATGGGTGGAGCCCAATATATATTTTTAATGCATTGGTAGGTCTCATGAAACAAACTAATTTATTGGCACAAGGCCTTGACAAAATCTAATTTGTAGTCTTGACGCAAGGCCTTGAGTATGTGGTTATGATGTCTTACAATATTCATTCCTTCATTATGAAATAAACTATTGATATAACATATGATTATTCTACTAGTAGAATATCTAGGTGAGAATGTAAATTGAATTATTTTATTTATCATTCCATATTATGCTAAATATTAAGTTTAAAAGGATTTAATTGTTGTATTATACATTTCCATAAATTTTTATGCTTATTTAAGATAGTTCCAACTATACTGTTATCCTTATTGGGAATCTGAGCTCACCTCGTTCATATGATATCTTTTTCCTAGGATTAGAAAAAGTGTATTATGTTTGATATGAAGGGTTGACCAAGGGGAATAATGGATTTCAAAATGTATTATTTATGTTGTGTTTTATGTTTGAATGTGTAATGTAACATTCATGTATATAATCTATTTTCTAATACTACTAAACCAGTCAGTCTTTCAAGAAAAGATTTTTTTATCATGAATATATATTAAAATCATCCACTGACTCTGGGAAACTGGGTTCAGGGCTTTAATAGAAAAGAAAGCTATGAGATCTACATTAATTTGTTTGTATAGATCTCATGTTATATACTTTATGAAGCAAATTGTCTAGTTTTATTCTTAATTATAATTTTTAGTAATAATTAAAAGAGTCACCCATAAAAACATATAATAATTCCCTGATTGGATAATAAAATGGGGTTTGGAAACGTCCAATTTCATATATAGAATATGAAAAGAAGGAAAAAGGAAAAGCTGCACAAAAATTATAAACAAACTAATGATTCTTAACCCCATACAACAATGAAGATGATGATCTCGTGCTAGAGAAATGAAAGAGTGGAAGTATATTTTTGATGTGTCAATTCAAGCCACAAGAAGATGAACCACACGTATAAATAAGGGTAACCCAAAGGTATGTCCATTATGAGGTGAAATATTTCTATTATTACACATTGGGTATTAGATAGATCTTGTGATTCTCTAATCCATATCCAAATGAATAAACCAAGTACATTTCAAAATATTTTCAGAGGACATGGGGATCCAAGAGATTCTAATAGAGTGAGAGTAGCTGCAATATCAATTTATGAATACCACCTTTCATAGACAACATTAATGATTTTAGTTTTATGAGATTTATATTATGTACCTAGAGTTACCAAGAACATTATTTCTATGTGATTTTTAGATAAATATGGGTTTGTTTTGAAATTTGTAAAAAATATATTTCCATTTTATAATGAAAATGTATGTTATTGTGTGGGGAATTTAGATAAGGGTATTTATTTATTAAATTTTGAAAACCAAGGGATGGAAATCGATAAATAATTTTGATTGCACAAATCCTATAACACACAGTTGTGGCATCAGTAGCATGGGTATTTAAATGAGAAGTGTTTGACAGAGCTCTATTAGGATTGTTATTTAGACTATTCTAAGGTAATTCATATTGATATATCTCATGTTTTTTTACAAGAAAAAATAATCAATCCACCATTTGGTGGATTTGGTTAAAGGTCCCCAAAGATTATCAGATAGGTACCCACTAATGTGTGTAGAAAATTTTCAGTAGAAGCTATAGGTGGATATTCTAGATTCATATATTTTACTGATAATTCGAGTACATATGGAAATATTTACATAATGTGGTAGAAGTATGATTCCATTGAGAAAATCTTTTAATACAAGTGTAAATTATGAATTCATCTTGGTAATAAGATAAATATTATTCTATTAGATCAATGTGTGGAATATCTTACCCACGAATTGATCACCGTTCTATTGGAGTTTGGGATTCTATTTGAAATCATGCCAACCTACATAGTATAGAGGAATAGAGTTATTGTAAGGACAAACCTTACAATGGTATAAAATCTATGGTCGATGATGAGTCATGAAGATCATCCATTATACATTTGGGAATATTCATTAAAAACTAAATAATACACATTAAAATGAGTAACAAGTAAATAAGAAAATGGAATTCCCATTGAGTTATGGATCGGAAGGAAACCCATTTTTTCTCATACATGTGTACGGGGTGGTGAGGAATTTTATAAGGTCTTCTTAGCAAAAAAACTATAAAATCAGGGAATTATTTATATCTTTATTGGGTATGTAAAAGAAAAAAATGGATACAACCTATAGAAACATTTAGACAATAATGTGACTATCCTCAGAAATGTGTTCTTTCTAGAGAGGGAGAACATCATAAAAAAGTATAGTGGATGAAAGATTGACATTGACTAAATTTATTCTCAAGAAATAAAAGTGTTGGTAATGGAATATATTCTATAGTTCCCCATTGTAGAAGTTGTTTCAGAAACATAAGTTCTTCATAAGAGCATAAGAGAGGTAAGAGAACCAATGTTACATGGTTTTATGGTCACTGAGGATGGTGACTCATTATTGGTTGAAAATAATGAACCTCTCCCCAAAAATGATCTATTTCACTACCTATAATCTTCAAGAGGGAAATAATATATCAATTATGAGACAAATTTCATGTACAAAAAAAAATTAGGTTTTGGTGGATGTTCCAGTTAATGTAGTTCATGCCGGATTGAAATGGCTATTCTGGAGGAAACATGACATTAAAGGTATTATAAGTACCTATAAATTATGGATATTTGCTAAATGGTTTTAGAAAAGTAATTTAATTGACTAAAATGAATCATTTTCACCAGTTTCTTTATTAAAATATAGTATAATCATACATTCTATGGCACCATACCATGATTATGAGATTTGGTATATGGATGTCAAAACTACAATCAATTATTGGAAACATCAGGAAGATGTATATATGATCCAAATAGAAGGGTTTGTGACTCTAGGTGATTCCAAATGAATTTGCAAGTGGAAGTGATCTATTTATTGATTGGACCAAGAATCTTGTCCAGGGAAAATTATATTTGATGAATCCATATATGATATTGGCTTCATTATGAATTCATTTGATCCAAGTATTTATAGTAGGTATAATGTGAATGAGTACTTTATAACAGTAGTATATATTTATGACATATTGTTTATTGTAAATGAAATACCTATCATACAATCTGTTATGGAATGGTTGAAAAAGTGCTTCTATATGATGGACATGGGTGAAGAATCCTATAATCTAGGGACCAGGATCATTCATGATATATACAAGAGGTTTTTATGGACAATTTCATCGTATATATATTAATGAGATTATAATTAGACTTAGTAAGGAACAAATCAAGAGAGTATTGGTTCCAGTGTCACATGGTATACATCTTTCTAATAAAAAGTATCAACTAACACAATAAAACAATCCTATGATGAATAAGATCCCATAATCTATAGGGATGGAGTCAATCATGTATTCCCTGTTATATAATAGATTTGATATTTCATAGTTATTGATAATGGTATGAATATATCAATTACATCCATGATAAAAACATTGGACTAATGTTATGACTATCCTTATGTAGATGAGGATAACTAAGGATATGTTTCTAGTGAGTGAAAAAGATATGGTGTTGGCCATGGGGGTTATACTCATGCTTGTTTTCAAACATATTGGAATGATATAATATTTTAATAAGAAGTTATTTTTTCAATGGAGAAGATGTAAGATAGAAAAGTTCAAATAATCTTATTGTGACTGATTCCACAATGGATTCCATGAATATAGTGGCTTTTGATATAGCCATGTAATCCACTAGGATTTGAAACATTTACTACGGGACTAACTTGGAAAGTAGTAGTAATGACCCTATCACATTTTATTAAGATAATATTATAGTGGTGGATCTTTTAAAACAAAGGAAAGATCAAACCAATAGACAAAGAACATACTCTATTAGTATCACCTTTTAATGTATTTTTTCCAAATGGGTGAAGTATCTGTGAGTAGTGTAGCCATAAATAAGAATGTGGAAGACCCCTTGACTAAATGCATATCTCAATAGAAACAGGAGTATCAGGTGAGACCTGAAGGCCTAATGATGTTCATTATTTGGACCCAGTGAAAGTGGGGGTTTTATGGACATAGATCCCTAGAAACAACTACTATATGATATTTGATAACATGTATTAATTGTTTGGAATATTTATAAATTGTTTATCATATCATGAATTTTCTTTTATGTGACATAGTTTATGATAATGTCATAACAGTAAGTGTCACACTAAATGGTCATAGAAATTCCCAATAATGATGATATCCAAAAATTGTTATGGAACTATTCTTGATTATGTGTTCTATATCTTGATGTTATAATTTGAGGGACACAAATGATAAAGACTACCAAGGGTGGAGGCTCATTGGAATTTGACGAACCATCTCATTGTGAAAACCCTAGGTAATATCCATCAAAATATAATTTGAATGGGATCAAATTGTAATAATTGCACATTTATATATATCATGGGATGTTCTGATGTACATATGTGTGTATTCATCCTTTTAAATTAATATTATATTAATTAATATTATGTGTCATGTAATTTTATTTATTGAAGAAGAATGTTATGTATTTTGTTCATAGTGGTGTATTATACTTTAGAATCATAATTAGTAATAATCCATTGATTATTAATGTGAGAAAGTATTACTCCCATATATTCATCAACGAATGTTAATTTTTTATTCCCTTTTATAATAATGATATAGCCAAAATAAATCCTTGGAAGTGGTGTTATCTAGGAATGTTATATTTCAATAAATTCAAAGAAATAGATAATAGATAAAATATAATGATGTCACTGGCATGAAAAATAATTGATTTGAAATATTGGAATAAAGGGAATAAATTACACAATAAGCATCTGTATGAGGTGACTTTTCATTATGGAATCATTTTCATTCTCTCTAGGTGTCATGGGATGTTTATAGATGTTATCCTTTGACATTAGGTTTCGTTTCCAAGTACCAAATATAATGTGGTTAAGAATACATTATTATGTATTCTTTAGTAGGTTGAGTAAAAATCATACCCGCACAAGGATTAATAACTATTCACGTATGCTTGATCGCATTAATTGTTTCACTAGTTATCTTAGAGAATATGTTGTGAGCAGAATTTTTAATAAATATTAATTATTTATTAAGTGAATTAAACATTTATGTATCTATGGATGAATAATGTAATTACTTTTATTTAATATTTATTAGACATTATTTATGGCATGATAAACATTGTGATTTAAGGAGGAACCAAGTTAAATTTTCTTGTAAAAAATGATAAATAATTTATATTATAAAATAATATAATATATATATTTTATTTTCAAGATAGTGTCATGTAGTGAAATTATAATATTAAAATCATTATTATATGACATAATGTTTTTCATAGATTATATAAATATTTAATGGATATTTTGATATTATTTTATTTTAACCCTTGTAATATGGATACAAAATTATGATATTTTCACATTAAGATAATTAATTATTGTTGGTTATTCACAATAGATTGGGAGAGTCCTCTCAATCTTAGAGATATCCATTCTCCAAGAATGATATTAAGAGGGTATATAAATCCTCCTCCCATAGATCAAGGAGAATTCATTGGATTTGGATATAGATGTTATCAAAGGAGGATGATGCAAGCCTAAGGATCATCCATGCTAGCACCCACAAATTCATTCAGTGACATTCAAAGATTCCGAGAACACATGTCGATAAACATTTGAGAAAAATATACACTTGGTTTTATAATACATCAATGTTGCATCGCATATATGTCATCATATTAGTCAATAAACAAATAATTTACTCAATAGTATTTACTAATTTAATTGAACTATTTATAAATAATATGTGATGATCATCTCTCACAGTTCTAGTGTTACTATCCGTTTTCTACTTCGTTATTTCAATTTTTTAACCATGATGTTCATCATTTTATAGATCACATATTGATCATCAATTATGGAAAAATGTAAAGTTTGTAAACACCCAACATATGCTTCCTCTATTCCCATATTATACAAATATCTAGGATGAAATATAGCCATTTCCTTTGACTAATGTTAAGATACTTATAGAAGAAGATATTTGTGTGATGCTTATTGTCAGAATAGATTGATTACTTCTTGGCCATCATGTAGTGTCTCCACATATCTATTTCAATGAATATCATTGCTTACTCATAATTGTGGTTTGTGATGTTTATCTCATGTGGTCTAAAATAATGTAATCCACAGGCAATCACTACCTTACACTTCATCAAAACCCAACCAAACCTAGTTCAAGATGCATCGTAGAATACTACATACTCGAAACCCTCATCTAGAAATATCTATAAGCGAGATCTCATCAATTTCTTAATCAAGTGCAAAAAATATTATTAAGAAATCTTTATTAATACTTAATGATTCCATTTTCAGGAGAAAGTTGTGTTTTATTATAACACCATGGAAAATTAGCAATGAATCACAAGCAATAGTCTACCATACCAAGGACGATCTACACCTCCGTCATTCTCTGGGGAATCTTCCAAGATAACGCCTCTTTATCTTTCTATGGTTCCACAGCCACTCAATCTGTGGTGATAATATGTCCTAGGAAATGGAGCTCCAATATCTAGAACTCAAAACATTGATCAGTTTACATAATTATTTTTATATCATAGTATGTCTAGAACAATACTCAAATGTTTCTCATGATCTTCATTAGATACCGAGTACATTAAGATTTAGTTAGTTTAGAAAAGAAGAAACATATCTAAGAAAGGATAAATGATCAGAATCATGATTCCCACGAACAATGTGGGGTATTTTTTCACACCAAAGTGAATCACCATGTACTTATATTTATCATATAAATAATTTCATGTTGTCTTCATAATATCATCATCCTATTCTCCAAACTACTGACAGCCTTACATGGGGTCATCCATTGAGAACCATTGTGCACCTATCAAATTTTCATTAAGGTGGTCGATCCTCGATAGTGGATACATGTTCATCATGGTTACCTAGTTTAACAACTAGTGGTAATCAGATTACATTACGCCCTCTTCCTCTTTTTTAGTGAATAAATTTGCAGATTCCCATGGTGAAACAATAGGTGTAACAATAAACCTTCATTTGAAAGTCCTCCAACTGAACCCTATCCTCACGATGTTTTATAAGATTCATCTGATATGAAGGTTCATATATAGGTTTCATCCCATAGTCTAGATCAATAAAAAATTATATCGTATTGTGGGTTGGTAAACATGGACAAAAATCTAGGAAGATTTCCATATTATCTGTCACCACGGTAGGAAAAAGGAAAACTCATAACGTCTACTACACCAATGTTCACTCTAGGAAACTGATGAGTAATTAGATTCAACCTCCTATTCATGATTCTGTATTTTACTTCATGGTTTTCCATTTAAATGATAAAGCATAACCTAGTCACCTAATTTTTGACATGCCACATCCTTCCCAAAAAACATACAATCTTGGTATGACCATTTTGTAACCATTCCATACATATGATGACATCATAAGTCCCCATTGATTGTATAGATAGAACCATATAAAAAATATAACCCTCAAGAGTTAGGAAAAACTATTAGAACACGTGTATATTCCCCTATAAATCTCATGTTGGAGTATCTAATTGAAAAGAAAAGGCCAATGGCTTAACCAGAATATATATTTCATAAACATGATATGTGTAGAAAAAGGAATGAATTTCACCTACTTCTATAAATAATGAATATAAGGTATAAAATTCACTGATCATACCACATATCATTTGTGGAGCCTCTAGATCGCAATCCTTGGATGACTAAAATAGTCACTACCAGTATCCTCTTTCTTTATGATCATTACATGGACCACTTGGGCGTGGTGGTGGTGGTAATAATTCCAATAATCGACCACCTCCTGATCTTCATCAAGATCCACATCCACATCCACATTGTTGATGCTCCATTCATCATATAATCTAAATATTGGAAAGGAAAATGACTTAGCACAAATTGATTCATCCTTTGAAGAAAACATCAAAAATTGACAAAGGCATGAACAAGGCTTCAAATGCACAAGGGTCGCGCAAGTTCCATCACTATCGCACAAGTTTACTTGCGCACCACGAATGGTCACGCAAGTGACTTGCGTGCCCTAAAGGATAACTGCCCTATGTCTTCTCCAGCCTTTAAATAGACCCTGTGGGCCCCCCATTTGGGGAGGAATTTTTCCAGAAGTCACAGATAGTGCTCTGAAAGCCCAAGTCTCTTCTTCAGGTCTTCCTAACTCTTCTAAGGTAATTATTTACCTAGAATGGAAGGTCTAAACAAGAGGAGTAATGTCTAAGTGTTAGAATTCACTATCACTTGCATGATTAAGTGTTTTTCCCTTAAAGGAAATGAACACACGTGCACGCCACCCTACTTCTTCATCTGAACGTGCATGCCATCTTCTGGAAAGCCTTTATGGATGATTCCAATGGCTTTGATCAAGGATCGACCAAGTATTACCCTAAGGGATTAAAATCACGCAAGTACCCATGTGTCTCGTAGGTATACCTATGTGACCAGGACTTGTGCGCCCACGCAGTACCTGCACGCCTACTAGGACTTGCACGCCCCTACCTTTTTTGGTGCCTTTCCTGCCCATTTCACTCCTCTTTTGTCATTTCACCTCTCCTATTCAAGATTTAGTCTTCAAGAAACTCTTCAAAAACATTTATGGTATGATTTCATGATTTAGCTTCCTTATCTTAAAGGAACTCCATGGAACATCTCTCAAAATCTAGTGATTTATAGATCTTTATGTCACTAGAGATTGAGATTTCATTAATTCAGCCTCATCCTTTAATATGAGAGAATCCTTAACCTTGGACTCTTTTTCAGGAATAATCCCCAGTCATAAATCTCAAATATGGGCTTCCTTTTAAGGAGTAAGCCCCAATATCAAATATGGACTTCCTTTTCAGGAGTAAGCCCCACTCTCAAATATGGTCTTCTTTTTCAGGAGTAAGCCCCAATATCAAATATGGGATTCCTTTTCAAGAGTAAGGCCCAGATCCCCTAACCTGGGCCTCCTATTCAGGAGTAAGCCCCAGTAAAAATTCTCATTAATATGGGAATCCTCCTTAGGAGTAAGCCACAAGTCCTATTTTAACCTGGGCCTCCTTTTCATGTGTAATCCTCAGTCTCAAATATGGGAATCCTCCTCAAGAGTAAGACTGACCCATAATTCTCTTAACTTGGGCCTCCTTTTTAAGAGTAAGCCCTACTCTCAAATATAAGCATCCTCCTCAGGAGTAATCCCCAAACATAATTCCCATTAACCTGGGCCTCCTTTTCAGGAATAATCCCTAGTCTCAAATATGGGCATCCCCTTCAGGTGTAAGCCCCAAGTCCCTTAATTTTTCACGTCTCTTAAACTAGGCCTCCTTCTCGGGAGTAAGCCCTAGTCTTAATTTCTATTAACCAGTTCTAATTTACTTTTGATTTGGGGATTCTTTCTTAGGAGTAAAACCCAATCATTAGTCCCCTCTTAACTTGGGAATCTTCCTTAGGAGTGAGTCTCAATATTAGAGTATCTAAATCTCCATAAAGTACATATACCATTATGGACCTTGTTCATGTATTTCTTCCCTGAAGTAAATCTTAATCCTCATCTATTTTAGGCAGTCATAAACACATAAGCCCCACATCATTGCATCTTTCGTGGCACAATTTTCTGGTTTCACCAATACCTCTTGTTTGTCACACCGAGCATGACTCATGTGAGCTTAGAGTGTAAAAGTAACCATGCATTATTTCTTTGAGCCGTCAATCATGCATAAGCATCATACACCCTTATTCGAACTACTTGGGGTCTGATTCCTTTTCCAAAACAATGGATATGTAGGTATCCCATCAATGAGTACGATCCTAATTCTGAAATAATCCATGCCCTCCTGAATGACATTAAACTTAAAGTGCCCCATTGAGTGTCTTTAAAACCAGTATGGTCATCATAATGACCAAGAGACTTTTATGTATTTTATGGATACAATCAACTAAGAATATCTAATAAATAAAAATGATTCTTCATCGATGAAGAACCTCTAATACATATAAAAGATTATCTGAATTTCTTACAAATCAATCATTGATTGTCAAACTAAAGGAAAGCTCAATTTATAATTTGTAATGTAATAAGGATTCACGAACATAACTTAAATCTATAAAGAGAGTCCTGGAGTAGACAATAATTCCCCTCAAAAAGGTGTGATGAGTCTGACCTCCCATCCTCTCGACCAATGAAAATTTCTAAGCCTCATCAGATTACAACTAATGAGCCTCTCCCTTTGGAATGTAGGTCCAAATGTATATGGAATCATTGAATGTTTCCGGCTCTATGAACAAACCCATTAGAAACCGATTGGAATGTTTGAACCTTCAATCAACGAGGTTATCCCCGATTCCAGAGGGAAAAAAATGGTGAACCCTACGTGAATCCTTAACCAAGTTAAAAAAATGATTTTCTTATTTGTTAGGCCCCTATTTAAAACTCAATGAGAGGTCCAACAAAAGAGTCATTGAAATATGTACTCATCCAAAAGATGTAGTAGTTGAATTTATCTTGATTACATCGGTTACATCAAACGTGCACTCTTTTTCAAGATTTTCGGCATTTAAAGAAATGGATGCTCTGAAGTTCACACCTAGGAATACCACTGTTGGGAATACCACTGCTGAAAATTCCACTCCTGCTACTCCTACTGGATCGTCATCTGCTCTGAGGATGACATCACCTACTCATCATCTTCAATGCTGGGTATCAAATGTGATGGTTAAGGAGTATCGTCAACATGGTACCATTCCAACTCTGGAGGCTGCTCGACAAGCCCTCCATGTGAAAAATTCACCCTGGTCATCTGAACAGCGACGCCCAGCGATCAAGAAGCTGGCGGTGGCCACTATCGTCTCCAACCATTTTGGGTCGTTATCTCAGGAACATAATCACCATTCACTCCCATATTATGGGGAGGTGAATGAGCAGGTCCCTCAGTTCCATAATTCAATGAAGTAGGAGTCCTTCGTGAGGTTTCCTATCAAAAATCAACGCAACACTCGTGCGGCAGTACGCCCTCAACATGATGAGGGTACTGACTCTCGGCTCAGGTTCCTTGAACCCGAGTAGGCATGATGAACTGTCTGAGGCGGAATCCGGTCAATAGTGAGCTAGTTCTCATCTCTTCCATATCTAGAGAAGTCCACCAACCTAACTTGGTGGAAAAAAATGAGCGGCCACATACACCTGCTCGTTTTAATTCCACTATCCAGCAGACTCGTCTGGTAGCATTACATCAATCCCGCTAGGAAATTATGGAGGAGTACTATTGGCATAAACATACACCTGTTTATACATCATTAGATAGTCAGCAGGCTCCTCTTACTACATATGATGGAGCACGTCAACCACGTTCATCGAAGTGCAATCAACAGGCACATACACCTGCTAGTATAAATCAATCCTACCAATAGTATCACTTGGTAGCACACAAAGAAGTCAGTCAGAAAGCTCCAGTGACAAACATGTGGCAGAATCAACTCTATGCCCGCACATTTGAGTACTGTCAGGAATCACTGACAGGAAAAGGAGGACCGGATCAGGCACATACACCTACTCGAAGCACGGAATGGACGTATATCCTCGTTCCGGTAGGTAAAGTCACCAAGAATATTTTATCAACGGTGAAAGAGAAGAAGGAAATCCCTGCTTATATTCTGGAGGCTTTCCAGGATATCAGAACAGCTTCAGTAGCATCTTAGGGAAAGACACATAAATCTATCCCTACCAGTGGAGTGACACATCAATAGTTCACTCCGGAATAGACCCACACATCTTTTCCAGTCCAAGAGGGTTGTGGGGCATACTCCTCAATATCATATAGACAACCTAGTCAGGCACATACACCTGATTTGAGTGGAGATCATCAGCCTAACCTCATCATCTCTCCTAATCAGGCACATACACTTGCTCATAGCATCCACTTTTGTCAACAAGTGGATTCCAAGGTGAGTATGAATGCGTCTAGGAAGAAGAACCGCCCAGCACAGTCAGCAGATCAAGAGACAATCTGTAACAACGCCTTGCTCGATGCTGGAGTTCTTGAATCACTCAGATAGTTATCTGTTGGAATTCAAGATTATACTCCCTCATTTCCCAATAGTGAGAACATTAATTCTGAAGGCCTTCAACAGACACTTCCTCATGAAGGCTTGCTTCGGGACAATTCAGTCGATCTTGAAGTTTCATCTTCAGATGAGAGCCACAGGAACCCTCTATGTGGTCAGAAGAACAAGGATCAAGAGATCTCATATTTTTCTAAAACCCACCATGGTGGTCCTCTCCATGATGATAAATTTCACTGCGAAAGTCCTCTCCGAATTAGTGATGCACATTTCCCAGAAAATGCTCCAGTGGACAATGTTGTGCCGATAAATCCCTCTTATCTTGCGGCACATGCAAATGCAAAACCAGTCATGTCTGATGCTTCATCGCTAGTAGGTGAAATAATTTCTCAATCAGAAGATAGCCCAGGGTGTAGGTCATTCTCCAAACCACCCCTAAGTCATGAATCTTCTAGTTTGATCAGTTATTTCTCTACCAATCTTGTTGAATCCGATGAAGCATCATGGAAGCACCAGCTCTAGTAAAATCATGTAGAAGAATCTTCATTGAACGATAAAGAGGAAATACTGAACATGAAAAAACAACTGGTGAATGGTGAAGTGCTAGTCATGTTTCGGCCTCTGGCTGACTCTCAGTATGACATTCCAGAGATGTTGATGGAAGATGAGATTCATGATATTCGTCTCAACATATGGAAAAATCTTTGTCAGTTGAAAACTAAAGTATTATCTTATGATGAATATGAAAATAATCTTAAGATAATAGAAGGGTTACAACATCAAATTGATTTGGAATCTCTATCAGTATCTCAATAGACGAAGGCTGAAAAGTAGCGTAGATCTCTTCAGCATTCGTGCCTTGGCGCACTATGAAGATTGTGACAGTTAATTGCCAATGCCCCATCTAGTATTCATGTCAGAGGATGGGGTGTTCATGGAGAACTACATTTCACGGTGCTCTCCAGTCAGCAAAGCCTGCCAAAAATGTTCTCATGCAATGTTATTGCCCATGTCCAGCCACAGTCAATGGGTTTTGTTTGTAATTAAAATCTTTCCCAAGAACAGGCCTCAAATAGTTCTTCGCAAAATAAAGAATACAGAGAACAAGTTGTTGAATTACTCCTGCATCAAGCAAATGAGAATATTGAACAAGCCTCTCATATAGAGCAAGCACATCATCAAGTGATAGAAGTGTCGGATATCATCCAATGGTCTTTTGATCTGGGTGATAAAAGTTGATATAGGTTGATGTATCCAGCTAATTTCTAGACTAAGGTCTGCAAGATCAAGAGAGATTTTAAGAAAGTCTCATACATATCATGTAAAGAGACACCCCAGCTTTCCAGAATATAGAATCTTTTAAACCAACCCTCAGAATCAACAAATAAGATTTAAGGAGTCGAGAAAAGACAGCAGGAATATCCCCAGTCCACCGGACATGGGAATTTTTCAAATCATAAATCCCCTCCTCAGAGACAGTCGGTATTTTCTCGATTGGGGATGAAGCCTCGAGAGGAACGAAGAGCCAAATTATCAGGAGATTCTCTCCAAATTACGGTTGGTCAAGAAGTTCCTGAGGGATTGATTCAACAAAAGGGAATGTCTCATAAAATACATAGATGAAGACAATATCACAGAAATGGTGATAGAAGGGATGTGATGTGTTATGCATCAATCAATGTCATCAATGTCATGGATGCTGATACACCATATGAGGCTCACTCAGGGGACTCAGATGAAGAGGTTCATGCTCAGGAAGTTGTACACACAGACCCAAATGAAGAATGTGTGCCTACACGAAATCAAAGGTTTACCCAAAATCTGGGTGTTCCTACCAATAACCCACATCCCCCTCTCCGAAAGGGATCAAACAAGGGGAAGGGAAAGAACCAGGTTACATATCCTTCCTCTGAAGAAGGCCAATCGCTCTCACTAGAGCAATGATTTGTGCAATAGGAGGAAGAAATGAAAGAATTGTGGAGGTTCAATGTAGAGCTACTTCAAGGTAGTAGTCATCCTAAGTGTTCTGGAGTCAGTCAGCCAAGAGAGTTTGTTGCAGATATTGATATGGATCAAGAATATCCTCATTTATCAGTACACCCTAACAAGTCTAATCCTACGGGTCATGTGAAACAACAATTGGTAGTGCTTCCATTACTTTCAGTACCAGCTGCGACATATGTCCAAGCTTTATTCCTTGCACTTGTTCAGGTCCAAGCTCAACTGGATGTTTCTCAAAAATTAATAAATACCATTGAGTCATTAAAAGTTCTGTTAGAGTCTATGTAAGGGAAACGTGTGCAGGTTCAACTGGAAAAGAAAGCTTACCTTGAATGGGTAGATTCAATCTCTCCCCCATCAAATTTTGGGAACCCTATATTCCCTATTTTTAATGGATCATGCAACCCTGAACAATATTTGACACATTACGTGTCTTTTTTCGATCCTATGATGGGAACTCTAGAGCAGAACTAGCAGTTAAACTTAGATTCTTCGTGTGAACCTTGCAAGGACCATCCTTTGTCAGGTACAAAAGCTTGAAATCCCTGTCAATTACCTGATGGGAATATCTCCGTCAATGATTTCTTTTTCAATTCAGATCAACTTTTCCAAAGACAACAGTTTTCGATCATAAAAAATGTAAGGAAAGGGAGAATGAATGAGTCTCTGATTTCATTTATCGCTGGAAGGTATTAACATATTCCTTGAGCTTAGTACTCCCTCAAGAGGAACTATTGCCAATCTGTGTGGAAAATCTACCTGATGAATTACGCACACCACTGATCCCTGTGAAATACACAGGATGGTTTTGAGACCTTACTTAAATCTCCCAACAAATTGAATATTATCTTATACAGACTAAGGCTAAATCTCATGTAATTCCATCAGCTCTAGGAAGGAGAATGGGTAAAGTAGAAACTGCTACAGTTATGGTTAAACAAGAAATTGTACCTGCTTCTACCTCAAAACCTTCATTTTTTCGAAGGGCTCCACCTCCTGAGCTCCAAAAACAAATTTAGTTTCGTCAAGATGATAAAAAAGATCAAATAAAAAAACAATTTGTGGATCTGAAGAGAAAACCATACTTTTTCCAAAATGAACAAGTTCCTGGTTACTTAATTTCTGCCCTAGAGAATAATTTGGTTCAGCTGCCAAAGCCCAAGAGGCCAAACATGGAAGGAGTTGAAAACCGTCCCAATTATTGCCAATTTAATCAAATGTTGGGGCATCCCATCCAGTAGTGTTTTGTCTACAGAAACCTCTTGAAATAGATGGTCGACTTGGGACAAGTCAAACTAAAAGGCTCTTCAGCCCAGGTAGCATGTGTCACTGCAACAGTTCCAGAGGAGGAAGGCGAGTGGCAAGATGTCAAAAGAAAATATGCACAAAAATATGATGATCGGATGGTCAGAAAGGCGATCAAACAAACTCATGCTATTTTTCGAACACAATTGTAGAAACCAATTGTACCTTCTTCCATGAATGCCACAACAAAAACCTCTTCAGAGGGAAAATCCTCAAAAGAGTGGCATAATTCCAAGAAATAGAAAGAATCAGAAGAAGATGAATATGTGTCAAATCCTATGTTGTCATTGAATCTGGAGGAGTTCATGCCATCTACTTCAATCAACGGGCACCGCCCCCACCAAGCGGCATAGCCTAAATTGGCTATTCATGTAGAATCCTCATCGGATGAAATGTAGATTTTCGGTTCTGTTAATAGTATTAAATTAACATATCCATATGCCAGTCGCAGTTTCAATTTCGATGATCCTGAATTCCTTGTATCAAACAGAGGAATCAGAGGAAGTTACAGAGGCTCAGGATGCAGGGGAAGATGTGGATCATTCAGAAACCACTATTCCAATTCTAACCCTGCTAGAACTATGTACGAAGCAGAAACTCATGGTAGATCCCTTCAATGAGCTCAGCAAGAACAAGCATGTTCTTCCACCAATAGAAAATTCAGTACTGGCACAGTTATTTTGGAAGACCAGTTGAATGTTCCATCTTCTTCCTCTGAGCATGTAAATAGGCCTAATTGGTCTAATCTTCCAAATCTAGGAGTATTACCAACTCATATCCCAATAAAAGATGAATCAAACTTTAAAGCATCAACATCCCAGGCACCAGTTAAACCACATGGTTTTGTTGGAAAACGTAGACCTCTAGATATAAAGTATGATGTATTGAAACAATTTTCCCATGTACCAGCCATGTTATCAATTCCGGATGCTTTGAATCTATCAAAAGATCTTCGGGAGGCACTCATCGAGGCTTTGTCAAGTCCTCAAGAGTTTGAAACTAAATGTTTTGCAGCTGATGTCTATCTCATAGAGAATAATCCTACATAATTCCATGCAATAATATCTTTTACTGATGAAGATGAAGATGATGTTGCGCGTGGTCATATTCGACCTTTGTACTCATCTGGAAAGGTCAATGGCGTTGACGTCTGAAGAGCTTTCATTGACAATGGTTCAGGAGTCAACATCAAGCCCATTCGTAAACTTCATTGATTGGGCCTCACGGAATCTGATTTATCTCCTTCTACCATGATTTTACAAGGATATGATAAAAATGAACAAGATCCAATGGGAAAAGTTACATTCAGAACTCAATTTGGAGATCTTTTATCCAGTTCAGATTTCATGGTTGTTGATCAAGACTCAACCTTCAACATCCTGCTCGGAAGACCCTGGCTACATCAACATCCGGTTATCCCTTCATCATACCATCAATGTCTCAAATATTGTTTCGATGGTCATGTTGGGACAATATATGGTGATAATTCCCCGTTCCATACATGTGAGTCTCAATACATTGAGGCCGAATTCTATCACATGAAGGGAAGGGAGAAATCCACAACAAATGAGATTACCAAAATTAATGCTCCATATGGTTTGGAAAAGATTCCAGTAAATCCATTTGCACATGTGAGTACAGATTATGTGTTTCCTATCAGTCAAATTTACAAGATATACACAAATCAAAATTCTCTTATGGAACGATCCATACTGTTAATTACGACAATCATGCCAGACAACATGGGCGAAATTGGTGATTCTCCAAGCAGTGATGAAAGCCCAAATAGTGACATCTTCATTTCATATATTGAAATCCAACAAGTCTATACTTCGCCAATCAGGCCAGAAGAAGATATAGCAACATCGGAGGTGAACAATGATGTCGATTCCCAATCCATCATCTCCTCTTTATATCCCAAGGAAGAACATTCATCATCAATTGGGTCAGAAATGGAATCTTCTTCTTCAAGATGTACAAATTTTGATATCTCTTCTAATCATGAAAATTCTGCTTTGTCATCTACTATGCAAGTAGAAACGGAAGAAATAACACATGATGAAGAAGAATAGGAAGATCTCAGAGATGCTCTTCCAGCATTTGAAGAGGGTATCTCTACCACTGTGGATGAACTCAAAGAAATAAATATGGGTACAAAAGAAGATCCATGCCCCACTTTAATCAGTGCGGCCATGACTCTTGAAGAGAAATAGATGTATATTTCCTTTCTAAATTAAAATAGAGATATATTTGCTTGGAACTATACAGAAATGCCCGGGCTTGATCCTAATGTTGCTACTCATCATTTGGGTTTACCAGAAGAACATCGAGGATTTAAGCAAGCCATGAGAAGAACACACCCAACTTATGCTTCCAAATTGAAGCTGAAGTGGATAAGCTTATCAATGATAACCTTGTCAGAGAAGTTCAATATCCCAAGTGGTTGGATAATATTGTCCCTGTAAAGAAGAAGAACGGACAAATTAGAGTTTTCATCAACTTTAGAGATCCTAATCGGCATTGTCCAAAGGATGATTTCCCAGTTCTGATTACCTAACTTTTAATTGATGCAACAACTGGCTATGAAGCACTTTCCTTCACGGATGGATATTCTGGATATAATCAAACTTGAACAGCCCAGAAGATGAGGAATCCACAGCCTTCAGAGCCCCTTAGGGTGTGTTTTTCTACCGGGTAATTCCCTTTGGCTAAAGAATGTGGGTGCTACATATCAGCGTTCCATGCATCATATCTTCAAACCCTTTCTTGGGAAGTTTGTTTAATTATATGTGGATGATTTGGTGGTCAAATCCAAATAATGTTCTATTCACTTGGCTGATTTAGAAGTCATATTCCGCAAGCTTTGACAACATAATTTCAAGATGAACCCCTTAAAATGTGCTTTTGGGGTAACCTCAGGAAAATTTCTCAGCTTTATTTTACGCCATCGTGGTATTGAAGTCGATCCTGAGAACAATAATTCAATCCTTGGTATGTCACCTCCTTGAAATTTGAAGGAATTAAGAGGACTTTAAGTACACTTAGCCTATATTCGGCGTTTCATCACCAATTTGGGATGAAAAAGTTTACCCTTCACCAAATTGATGAAGAAGGGAGTCACTTACCAGTGGACTAAAGAATGTCAAGAAGCATTCGATATTCTCGAGAAATACCTCTTGAGTCTGCTGGTTCTCATGCCACCTATTTAAGGAAGACAACTTATCCTCTATGTGACAGCTTTAGAGCAATCATTGGGTGCCTTTCTTGCTCAGAAGAATGTTGTTGTGAATGAAAACAGCCTCTACTACCTCAGTTGGACTATGCTTGAAGTAGAAACCCGGTATTCAAGTCTTGAGAATTGCTGCCTAGCAATAATATTTTCAGTTCAGAAGTTGAGACACTACCTGCAACATCACGAGGTCCAATTGGAATCTCACAATAACCCGCTCAAATTCATCCTTAGTCGTCCAATTCTTACATGACATCTGAAAGGTGGGTAGTTATTTTTCAACAATTTGATATTTACTATGTGTCTCAAAATGCAATAAAGGGCCAAGCTCTGGCTGATTTCCTGGCTAAACACCCTTCCGTGGAAGACACATCTTTAGATATTGAACTCCCTGATGAGGAAATCTTCACTATTCATGAAAGTCCTTAGGCATGGAAAATGTATTTTGATGGTCCTTCCAGAAGTCCAATAGAGAGGAAAATGGAAAATCATAAATTCAACAATGTTGGCTTAGGAATTGTGCTCATTTCTCCAGAAAAGGCAGTATTACCTTATTCCTTCTTATTGTGGGAAGGTGGTACCAATAATGAAGCAAAATACAAAACTCTCATCACAGGCTTGAAATTGGCACTTCAAGCACAAGTGAATCACTTAAAGGTGAAAGGTGATTCAGAACTGGTAATCAAACAAGTCATTAGGGATTATGCCATCAGAAAGGAAGAACTAATCCCTTTGTATGATTACATTTGAGAGTTAATGGCGGAATTCCCTTCGGAACCTACATTTTATTATGTCCCACGATCACAAAATTCTCAAGCTAATTCACTAGCTAATATAGCTACAGCTCTGGCAGATCCAAATCGGGATAAGAAAACCAACATTATTGCCCACCGTCATGCAAATTTACCTTATGTTCGAATCAAAACAGAGTAAATTAATGAAATTAGTCCCATTATTGAATCGTATGGTCATATTACAAGATGGATGTCACCTATCAAGGAATACCTTCAAAATGGAACACTTCCACCTGATAGAGCCGAGAAAGAACAAATATGGCGACATGTGGTCAATTTTACTATTTATGATAGCCCATATCACCTAGAAAAAATTCTCTACAAATGTGGTTTTGATGGAGTTCTCTTCATATTCATTGATAGTGAAGAGACAATGGATGTCATGAATGAAGTATATGCAGGAGTCTGTGGTGCCCACCAGTCTGGACATAGACTGTCTGATCAGATTCTAAGGCGTGGATACTTTTGGCCTTCAATGATAGAAGATTGTGTTGATTTCACAAAGAAGTGTCATTCAAGCCAAGTACATGCCTACATCATTCATCAGCCTCTATATTTTCTTCATACAGCTAAATACTCATGGCCATTTCCACATGGGGAATGAATGTGGTGGGACCTTACCCTTTAGCTACAGCTAAGAAATTTTAGTTTATTCTTACTGCTACTGATTTCATTTCCAAATGGGCAGAGGCAATACCTCTCAAGGAAGTCATATCTAAATGCATTTTTAGATTCATCAAGTCTAACATCATTACCAGATTTGGTGTCGCTCATACCATATTGATGGACAATGGAACCAAATTCTGTTCATCTGAGGGGAAGAAATTATATCAAGAATACAACGTCAAATCAAACCATTCATCTTGGTATCATGCAGCGGCCAATGTCCTGATAGAAGCTTTCAAAAAGTCTCTATCAAATATACTGCAAAATATGGTGGATAAGGATAAGAAATCATGGCTTGATAAACTCTTTCATGATTTATGGGCTTATCGTACTACCACCCTCACTTCAACTCGGTCAACTCCATATTCATTGCTATATAGAACAGAAGCAGTCTTTCCAATTGAAGTTCAACTACCCTCACTAAGAGTTCCCATTTGTGATAAATGATCAATAGATAAAAAATCTCAAAAGCAATTGAATGAATTGGAACAGTTAGATGAGAAAATATTGTGCACTTTTCACCACATGGAAGTCTATCAGAATGGAATAACAAGAGATTTTAATGAAAATTTTTGTCTTTATTCATTCACTCAGGGAGAATTGTTATTAGTTCTCAGAACTCCAATGATACCAGGAAAGAAACCTCCCATTCTTGAGCCAAAATGGGAAAGATCTTACTCAATACATATGGTCTACTCCAATGGAGTTTATTCATTAATCTCGATGGATGGACAACACATCACTACTCCAACCAATGCCATATTATTGAAGAAGTATTTTGTATAAACAAAAATTATATCATCCATGGTCTAGTATGAACTTAAACTGCACCACCATCCAGCAATAAATTAAACTTAATCATCAACGGTCCATGAATATGAGCCTAAAATATTTTCACAAACGTCCAACATGACGTTAAACTATGTCCCCTTCATCATCCTTGCTCTATGAAGTTAAACTATACAGAAATGATCCATAAATATGACCTTAAAATATTTGTATTCCTTTCGTCTCAC
Organism: Viscum album; assembly: GCA_963277665.1. Lineage (NCBI taxonomy): Eukaryota > Viridiplantae > Streptophyta > Magnoliopsida > Santalales > Viscaceae > Viscum > Viscum album. The sequence goes on from OY728144.1 coordinate 291,681,351, forward strand.
ATGATGTTAAACTATGACGTCCTAACAACAAGACGCTAAATTGTACAGAAGTCCCTTACGTCTAGCATGACATTAAACTGCACCATCCACGGTCCATGCATATGACCTTAAACTATTCACACTTTCATCCAACATGACGCTAAACTGTATCATCCCTTTTTCGTCCAACATGATGTTAAACTATGAAAACGTCCCTTATGTTGATCATGATGTTAAACGGCATCATCAATGGTCCATACATATGAACTTAAACTATTTGTGTTACTTTCATCCAACTTGACGTTAAACTATGAAAAAAGTCCCTAATACGTCCAACATGACGTTAAATGATGTACTCTTTTGTCCTTACTGCATGACATTAAACTGAACAGTTGCCTTTTTGTCCAACATCATTTTAAACTGTGTTGTATCCATCGTCCTAACTACATGACGCTAAACTGTACAGAAAGTCCTTTGATACGTCCTACATGACATTAAATTGTACTTTGTCCCTGCAACATGACACTAAACTGCGCAACACCAATAGTCCTAACTGTAACACTTTAAACTGCATAGTCCCTTTATATATCCTACATGACGTCAAACTGTGCATCATTAAGGTTGTTGTTACCTCTTTTTTCTCGCACCGAGTATGACTCATGTGAGCTTAGAGAAAACCTCAACCGTAACACTCTCTCTAGGCCACTAACCATGTGTAATTCCCAACAACATCATTTATTAGGTCGTTGTCCACTAGAACAACTTGATCATTAATTCATTCTTTAATTGAACTACGCAGACTTTGATCCTTGCCTTCCAGGCTGGGTATGTAGGAAACCTCCAATGGTCCATGCCCAAAACCAATCTCTTCACATCTGTTCACCTCCATCTCATACGATGTTGATTTGTGAAACCACCCCAAAATCAATATCTTTACATTGATTCACTTTCATCCTTGCTATACGACGTTAAACTATACAGCACTGTTTTGTCCAGTATGACAATAAACTTCAAATATTCTTTGATACCCTCACCTGAGAGGGAACCATTATTTACATTGATTTTTCAATCATGTTTTATTTCAAATACCATGTGCATACATGAAAATGCCCAAACCTTTTATCTTGGGTTAAACCATCATTGCACTAAAGTCCCTTTTCACCCATCACATGTACGAACCAAATTTGTACATAGGGTATTTCTAGAACTACATGGCCTTGATTCCCATCCTTATGGGTTACGTAGGAACGTTAGAGTTTCCCTCAAATCTAGCCCCAAGTCATTTGGGCCAAACCCCAAATTCCACTTTCAGTCCCTTGGCTGAAAAGTCCCCATGAAAACACAGACTGTGTATTTATTATAATGGTCCAAGCTCTATAACCGTAAACTAAGATCTATAATCCTTTTTCCCCACACTACATTAAAATATAGTTTAATAACTACGTATGGCTTGATTCCCATCCTTATGGTATATGTAGTGATGTCCAACATTTCCAGTCAGGACCCAGCCACAACATGATTATGGTTAGCATTGATATGTGTATCTCTGTATACATTGGAAAATACCCATATTTATGTTTCATAATCCTGACCTTAAATATTTTCAGTTCTTAATAACCCTTTTCATGACTTTTAGTCACAAAAATATAAAATTTCTGAGAGTTCTTTTACCTGACTATGCAGTACGTTCCCTTAGGCAGCCTTGCATAAACTGTCTCCAAAATAGATTTGTCAGCCAAAAGATAATATTATCTGACTATGTAGCCAATTCCCTTAGGTGAACCTGAATAATTCAACCCCCTAACGGGTTTATCGGATACTGGTAACTTCATTCTTGGTAAGAATGCCTATTTTGTCCTTATTGGTCTTAAATGATAGTATGTAGGGATCCGCAAAAATAGCCACCCTTAACATATTTGTCCCATATCCTTTTTCATGATCTGAAATTATTCAGTTATATGGTTTCTATTCTCATTCCCTACGTTTGGGTTAGACTTTCGTAGGAGTGATATCCATCCAGTTCTTCAATAAACTTGTTTGGAAATATCTTCCCCATATTCAAGTACCTCTTTCCATACAACAGACTATATAATTTGGATAATTTGAATCTCCATAAACTTTCACTGGTTTTTTAGAACTAGGAATGTAAAATTCCGAGAGTTATTTTTCCTGACTATGCAGCACGTGCCCTTAGGCGGCCTTGCATAAACAGTCTACATAACAGACTTGTTAGCCAAGACATGCTATTTATTTGACTATGCAGCCAATGCGCTTAGGTGGCCCTGCATAATTCAACCCTCTAATGGGTTTGTTAAATAATAGTAACTTCATTCACGGAAACTACTTCTTCTGATGCCTTTTATCTCTTTTTCATATCATTCCTCATATTCAAATATTCATAATCCATAGTTTACATATTTTCCCTTATACTTGAGTATGGTAATATGTTTTCAGATAAATTTTCCAAGAATTGATTCAATTCTAATTCATTCGGTCAAAGCTATTTTCGACCCTAAACATTAGCCTCTGTATGTCTGATGTTGATGACTTTAAACTACCCAGAAAAGATAAAGAAACTCTGAATAAAAGTAATGTTCCGGCTCACTATACATAAATTTTGTATGATTTAGGTAATATTGAGCAATTAAAAGATTCAAAGTTTGTAGGGTTATTTACATTAATATTAGTAAAAATAAAACTATGGTTACTAGGCCCATTGGCTTCGGTAAAATTTAAAGTCGGTAGAAGGAATATAGGTACACAAATGATTGAAGATGAACGTGTTTTTCATTGATACACAGGAAATAGAAGGACATCCATAGACTGGAGTCTCTTATATTTTTCAAGAATTACAAAAGGCTTTCAACATAACTCTTCATTTTATTTAAGGAATCCCAAGCTTCATCAGCAACCACCTGTAATTCATTTATTCAATTGGATACCAATAATAGATGCAGTGATACCAGCTCTTCTTGGAACAATTATAAAAGGATGTTCTTGAGTGCATATTGAGAAACTTTTCTACTGATTAAACTGTGACTCTATTTCTGTCCAGGAGACTTGGATGAAGATAAATGTATTTGAGAATGGAGCAGTGGAAGTAAAGATTCATTTGGAGAGAGTACTCTTTTTAGATATTTCTCTAATACCATGTTTGTCTTCCCTCCACCAACCGACAGCGGAAAACATTTCAGCCCATGGGTTTTCCATTTTCATATCTACAAGGAAATGCCATAGACGGAAAATTTGAAAGTTCACACCATTTTTGTATCTCTTAATGCATAGAATAACCGAAATAGAGGAGTAGCAGTGCTGCTGCATTTCAGGCATATAGTTCTTTGCATTTGGAACATTGACTCCTGGCAGATGACCATGACTATACAGAGACAAGTATATTCTATGTGGGAAATTAAGATGATATTTCTTTAAGTAATTAGCCAAATCTTGGAGAGTGTTGTTGCGGATATCATAGTAATCATGGCCAACAATGTTCATCATGTCATCAATCTGCTTGCTAGCCAGTTCATCAGCTATCTTGATTCTAAAAGCCTTTGATTCTGCACAAAAGTTGAATAAATTAGCTTTTAAGTAAGTTTATTTTTCATAAAATTTGTGAAGGAATTTCAAAAAATGGAAAAGGCATTAAGGCGCGCAAGTGTTAGTGTGCCGCACTAGTTTTTGATGCGCAAGTATAAACTGCACAAGTCTAAACACCTCTACAGCAGCGCGACAACAAAGAAATAGCAGAAAACAGAGCAACTTGCGTGGCTAAGGCCACATACATGGCAAGAGCTCGAAAGTTTGAAATCGAGATGCTTTTTACGAAAATGGGGCCACATATTTATAGGCCACAGCCATACCATGTGCGCCAATGTCCGTCTAGATGGAAGTTGCACGCCATAACTTGGGTGCCACATCTTGCGTTCCATACACTTGTGCGCCGCCTTTCATTTAGCTTTCTTCTTTTCCTCAAATTCACATCCTCATTTCTTTTGGATCCAACCCTGAGGAGGGACTTTTTTAGATTCTCCTTTCATCACAGAATCTAATGAATGGAAGGAAAATGACTTAGCACAAATTGATTCATCCTTTGAAGAAAACACCAAAAATCGACAAAGGCATAGACAGGGCTTCAAATGCACAAGGGTTGTGCAAGTTCTATCACTGTCGCACAAGTATACGTGCGTGCCACTAATGGTCGCGCATGTGACTTGTGTGACCTAAAGGATAACTTCCTGGGGTCTTCTCCAGCCTATAAATAGACCCTGTGGGCCCACCATTTGGGGAGGAATTTTTCCAGAAGTCACAGACAGATCTCTAAACGCCCAATTCTCTTCTTCAGGCCTTCCAAACTCTTCTAAGGTAATTATTTACATAGAATGGAAGGTCTAAGCAATAAGATTATGGTCGAAGTGTTAGATTTCACTAACAATTGCACGCATAAGTGTTTTACCTTTAAGGGAAATGAATACACTTGTGCACCACCCTACTTCTTCATCAGAACTTGCACGCCATCTTCTGGAAAGCCTCTAGGGATGATTCCAGAGGCTTTGATCAAGTATCGCCCAAGTATTACCCTAAGGGATCAAAATCACGCAAGTACCCATGTGTCGCACAGGTATACCTGCGTGACCAGGACATGTGCGCCCGTGCTGTACCTGCGCGCTTGCCAGGACTTGCGCACCCCTACCTTTTTGGGTGCCTTTCCGGCCCATTTCACCCCTATTATGTCATTTCACCTCTCCTATTCAAGATTCAGTCTTCAAGACACTCTTCAAAGCCATTAATGGCATGTTTTTTTTATTTGGCTTCCTTATTGAAAGGAACTCTATAGAACATATCTCAAAATCTAGCGATTTATTGATCTTTATGTCACTAAAGATTGAGATTTCATTCATTTAACCTCATCCATTAAGATGAGAGAATCCTTAACCTGGGCCTCCATTCCATGAATAATCCTCAGTCATAAATCTCAAATATGGGCTTCCTTTTCAGGAGTAAGACACAATCTCAAATATGGGATTCCTTTTCAGGAGTAAGCCCCAATCTCCAATATGGGATTCCTTTTCAAGAGTAATCCCCAATCTCAAATATGGGCTTCCTTTTCAGGAGTAAGCCCCAGATCCCCTAACATTGGCATCATTTTTAGGAGTAATCCCCAGTCTAAATTCTCATTAATATGGGCATCCACCTTAGGAGTAAGCCCCATGTCCTCTTTTAACTTGGGCCTCCTTTTCAGGAGTAAGCCCCAATCTCAAATTTGGGCATCCTCCTTAGAAGTATGCCCCAACCATAATTCTCTTAACCTGGGCCTCCTTTTCATGAGTATGCCTTAGTCTCAAATATGGGCATCCTCCTCAAGATTAATCCCTAACGATAATTTCCTTTAACCTGGGCCTCCTTTTAAGGAATAATTCCTATTCTCAAATATGGGAATCCTCTTCAGGAGTAAGCCCCAAGTCCATTTATTTTACATGTCCCTTAAATTGGGCCTCCTTTTCACGAGTAAGCCCCAGGCTTAATTTCTCTTAACCAGTTCTAATTTACTTTTGATTTGGGGATTCTTTCTAAGGATAAAACCCAATCATAAGTCCCATCCTAACTTGGTCATCTTCCTTAAGAGTAAGTCTCAAGATTAGAGTATCCAGATCTCCAAAAAGTACATATACCTTTATGGACCTTGTTCTTGGATTTCTTCCCTGAACTAAATCTTAATCCTCATCTATTTTGGGTAGTCATAAACACATAAGCCCCAAATCATTGCATATTTCATGGCACAATTGTCCGGTGTCACCAATACCTCTTATTTCTCACACCGAGCATGACTCACATGAGCTTAGAGTGTAAAAGTAATCATGACTTCTATCTTGGAACCGTCAATCATGAATTAGCATCATACTCCCTTATTCGAACTACGTGGGTTCTGATTCCTTTTCCAAAATAAAGGATACGCAGTTATCCCATCAATAGGTACAATCCCAATTCTGAAATAATCTATGTCCTCATGAATGACACTAAACTTCATGTGCCCCACTGAGTGTCTTTAAAACCAGTATGGTCATCATAATGACCAAGAGACGTTTATTTATTTTAAGGATACCATCAACTAAGAATCTCTTACAAATACATATGATTCTTTATCGAGGAAGAACCTCGAATACATATAAAAAATTATCTGAATTTATTACATATCAATCATTGATTTTCATACTAAAGGAAAGCTCATTTTATACTTGGTAATGTAATAAGGATTCACGAACATAACTTAATCTATAAAGAGAGTCCCAGAGTAAAAAATAATTCCCCTAAAAATGTGTGATGAGTCCGACCTCCCATCATCTCGACCAATACAATTTCCTAAGCCTCGTCAGTTCACAACTAATGAGCACCTACCTTTGGAAATTAGGTCCAAATGGATATGGAATCGTTGGATGTTTCCGGTTTACGAACAAACCCGTTAGAAACCGATTGGAATGTTTGAACCTTCAATCAATGAGGTCATCCCCAATTCCAAAGGGAAACACACATACATCGCCATGTTGAACTACATATTCCAGCCAGTTCCACTTCCTTGGAATCCTAGCCTTGGTCACCCTGTTATCTTTATGAAGGGTTGGGAAATCTGGAGGAATATGTAACATATAGTGAAATGGATATAAACTCCTCTCCCAAGTCTGACTGGACCCATCAAATGAACCTTGAACCACAAACCTTTTGTCATGGGACCTCATCCTGAGACAACTCACACATCAAGGTCAGTAATAGAAATGTTGGATACCTTTTTCCACATTATAATCTCTTCAGTTCCCATTATTAGAAACCCATGTATGTGTCTTCTCACCGCAAAAATTTCAACCACAAAAAATAAATCTAGAACAAAATAATATTTTGGAATGCATTGAGGTATAAGAATGGCCCAGATATATATTTGAAGTTCTCACTTGATTATACAATCATGCAAGAAATAATCTCAAATTATATCCTTTGTGTACATATTGTGGTTGGTAAACCATGATTTGTACACAACGAATGTTTTGATTCCCTATTCAAACTGTATATGATCATGGATACGTTCACTCTTTAGCATTTGTTGTAGATAATTCGTTTTTTTTTAAAAGTACTAAAACCCGTATCATACTCAATTCCCCTAATTGTATGAATCGGTAACTATTCCAACACCATCTTAATGTTGATATATGGAGAAGGCTAGTGGCCTGGAAAACTAGCTTTTCTGTTGGTGTCCTAATTTTTTTGAAAAATTAGTCACTTCCCCAATCAATTCCTTAGCTTCATTTGTGACATTCTCTTTTTAAAACAAGAAAGGTCACTATCATTGAAAATATTGAATTGTAATCAACTAGAAAAACTCATCCACTAGTACTATGGGTACCATTACCTTCTCTTTATGTTGTAGTACATTCATTCCACCACTTGGAGGTAATATCTCTAGATCTAGTCCCTGTATAGATACCTAATCATTAAGGGAATCATCCTCAAGAGAATGATGCCTAATCTTAGATATAATACATCATGTAGGAATCCAAAATTAAAAAAATGTACCATGGTTAATGATCATATATAAAGAGAGTAATTATAAATATAATATAAACCATAACCCCTTCTTTATATAATTCATGTAACATTATTTTCCCTAAAACAGATGTTCTCATGAATCTAGATGACCAAAAGGTGATCAGATTATTGGTGTATTGATACGTCAGCCACCACACGAATAAAGGAGTCACTCTCCTGAAATATGAACTCATAATACTTAATATTTTCCCCCCAAACCAAACTCATATAATATATTCCTGATGTAGAATTGAATGTTATTTACCAATATGTCACAACCCATCCCAATGAGGCTCGTAACTTGAATCCCCATGTCTACACCAGATAGGCTAGGGTCTGGGGAGTAGCACTGAGAAGGAGTATTACTATCATTGGAATCCATAGACCAATTACATATTTACATGAACACATATCCAAGCCAAAAAATGGATGAAATTTTAAAATATTGAAAAACCATGCCTGAAAACATCTAAAACCCATAACCATATAATGATAGGGTGTAATAGAATGTAAACATGGCCCAATACAATCCCATAAAAAGAGTCTAAAATAAACACCAACATAAATTTTGATATTGGGACTATTTTCATTAAATAATTGGGACAATACTTCTCCTATCTAGTATCATCAAGCACCAACAAGTGCTTTTCCTTTTTGGATGACGTTAAAAGGTCAATCGTCTGCACAATACACAAAACATTGAGGGAAAAATCATTCATGAGTGAGTATAAAAATATCCATCAGGACACCCCTAAAACATAAATAAAACAATATTATAATACCAATAATCTCTACAATGTTATATGTTTATAATGTATATAACCAGAACAACCATTTGTACAAATAAAGTCACATAGTATAAAGGTAAATTCACAAACACAATATCAGGAAATGATTCTATCTCAACAATTCCACATAGATATCATCCAAAGGAACACACATCACGAGTTTTATTTTAAATGATGATGTATTTCTAGGAATATTGTATCATAGGGTCTTATCATTTGAAGTAAAAGCTGAAAGTATATGGAGATATGATGCACTAATGAGGATAAAATCCAAAACCATGGGGTATAAAAATAACACAAATTGTATTATCCCAGTAAGTAGAGGATCTTAAACCATGTAGTGTTGGTCACAATGATTCCAATAACTCCACCATCTGAAAAATGATGGATATAGGATATCAATCTTGGTTTGATAGATGGATTGTAAGATCATAATAAAATAAGTCATGTTAATGTGATCATTGTAATATGATCATGAGATGGGTCAATACAAACCATCATCTATTCAATATGGGGAACACACCCTATCAAATAATTTCTAACATATAGATGTCAATGTCTCCAAGCCCACTTTTAAAGATTACAATGAATTTATTAATAGTACACACCATGTCCCTTTGACTCCAAGTCCTTCCCGTGAAATGAACTATGTCTATGTTTGTGTTAGTGTAGCAGTACATAGTGTTTGATAATTTTATAAATTTGAAAACCATTATCCCTCACTTATATGTCCCCACACATCTTGTGGCTATGAGTTACATTCCTTTATTTGTGGAAGTTTCTAAAATTATTTATTTGGATAATGTGTCATTGGGTGGTCCTTCGACCCCCATTTTGGCATCTCCCTTCACCATGATTGAGTGAGATAAAATTTTTAACCTTATCATCCTTTAACATATGTATTGACCCATTAATCAAATTAAAAAATAGATTCATACTTCATTCTCCATCGTACACTGATGAAAATGAACCAGTGTATCTAAAACTTTTTAATCCCCCGCTGCTCTTATGATCACAACACACTCGTGTCATGTTAAGACTAGATCTAAAATATCAAATTTTAAGTATAAGAAAAATATATACAAAAATATATTAATCATGGTATATCAAACTACAAGAAAAAAAATTAATGACCATGATGAATGATGAATTTTAAGACAAAAACACAAGAATAATAATGGGTAATGGACCTTGTTCAATGTTTATGTCAACCATGCTTTGATTTTATTATAATGGTGAATGAATATAAAAAATTAATCCCAAAAAAATTCTCCCAAAAAAATCAATACAGTAATTCAATATCAAAAAACAACCAATCCAAAAAGAATTCTGTTAGTCAATTGATTCATGTTTAACATAGAAAAAAAAATGGGAAAAGAATAACAAAAAACAATTGCCTATCTCATTATAAGTGTATACCTAGCAAAGAACAATCTGGAATCATCATCATTGGTATGATATCAAAATCCCATATCATAATGATCATTGATATTTGATTTAGATGATGTTGTCCAGATAGATATCCATCAATGATATATCCAAGGGTTCCCCGACACCTCCATGACTGTGATTATAACCTAATAATTGCATCATATCAGTCAACATAAATACACATAAGTCACTATATCATAGGGAAAAAAACAAAACAAAATTATTTAATTATCTTATTTATTTAATGTACTCAAATATGTTTCCATAAAATCACTATGCTAACAATGGTTGTGTCAAGCCTAGTGTAAAACCCATGTTATGAACTCAAAACTTCTTTTAGATTTCTGATTGAGGCCCATTTTTAGAATATATTTCCTTTATTAAGGAAAACTACTCAAGAGATATATTTAATATATTTATGATATTTCAAAATTTTATTCTCTGAAAACCTGGACTAATAATTTCAAACCATCTTAGCACCTGGCCTCAAAAATAATCCACACAATATCAATGAAATAAAACCTAGAAAACATGAGTCATTACATATTACCATTAATACCTATTAGTAAAACATTGAAATCAAACTACATATTATTAATATGGTTGTAGAAATATTTTATGACATTTAAGAATATCTGAACTTAAAAAGGTTTGGTAATAATATATACCTATTTATCAGTATATTCATTGTAATATAATCATAAGGATACATGGATACGAAACGTTGGAAATAAAAATTCATTAAATCCATGTAATTCGATGTAGGGAGATTATTTTCATAGATATAGTTTTAGATAAATTTAAAAGTGTAATGGAGAAGATATAAGAGGATGTTCCATTTTATAAGTGATCTTTATGTACAACATCTAAATACATGAAACATAATTATATAATATGTGTATTAAACTTATAAATTTTATCCTTAATTACAAATGTTATTTTAAAATAATTTTATGGTGAAAATATTGTCAACCATTCAAATTGAAGAGTGTTTTATGGGATAATTTGAAACTTATATGTTAGCTTCTGCACCTCGTTAACCATCTTTAACATTTACCACAGTGGTAAATTTATACCATTATTAGTTTTAATTATAATAAAAAATTATTGATCTTATAAGATAATATTAATGAAGATACATAATTCAATTTACTATATTAAATTTCTATAAGTGAAAAACAATAATTCTAATTTTATCAAGTAAAATGAGATGATTGATTTAGGAAAAATGTATTTTTCAATCATAAAGTGACTTTGCATTCATTATATGAATAGTATCCACCATTAGATTATTGTTAATTTATTACATTGAATAAATGATCTATGAACTATATTAATATAATTAATCATTAATGATTAATTTACTTTAATAATAAAAAACCTATTGTGAGCATAAATAACGTTTTTTTTAAAGAATAACACTTTTTCATCAAATGAATGTATTTTTACTTATAAAAAATTGATTATTAATATCAATGTTATTAATCATTTATTTATTTTGAAAAAAAATATATAACAAAAATAATATTTCATTAGTAAAAAAGGATTAAAATATATTTGGGAAATAAAAAATTGGAGAAATATATCTTTTAGAATTAAATAATATTACTTTTTTCCATTAAATATGACTACATATTTTATAGGATTCAATCACTGATTTTGAAATAAAGAAAAAATTTATACAAGATTTTTTTAAATGATTTTGTTTTATTCATACATACCAGTCCTCTGGATTGGTGATAAAAGAACATTTATGAGTTGTGTATCATCTTTTGTTTACAGTTGGTGTTGTATAAAAAGAAATATATCAAACAATTAAAATTTAATAAAATATAAATATATCATAAATTTTCATGGTGTTACAATCTCACCCTTACTCATATTCAAGGAAATTAAAGAAAATATAGAAAATGTTGATATATAACAGTTAGTTTTGAATAGACACTCCATTCCATGTTTTTAATGAGTTTTGTGATCTATTTTATCCACTAAAAAACCCTCTGAGTACATATAATATCAATATCTCAAATATCATGAGAGAAAAAATATTCAAATTTCTAGTTCATAGGTAATAAAAGGTCACATTATTATGGGTTATTTATACTATCATCCCCTAACTAATATTATCTCATGTAATGATTCGATGCATATTCTGATGAATTGTTTTTACAACCTCTACATCGTTCGTAAATATGCCCTCCAAAGATCCTTACTTTAATAGGTCTTCAAACAAAAGTTTCTCTAGGTGCAGTGTGAATTGAATTTTTTTTCCATCAAGTCCTAAAACTTAGTTATGAATTGGATCACATTACCTTTAAATCCATTTTATAGAGATTTTATGATGATATTTATGGTAACATGAAGATTTTCATACTACACCTTCACCCACATTCCATGCAACAACAAAAATATTTAGATCCCCCCACTATCCATTATGAAAATGTAGTCCATGATTCAGTTTTATCCATCTTTGATAATCAAAAGTACCCTGAACTGGAATTATTTATTAGGATCATAATATCATTATTATAAATTCTTCATTATTTTATTCATACACTTATCATGAATGTTTTTATTGATATTTATATGGTAATAAAATTATAGTACATGACCACCATAATTTTAATGGAGTCTAACATTCTAGTAAGTATAGTATTTCTATCAAATGAAACTATTAGAACAAATTTTGTCTTGTCTAGTTAAAATATAAAACATTTAATATGGGTCCAAGTGGTTCCCAAATAAAATTATTTTCATCTGCATACGAAATTCTACATATGAGTAGATAATTCATATTGGTTAGTACAAATATACCGAATTTGAAATCCTAAAACAACAAAATATAAAATATTAGGATAAATTCATCTCATCAGTAAATAGAATGAGATGATTAATTTTACCCAAAATGAATAAATAAATATATTTACTCAAGATATACAATAATTATCAAATAATTTCATAACCAAACATCAATCCTTATATTCTTCTTGTTGTATTAATGCAATTCCCATATGGAAGAAGTAACTCCATGGGTATTCTGGACATTGGTGAGACTCATATGAGATGTTGTTTATAGTAGGAATCACTATTATATATCATACTATAGAAATCAAATGATTTTTATACAATGATAATGGAATACACATAAGTCCAATGGGGGATACTTATACATATATAGCGTAACCCAAAAGTATGAGGATCACATACCCATGAAGTAATTAAAATGATAACTGAACCAACCGAGGGAGTAAAAATAGAGGGTCAGACCCAGATAATCATAAGGGGATACATGAATCTATACTAGATTAACCCATATATGGGATCCTCTATCTTATATTCAAGATGATATGAATAACATCTAATAGAGGGTCCAAGGGAACACACCATATAAACACAATTCTAAAATGAAAGAGTTAGGACCTTAACCTACCTTGGATGAATTACATAATCATTATAGGGATAAAAATACATGTCACTCTTATCCCATACAATCCCATGTAAATTAGATAGATCTCATGTACTTTGTCCATACTAATGAACTATATATATGTTGGTGTACCATGTAGTGTGTGATTAACCTAACCATTCTCATGTATCCTAGGTGTTCCTGTTTAATATTTTAGTGCATGTGTATCTAGTCATGCCAGTTCACATATAATCTATATATACATGCTATGTTACTAGTATATTATCACACAACACGAGTTGTACCCAAAAAGTCTGTGATATATTGTTCTATTCTTAATCTCTAATCATCATTGTAGGGGTCCACATAGTGGGTGTTTGTCTGAAATATATGTCATCTAACTCATTATTTTCAATAATCCTATCGTGTTTGTTATTTTTCCCAATTCCAAAAACTCCAATTCTCTATCTATGAAAACTAATATGGAAAGTGGATCTGAGTTGACTAAACTCAAATTATCTTTGGTGGCTAAATTCATGAAACACAATCTATGTATTGATTGTCACTCTTCTCACTAAATAACCAGATAACCAAAACCATGAACCCAATTTATCTAATCTGGGTATGATCTCCCATCACACCACATCAGGACTCAAGAGTTCCCATAATATAGAACCTGTACCAGTGGAAATGATCCATTATAGAAAATTTATAATGGAAAATAATTAGTTTTTTGGTATCATCAAAACTATGGTCGAACAAAACACAAATGATGAATGCACAGTTAAAAATGGGAGAAAAGATCCAAAATGAAAATTTATCTAAAATCAATGATCATTTTTTGTGATGGATCAATCTAATGAAAGTTAATCCCTTGAATACAATGTGGAAATCATGTATGAATAATCAATATGAATCCCTAAATCTTGGCAGATAAATCAACCCAAGAAAATCAATGATCGACCCACATGTGAATTTAATTAAGGAATGATTTCTTTTCAAAATGGTATAATAAAAATGGTATAAATTGATAAAAAGTATCTTACCTCATGAATAGGTCAACCAATAATAAAAATAGTTTTCTAAAATTGACATTGGAATGATCCCTAAACATAGTTGGTAAATAAAACTCATTGGGAAAAGATCATTACTCTATGATACTTTTTCATTGATGAGAGGTTATCGTTTAAATGTCCTCTCAAATCCCTTGGGGTATGTGGATAACCCTAGGGTTTTTCCATAACTAGTATAATGTGGAGGAGAATTAGGTTTATCACATTTATTAATAAATAAATTAGTTAATTTATTAATTTACATATTTTTCCACCAATTATCTAACTTAATCAAAGAAATCAACAAACTCAATAGTCATGTTTCTCCTGAGCTAAAACACACATTTTACATTTAATGATAGTTTGGTTTTTTTTTTTCTAAAACATGGTTTGATATGTATTAATATTTTTTATAACCATTAAATAATGATATAATATTTTTTATATTTTACGGATAGAAATATTGAGGATCCACATGCCATATAATATTGAATTAACTCTAGACCATGTTTTAGAAATATTATTTAAGTTATTAAAAATTATTACAACGATGAAAAAAGTTCTCACATTCTCCCCACCAATGATAGTTCATTCCAAAAAAGATAAAATAATAAGTGAAAAAATGAGGGATCTATGGTCGTATATTGTTTTCTAGCCTCTACATTCTCTATATAAGATTATAGTTCTTCCATCAAACATGCACTGATGGAATCTATTTCACATGAAGGATATTATCTAAAACATAATTAACATCTACTAGGTACTTTTTTAGGGTATTTTTAGCCGTTATACCTTTCTCACTCCAGTTGATAACATGTGATGCGTTGTCCATGAACCTCTTCAGTATTTACTAATTCAATACATTGTGTACCAAGTATAATTATGGTTGTATGGATATGCACTACACCACCTCACAAACCCTACACAATATCTAGAATGATCCAATGAATCATAGTTTCAACATTACACCCCATATAAAGAATTTCAATACTCACTATGGTAATACCTTAATGAATATATAGTCTCACTCAATGAACTCCAAATCCCTCATTTAACGGTATGCAAAAATCATTTCATGTAACTGATATGTCTTATTTTTCTCATGGATAATCTTCACATTCTCTATTTTTAATCAACCAACACTAGTACCATGGGTACTAAATCCACTAGATTATTCCAATACATTGGTGGTCTATCGGGTGTTGTAACAGGGACTCATGTGGTTTCATATTGATAGTGTAGTGGTAAAATTTATTATATGTTATATATTCCAAGGGAGGTTGATCCTTCAAACTATGGAAAAATTCCAACATGAATTACAAAATAATATCCATTGTAACATTAGTGGGTTGATCATTTTATCCATCTATCTATGAGTGAAATTCATGACCAACCACAACTGTGTCCCAAAGGACCCCTGTAATACTCTATATAATAATGACATGAATCATAAATCAAAATATGAAATGATCATTTTGGGAAAACCATGGATTCTTGGACACTACCAATGACTACCCCAAATACATTCTTGATGGAAACAAACTGTATGAAACATCTATAATTAACAATTATATTATAGTTTCAACTTTTTTCAAATATTTTCTATTTGATAAATTTCTAAATATTTATTCCACATTTTTAGGAAAATATGAATGTATTATATCAATAAATATATTATATTTATAACATCAAAGTTGAGATCACTGGGTATCAATTTATTAATCCCCCATTGATCTTAGATATAAAAATATTCCTTAACATATTTCAAATTCTAAAAAGGAAAAAAGAGTCATTACATTCTAACAAATTTTAATGATTTTATCCTCTAAAAGAAAACATTTAAACCAAAAAGTAATATTATTGTGACTTCATTTGGATCTCTCAATCTCATGATATCCCATTCACACTCTCATGCATCAAGAGTAAACATACCCGGGGAATGATCCACTCATCTAGGATTCTCTCCCACCAATCGGAAATTGCCAATGGGTATGTTGTGCTGGTGGTTCCAACCATGATTTGTATCCTTTAGTAGTGAATAACGTACATATGATAAAGAACTCATCAACTCAATTGTGACATGTAGAAGAGGGCATGAACTATATCCAACTATGGGGTCAAGACTAGTTGGAACGAAAACCCTCAAACACACCATTAGATCTTAAATGGCTTGATTACCCTTTATGATACCATGAACCATATGAAATCACAGTAACCATCATCAGTGAATGATGCTCAAGAAATCATGGTCTCTATTATTGAACTCCAAGGGTCTACAATTTCGGCCTTTATAAGACTTATCCCTCTTTTGGTATTTCACCATCCACTCTCAGATAACATGTACCTTCCCAATCATGGTCTTCACCATCATTTTCCCAAAAAGAGATGTCTCAACTGTTTCAAACCTTAATGATTGTAACCTATAATACCCCTCATATATGTCCTAAAATGGATCAATTTAGATCATTGAGTTACTTATATTAATATTATAAAACTCTACAAATGTAAAGTGGTTTTACTCTTAACATTATACCATTGTACCGGGTCATGATTGAGTGTCAAGAAATACCAATGATCCACAGGGAATTCTTGTGTACTCCTAGTGTGCATTCCATTTTTTCCTACATGGGGCCCTTGGGACACTCCATCTGACGCATTTCCTAGCCACCAAGGGAGGGTCACATTTTATGTCGCCTCATCAATTGGACGGGTTATATATAACACAACTTGAAACTGTAGAACCTCATTCATGGGTTCTAAACACCATGTTCCATTAGATATGAATGAAGTGTAGTCCTAAATTTCATATATCCTGGATTTTAATTAATATAATTCATTATATACACTTTTCATCATGGATTTCACCAATCGAGAACATAAAATTGATGGGTAACACCTTCAGTCATCCATTTTATCCCTATGGTGGCCGAAAATGTCCAACTGGATATTCGTACAATGAGTCTCCATGAATCCCATGTGTGATGATACAAAAACAATACTTGATCTATGACTAAATTATATTCATTGTATGAATCCGAATTGATACACCAAAAAATCACTATATCAATAATGTTTCACACTATCTTCCTGAATTTTGGGGTTCGATCATTCTCAATCTGGCTCTGTAAATGTCCAACTGTGACTATAGGGGCCGTGGGTGAAGAATGAAAATAATGAGTTGCGATGTAAAAACAATAAAAGTGATACCATAGTTAGAAATTTATTACTGGTTATTAGTTTTATAAATAGTGATATATATGGGTGAATTCGAGTGCAATAAATATTGATCAAAATGGATTTGTGATATATGGATAAACTCAAATTAAAATTTACAAAAAATATTTATGAAAAAAAATTAATAATAAAATTAAACACACAATTGAAATTTCCTACCTCAATTTGGATATATTTTTATTATTGAAATAATTATCTAGTGAAGGATAAGTCCATATATGTTTTCTACCTATTGATCCTCCTTATTAACATCATATATAATCCTCTGATGTGATTCATTAATCTATAACTCTCATAGATCTTCTCGATGATCCAATAAACATGTTGAAATCCATGGAGCATTGATATGACCAAATTTATATATAAATTTTAGGTCTTGGATATTTAAAATAAAATCGAAAAATATTTTTTTAAAATGGATAAATCACCTAGTGACTACCTGAACAAGATGTTCCACTGAAACAAACCTTATGTCTTACATTGGGAAGACCTCACTTTCTAGTTTCAACTGTGATATCAAAATTTTGATTTGAGACATAATTCATATTGTATGACACTTATTCAAATAAACTAAAAGTGTTATATATTAATATATTTAATATATTAATATTATCTATATATGGCTCATCGGGTATCTGAATATAATAAAAACTCATCTCCATGATCTAAAAATATCCTAAATTCTTTTCTAATGTATTATAAGAAAATTATAAAGTCACTACATTACCCCATCATTCAAGGAAATTTACAACTAAAATAAAAATCAAATAATATAGGGAAGCTAAGCCTATATTTGGCACTCTAACTAGCTAGAACTATACTACATGGTATCTTATTGAGACAACATAGAAAGCAATGTAATGATCAATAATCATATGATTATATCTAATCAATCATCAATCAACACCAAGTACTCTATGAATGTGTCTCCATCCTCGATATCTAGCTTTTCTATTTAATAACGTGCATATTGTCTTGCTTTTATCCCCACATTAAAAGAACGTGGATTATTTCGCGAGCCTAGATTAACTATTGTGTAAATGATACATGGTATTAAACCCCAAAAAAGCTATCTATGATATAAAAAAATACGATCAAACTAAAGGATAAATTTCATCCCCTACTAAATCACAGAAACCCACATCATAGGGAGATTCTAAGGAAAACATTTTTCTCACTAAACGAACTATACATGAATTTGATGATTGTATTCGTAGTATGCTTATCCTTTCTTGTCTATCTTCACCCACTCATAGATCACATAATACTTCAAAATATTTTCAAGAACAATATATTTGAAAACAATGCATGTCTCAGCTATATGAGACCAACATAAGGGTGGACTATGCGATCTCTCATATATGCCCATGATATTTTCCATATTAATAATATAATGAATGATGTTATTATAAGAATACTCTACCAATGGAATATGATTTCCCCATTATCATAGGATGTATAACTCACAATACCGAGACATATCTTCCAAAACCATGATAAATGTCATTGGTATATTCATAAATTTAGGGGGGAAATGATGTACTCATACTCAACAAGGTATTGATGTAATCCTTTAATACTTTCCAAAACCATGATGTAGGCTATGAATCATGGTCAAACATAATCATTGTCGATTCCCAATGGAGTTGGATGAGCTCCCACAAGTAATCCTTCCCCAAAAAAACCACCAAACAATCATCCCAAATAGTAATGAAGTGTGCTTAATATTTTTTCTAATCAACTATCACCCATTTTCTATCATGGAATTATTATTTCCATATATTACATAACACATTTTCCACTAATATTCCACCACATTTTCACTCATTTGGCTTGTGTTTTTCTGAAAAAATGACCATACCCAAAGATTTATCCTTTAAATGATTACATGTTAGACACTGATAGATGAAATTAGGTACACTATACCTAATTTCTACCAAACAAAACAAATTTTGATGTTCATTGTACATATTATAAATCTATGATCTATATCCAAGTGGGAAGTGTGAAACTCATAATTACCCCAATTTAATAAAGACTATACCCATCATTCTTCCCCAAAAGGAATAAATTATCCCATAATTTAGAGAATACATATGTTTTATCACGTGATGATATCTAGTCATGTAAAAACCCACATTCAATTTTTCCCAACTGATCCTCCCTTGCATTCATAAGAAGTTGTGGCATAATAACCATCGATATGAGACAAAATATTCCCCTCTCTTTTTGTAGGGGTATCTGAAATGAATTTAAAATCCATAACACCTCATCCATCGTGCATGAATGTGGTGTTCTACTAAGGGGATACTAAACCACATATCCCATCTAACGAATATAGTATGTCTCAATGTCATAGTACTACATGAACTCCAATCAACGCCTCTATTTTAATTTCATACTCTATACAAGAATATGTACCCGGTTCTATAAAATATTAAATATATTATAAAGATATCTCCTAGAAGTTTTTAAATCCTCCTATATAGAGAGAATAACAGTACTAGAAACTCGAGGTTGTGAGTCCTAGTTTTTTTTTCATGGGGTCTCAACTATATTTACTATTATGAAATTATTTTCTAATATTGAATAATTACATATTTTAACACAGTTCCAGTGGAATCTCAAAACATTACATACTCTACAGCTTTAACTATTAGTCTCAACACAGGATCACTGGATAGAAAAATCCTCAGATCCCCAATGGATCTATAATATTGTTTGGTCATGGTAAAATATATCAAATTATGAATTAGGGTGGGAAGTTAGGCTAGATGACCAGATAATTCTACCACAATACACATATTTTACACATCGAAGATATGAAAACATTACACCTAATATATGATCTTTGGTGACTCCCCAGAAAGTACTACATCAATCATCATTTGGTACATTACTAATCCATTATCCAAAATTACATGTACTGGAATATGAACCCCGAGGATGAAAAACTAGCACAAAATTTTTTTTAATGAATGTTTGTTCTCTCATAGTAAGTCTAAGGTCATTCATAGATACTTTTCAAACGTCTAATGAAATGTATAATAAGTGAATATTTCATCAATTATGTCAACCTCAATTTGGTTTATGCATGCTGTGAAAATCCAGTTCATTTAAAACATAAACACTACGGGGGAATTTGTTTAAATGAAATAAATCACAAGGAACTCATAGTTTGTATAGCTACATTAGCATATGGACATTAGAATATCATCATCATGAAATATTAACAAGAAGTATAAGGAACTAAGATTGACCTTCAAGAACCAAATAGTATCTCACAACTCATCAAATAGGTCATCAATCCATAGAATAGGTTATATTTTCATTATCATTACATATTTAAGATGAGGATTATCAAAAAAGCCTCAATTTACAATACATATTTTTCAGAACCAATATTGATCTTCCCAAGGGAATGATATGTATGATAAATACCTTATTTTGAATGTCCAGTAATATCTCCATCAACTCCAAAGGCTCATTAGGGCCTATAAATTATGAACAAGATGATATTGGTGTTGTACTATGATGCATGTCAATGATGGTTCCCATCTCCCATTATGGTGTTAGTCTTAGAAAATTACTTGGAGAAGATATTAATAATGTACTCCACTACCAAACGATTCACGATTCATATAGAACCAACAACACCATGTTGAAAAATATAAATCTAATCAGTGATGGGTTTCAACTTCATACAAAAAAGTTCTATTCATCCCTTCATGAAATCTCTCTCCCCCACAAAAAAGATAATCTCATTGCATATTTCAATAATCATATGACCCATCTGAAAAGATAGTTAATATGATATATGAAAAAATATTCACACCTAATATGAAATAATAAGGTTGAATTACAATTAAAATGTGATTCCATGATAAAATCTCCCAACCAACAGATATCATGCAATGCTGATATATATGAGTAATCGAAGAGTAGTTTATTTAATAAATAATTTGTTAGAACTGTCTGGCTAAATTACTAATAAAATATGCATATATTGAAATAACAATAAGGTGGTGATGTAATGAATATAAAAAGTGTTAACAAATACTATTGTAATTGTAGAATAAATAGATATCATACCTCATGTGAAATATTTTGTATCCATATCCCTCCATTCGATGAATCTTTCCATGGTCTCGACCACCAACCCCATGAGCATGATGCATGCCACATGGTGGTGGTTGTATATTATAAAATCATCTTCTACCCACTAATCATCCCTATGGAGGGACCATTTCTCCTCTTTCATAACCAACTCAATTTTGTATACCCTGGACATTTCTGTTAGATCCCTAATCATGGCACTACCTATATTAAGGGTGTCCATCCACTATCTAATTATATTTCTCAACATGAGGGGAAATGAAATCTTGATCCAATTGAATCCTTCCATTAAAGGAATCACATCACTATTATCAAGGATGAATAACTCCTCTATTTGACCCCAATGATGTTGGTATATGTTTCAGAGTCTAAGAAAGAGAATGAATCCTCTACTGAGACCTAAAATTGTGACTACTACAACCTCCTACATATGACTCAGCCAGATGATTCTTTCTTCCATATTTTGCAACATTGAATCCCTCAAATAGGAATATATTAGTAACTAGATCTCACTCATAAACATCGTAATAAGTGGGAAGTGATAATCATAACTCACTAGCTCAAATTTGTCTTCATAGATCGTTCTCAAAAATCATAAAAAAATTGAATCCATATTGCACCATAACAAGATAGTATCACATGATTCCACATAACCACGTGGGGTACTCATAAACTATTACATTACACTTATACATTCTAGTAATATATTGGATTTGAACTAATCACAAAAACTAATGGTAATACTCTACAAAAAACGACTTATGAATAATGGACCATGAGAGTACTACCTCATTATGAGTCTATATTACAATAATACACCTAATACTTACTAAACCACGTAAAATACTAGATTAAAATGAACCCATCTAATTATTTAGTTTATGAACAATCCTACATACATAGATCTGTGACTAGATCCAAACCTTAACTGTCTGGGTATCAAGATCACTACTGACCCACAACTATCTCTTACAATGGAACTCACAGAGTGAGATAAGATAGAAAACATAATCATTATGAATTTCACTCACTGACTGCTAGTGAAAAAGAAGGGGTTCTTCTCCCTATCCTCCTTGGGGAAAAACATTATTATATGGAACTATAACTGAGGCATCATCTATCATCAGATCATTATCCCGACCTTGAATCAATAACATGGATGTTTAACATGATGAACGAATATTGAATTCAATTAATAAATTTCACAATATACTGAGTGTATAAATATATTTATATGTGTGTGTGTGTGCGTGTCATGAAAGATGAAACTGGTATGAAATTCAAATAAACAAATCCTATATAATTCATGTACTACGTTTCATGTGACCAATATCTTCATATGTCGAGTAAAAAATCATGTTATTAGACTCCAAGAAAATTGATATGTCTACCGTGACACCAATACTAGGTTCCCTAAATTGAAATATGAAATCTTTTTTCTTTAACAACATTACTAAAAGTCTAATCCAATTTCTTATAATTAGAATAATCCTAAACATATGCCATGAAATGAATAGTTTTGATACCATGCTATCACGACCCTTCCCACCTGTGCCCTAATAGTGATAGAAGGTTTAGGCATGATATAGCCATTATCTCCTCCATTAGGCTAGGTTATGGTGATAAGCACCATGAATTAATACTATAAAATGGGTGGCCTTTTATTAATGTACCTATATGCTTACACCCATCATTCACTATGAAATAGTGTACATGAATAATAAATGAATGTTTCATACTAATTAAATGATTAATTAAATAAATTATAGAGAATAAATCAAATTTTTACTAAACCAAGCCAATTTGAAATAGTGAAAAATACCTATGTTCCTATAAATGAAGTCTCAAGTGAAAAAAAATTGATTAAAAGGAAGCTGATGTATCCTAAATATTAATCTCTAATACATACCATTGTATACATTCAATGCATCATTGTATGATTATGATTAACAATATTCACGACCGATCAAGATTTTTTCTTCATAATACATGAAACACCTGTATTAAACCCATTTGAGGGTGAGTATATACATATAGAGTGGGATCAATATAAAGATACAATGGATGGTAAAATAAACCCAAATAAATAGGAAATGGATACCCAATAAAAACACACACAAACACAGATAGGCACAAACATATATATATATATATTTATATTCTCATGACTAATCCTATATGATAGATAACGAAAATATCTATCTTATAGCCCATCCAAAGTCAATGAGTCAACCTATATCTAAATAAAATCTATCTTCAATTGAAAAATTCTAAATAATTCTCACCTGAATAATTATGGAGTGGTACTCTACTATATAAATCCCTTAATTTGCTTGGGATCCTGAAATTATATAGAGTAAAAGAAAATATATTGGTGTCAAAGAGAGGTGATTACTAATCTATTGATATAGAACCAACACCCAAAATAGGGGTGTGATAAATCTACTTATATAATGGGAATGGTGGACCCATTCCATCGGGTGATAATATAGATCCAACTTGAGCATTAATCTGATTAACATTCCAAATACATGCCATTATCATTCATATCCTAATGATGATTCATTCTAAAAAAACTCATATAATCTATAATATAACATAATGAAGGCCATCATCACATTATATGAGGAAATACACTTAGGTGAGGCTAATCATTGGCTAAAATACGAGTCTTGATGGAGGATATAAGAAAGAAAACAAACTCTATTATGTGTACATGTCATGTACCTATGGTCATATAATATGTTTCTTCAACTGGAAAACTAACCCATTCCAAGTCTACACATAGAATTGTGTACCATGTGGATAAACATGACTTTTACATTTTATACACAATGTGTCTCAAATACCCGAGGACTACTAATGTGATCCTAGTTGTGCTTGTGTACCACAGACGATTTCCATGTACTATGTAATGACAAAGTATCGAGCTATGCCCGTACTCCTCAAGGAATTCATGTGGAATCCCTAAATTCATAGTGTAAGAACCCAAAACTTCTTTTTAGGTATGTCTTTATTTTTTGGTTGTCTTGGTGAAAAAATGGAGCTTCTGGAAATTTGATGAGTACACGCCCTATACTTCTAAGTACATGTCGTGTACCTTGTTTTCGTGGGTGACTAAGTACTGGTTGTGTAACAGATGAGTACATGGATGTGTGTGGTAACCTAGAGACCCCCTAAATTGGTGGCCATATAAGGAAAGTACAGACATTGCTATTTTATAGATCACACCTTCTACTTCATTATTTATTTCATTTACTGGTCTGTGGACGCATCTAATGGACATATCCATCTTATTCTGTACCTATCTCGTCTAGGAGAATCCGCACGACCATGTATCTTCTCTAAGCCCCCAAATCACCATATGTTCTCAAATTTGGATTTTGTTTGTTGCATTGGAATCACATCGGTGAGTTATCCTTTCCTCTAGAACACAATCACGTGATTCCTCCTCTTCCATGATATATTCTCAGATGAATTTTCTTATCATTTTTTGTTGATATATGGAGGTCTAGGGAGATTAAGGCCTTTGGTTCACATATATCGTTCAGACAATGCTGAGGTAAGTGGTTTGTGCATTTCTGTATTTAGTATTTGAGTTATATGAACAAAAGTGCCCAATACCTTTGTTTGGGGTATTGTGTGTTCTATGTTTTTTGCCCTGTTATTTCCTGTTATGCCTTGTGTGCTTTATTAGAGGATATTCTATTTTAAATAGGGTTAATTACCTTGATCTTGATGTGTTTTCCCATGTTCGCATGATATTGACTATTTTTTCTAACTTTTCCTATTATGATGATTTGGTTTCCATGCCTAGTATTGTTAGGATGCAGTGATTTTATCTGACATGTTGTGATATGTTGTAGAATAATTATCCAAGTATTTCATGAGGTTCATATTTCCTTCATTTTATCGTTGTTCATGATTGACTTATGCAG
Source organism: Viscum album (assembly GCA_963277665.1). Taxonomy (NCBI): domain Eukaryota; kingdom Viridiplantae; phylum Streptophyta; class Magnoliopsida; order Santalales; family Viscaceae; genus Viscum; species Viscum album. Next base: position 291,706,867 of record OY728144.1, read on the forward strand.
GATTTTGAAAACCCATTGTAGTATACCATAGGTAGATTGGATGCTTAGGGATTTTCCAATGTGTTTGTTTACATTCATGTTGCGATATCATAGGGGGGAATTGGGTTCTCTCTTAGAGTGTATGTAGTACCTTGTTGAGATACCATAGGGGGAATTTGATATTATGTGATTCCCTATACTGTTTATAGTTACTGATACAAGACTACCAGAAGAATTAATGGATGGTGCATCCTCAGAGAGTCTTTACTAAAGCTAAACCATTAGGGTTAGACTGTGAGTACTTTCCAGAAGGTTTCTTGTGTTGGTTTGGTTGTACAAGAGGGGTTAGGATGTGAAAACTTCACATAGGGTCACCTTATTTTGATTATTTCCTTACTTGATATATGAAATTGAATGCAATTGAAACTGTAGGACTATTTACTTTTGAGAGCATCCTAGTTTATTGCTTATTTTACTTATTGCCTTCCATATATATTCACTTACTATTAGACATAGATATTTTGATGGTTTCCTACTTATATTAGTCTCACACTCTATTTGGGTCATTCTTTTGGGTGCAAATAGATCACATTGCTTCAGGTATAGATATGGGATAGCTCCCTTTTACTTTAGGTACTTGAATTCTTTGGAGATAGAGAGCATGGGACCAAGCTGATTCTTGTGATGCGGAGGAGTAGTTTACCTATTTTTCATGAACTCTGGTTTAGTTTTGTATTCTATAATTGTGACTTTTTTTTGTTTTCCAATACATATGTATCATGCATAATTTTTACATATGGTCCCATTGTTTATTTCTTTTATTCTTTCGATGTTTATTTATTTAATCTTATTATTGATTCTTCTAATGAAATCTATTTATTTATGATTCTTACTCTACCTATGATGGAATAGATTCCCCCCTAACATAGCCAAGGACTTCGGTGCTAGTCATTAGGCTCTGGCATTTGGTGAATTACACATGAGGCCATTTGACCAACCGGGTACAGGGAACCTCTGGACACCCCCTAGAACTGGGACGTTACAAAGTGGTATCACATGTTTCTTTTCATCATAACTTAATACATTAACCATATATATTTGGATAAGACGGAATTGGTACATGGTAGTATGTTGTTCTCTGGAGTAGCTAACATATGTAAAGGGAAAATCCAATTTACCTCGTTATTGCAATTTTTCAAGTTTTGAAATTTTACAGTACATTTTATTACATAGTTGGGTGATTACCATGCTCTGTTCTATTATCATTGTTAAATTCTAAGATCTATTTCTGTTGCAACTAGATGAGATGAGGTTCTGTCATCACATGCATCATATAGGCACTTGCAAGAGATAACATGGCAGGCATTTTTTCCATGCCATTTAAGATGCATTATTGATTGCATGTTGTTGTCGTAGATATTGTTCTAGATATGCATGTTGTTGTGATATATGCCTTGATAAAAATACATGTTGTTTGTTAGTTTGATGGTGGTGTATGGATTTGTTATAATGTACACCAATCATTGGTTCTTCAGGTTTTATGGGCCCTTAAGGATCAAAATTTGGTAGACCATTGCATTTTTATTCCTTGTTTATGACATATATAGATTCCATGCTCTGATTTTCGGAGAGTATGGGTCGTCATAGATGAGAATTTGGCAGATTAATTTTTTTTTCTGTGTTTTTCTAGTGTCTTAGTAGTCTCTAAGGCTTACTATCTAGAGATAGCCAGAATACACAGCATGTAATGATAAATACATTCCATGTGTCCTTCTATTCGGGAAAGAAATTATTTTCTTAACTACACACCATCTACTTCTGTACACACTGTGTAGTCTCTAACCATTTCACTAGCTTTGTGGGAAGAGACACGGGGTGGAGAAAATAATTGGGCCGACACACAATGTACCGTGTGTACACACCGTGTTGTAGGGACTTTTTATCCGGATGTGTGACTAACAACAAGGGTGGATGAAAAATGAGGAAGTACACAACATGTCCATCTGGAAAACACCATGTAGTGTGAGCCTTGTATCTATCTGGGTAACAAACAACATGGGATGGTGTAAATCCTTCTTGTACACTCTGTGTGTGGAACAAACACTCTGTGTAGAGTCAGTCGTGTAACTGGCCATGTGACTAACAACAAAATTTGGTGGTGTTCATTCTAGTATGTGTTGTGTATGGATCGAAAACAATATGTAGTCTTGTCCTAGGAAATAAATATAGGTTACTCTTGTAGAAGAACTCAGTAAGGGGACCATGATTCAAGTACACATTGTGTCATGGAAGAACCTACAATGTGTATTGGGTGTTACACAACAATGGATGGAAAAAGTACATGCCTATGTGAAGGATTAAGGTAACACACCATTTAGGAATTATACATGTCGTGTATCCATGTTTGAAAATTTTGAATTCTTTATTTCTCGTGTTCCTTTTATAAACATCTATTTTTCAGTCCTTGATAAAATTGATCTAAGGTACGTGATTGACCTTACAGAGTCATGCCACCAAGACATCCTATGGTTGTACAGAAATTATAGGGTACTGATCAGACACCAAACATGGAAGAAGTCCTATGGTTTTACCCCAATTACACAGGTTCAGATGCACTGTTCTAAGAGGGCTTCATGAGGTTCAAGTAGAAATTCCAGGGAGAACCACATTCTGCCCCATCAATGAAAAATTTTAAAAGGGACTTTCAGCAGCAACAACCCCACACCTGCGTATGTGAAGGAGGACCATAGGATTCTGATTCATGGTTAGAAGACATGATATATATATTTGAGCATTTGGAGATGCCTCTAGAGAGGAGGGAAAATATCACTACGTATATGCTTCAGGCCTCTGCCAAGAGATGGTGGGGTGTGATCTCACTAGCACGACGCCAGCAAGTAATGGCTTGGGATGAGATCCATTATGCCTTCTACAATTATTTTTACCTGGATACATTGAGGGCCGATCGAGCTAGAGATTTCATGAGTCTGGAGCAGGGTACTATTTCATATATGGATTATTTTTCTTGCTTCACTGAGTTGTAGTGCTTCACACCCATTCTAGGAGGTGATGAGTTATTTCTTGAAGGGAAGGTTTAGGATGGTCTCAGGAATGAAATCTGATCTTATGTGAACATCATTAGGATAACTTCCATCACCACTAATGTCAACCAGGTACGGATCACAAAGCACGGTCTGGGGGATTCTGGAGCGCTGAGACCGGGTGGTTTGGCGTCTGCAGTTAGTACCCCTTAGACTTATAGTAGGACACATCGTAGGAAGTCTACACTAGGAGATCATACTAGATGGGATACTACTTCTGGTGTCCAGGTGGTGTGCTACCAGTGTAGGAAGATCGAGCTTATGATGACACATAGCCTAAGATACCAATTCTAGTGCCAATCCATAAGCAATATTGGATATATTCATTGGTTCTATCATTTCTTATCACTAGTAACGAGTCATAGGAATTCTTCTATGACTCCGCATTTTGGAAAATCACCCCCCTGCTTCTCAATAATATGTGAACTGGAATGCTTCCGGCCGTTCAGGCCAAGATGGATATTGAGGCTATGGTAGCTAGTCATCAGGCTATCAACAACAACAGGGTGGATTAGATTAGGGTCGACAGGTAGGGTCACAAGGCCATGGAACATTCCATACTATTGCAGGGGATTATAAACATTAGGAGTAGTATCCTGATCCGTCTATAGTTTGAGTTATGATCCTAGTTTCCTTAGTTTTACCTTCTTCCCTTTTCGATACACGGGATTCCCATAGTTTCATATTTTTTGTTGTTATTAAGATCATTGGGATCTTTATATTTACATCTGATGATGTATTAATGTTCGACACTATGTTGGGGACTATAATGAATAGGGTGCGTTAGTGCAAGAAGTTCCCTCTTGAGGTTGGTGGGTATCACTTCTTAGGGGACCACTATGTCCTAGAGAAGATGAGATATGATTTCATTCTGAGAATGGACTGGTTAGTTCCCTTCAAGACAATTATTGATTGCTCTCACCATAGGGTGAGTTCTACATCACCACAGGGTAGTATGTTTCTACATATGGAAGAATGGGATGTCACGGTGAGCATAGCATGACCCGAGCATCATGGGTTAGGAGGAGATACATCCCAAATGACTAGTCTATATCTATATGACTAGGGGACTTCAAAGATGGTCATTCAACTAGTGGTGGATCATTACAGGTATGTTATTCCAAAAGACATTTCAGGTTTTTCTTCTAGAGTGAGAGGTGGAATTTTTTATTGATCATGTTCTATGAGTGGAACCAGGGTCTATTCCTCATTATATGATGGCTACAGCAGAGTTATATGATTTATAGATGCAGTTGGAGGAGTTGCAGGAAAAGGGTTTCATCCGACCCAGTACTTCTCCTTGGGGTTGGCATGTCCTGTTTATGAAGAAGGCAGATGGTGCCATCAGACATTGCATGGATTATTGGAAGATGAACCAGTTTATGGTCACACTGCGATATCCCTTTCTACGTATTGATGATCTATTTGGTCAACTTCAAGGACCCTGGTTGTTCTCTGAGATTGACTTCAGATCCTGTTACCATCACATGCAATTCAGACCATCTGATATACCTTTTACAGCCTTCCATAGTAGGTATAGTCTATAAGAGTATGTGGTTATGTTGTTCGGTCTCATGAACGCTCCTTCATTCTTCATGGCACAGATGAACAATATTTTCCATTCATAAATGGAATCTTTCGTGGTGGTCTTCGTGGACGATATCTTGGTGTACTCTCACACTCAATGAGACCATGCTACCCATCTTGAGATTGTTTTGAGAAAATTAAGAGAGTATTAGTTATATGCTAAGATCTCAAAATGACACATTTGGATTGACAAAACCCACAAAATAGGTTATGTTTTCTCAGATAAAAGAGTATCAGTGGACTAAGATAAAGTGAGGGTTGTAGTTTTTGAGGTGCAGTCAAAGAACATCTTCGAGTTAAGGAGTATTCTAGGGATGGATGGATATTACATACGATTCATACATGAATTTTCACACATATTAGTGCCACTAATGGGCCTAACTGAGATGGGTGTGAATTAATTATGGTCAGATTCTTGTGAGTCAGCCTTTCAAGAGCTGAAATGGTAGATGAATTCAGCACGTATACTAGTATTTCTAGATTCGGGAAAGAGATATACTGTGTACTGCGATGAATCACGTATCAGGCAGGGAGAAGTTATTTTGTAGGGAGGATTCATTGCATATGGGTTTGAGTAGTAGAGGACACATGAGAAGAATTATGTGACGCATGATCTCGAGTTGGTTGCAGTTGTTCATTCTTTACATTGTTGGATACACTACCTCTTTTGAATATTTTTTCGTTTTAATTAAACACAGAAGTCTCATGTATATATTTACTCAGTATGATTTGAATCTGAGATAGTGAAGGTGGGTCATGTACCTTCATTCCTTTGACTTTGAGCTGGCCTAAAAGCCTGGGAAGGGCAATGCAGTGGCTGATGCGTTGAGTAGAAGGAACCAGATACAGAATTTTCAAGAGGCCAGAAGTGAATTAATGCTTATAGATATGTTCCTGGAGATATATTTGGAGGTGCAAGATAAATAGGGAATGACTTTTCTTTTTTATATATCTATTACCTCTACTCTATTTAAGAGAGTTCAAATGAGGTAGCCATCAAATTTTGAAGGCCTAGTCTTATAGGCTTGTGTTTTGGATGGTAGGAGAGGATGAGATCTTGCATTTTCATGGATGTGTGTGTGTGCCAGAAGATATATGCGAGCAGCTGATGCACGATGTTCATTCCTCATTTTTGGAAGTCAATATTGGGGTCACCAAGATGTATCGAGACCTTAAACATCATTATTGGTGGCCAGGTAGGAAGAGATATGTTTTTGGTTTTGTCATGATGTGTACCACCTATCATCAGGTGATGGAGGAGCTTCAGTGAACATCAAGGATTTCGTAGCAGTACATATTCCTGAGTGGAAGTTGGATGATTTCATGATGGACTTCAAGACAGGATTCCTGAGGTCGGCTCGAGGGAGAAATGCAATTTGGGTTGTCATTGAAAAACTCCAAAAGGTTACACAGTACATTCCAAACAAGTATACCTTCAGTGTTGATGAGCTTGGAAGGCTGTACATCTGTGAAATTTTTCACTTACATGGAGTTCCACAATCCATTATTTCAGATAGGGACACACATTTTACTTCTCTGGTCTGGAAGGCTTTACAGAGGGCTTTGGGTACCTAGTTACAACTGAGTATAGCTTACCATCCATAGATAGATGTCCAGTCTGAGTGAACGATTCATGTTCTTGAGGACATGCTTCGAGCATGCATCCTAGATTTTGGTGGTTTTTGGGAGAATGTCATACCTATTTTTTAGTTTTCCTATAATAATAGTCTCAAGAAATTATACAGATAGTACCTTATAAGGATTTGTACGGTAGGCCATGCCAATCCTCATTATGTGGGCTAGACATAGGAGAGGCAGCTATGATGGGACCTTGTCTTGTCCAGCAGACAACAGAGTAGATAGGGATGATTCAGAAGAGGATGGTTACTACACAGTCACATAATAATTCTTATGATGATTGATGGTGATGACCTCTAGATTTCAAAGTCAGAGATCGTGTTTTTTTATGTGTTGCACCGAGGTTGGGACACAGGAGGATCAAGAGACAAGGTAACATTTCACAGAGATATGTCTAAACCTTTGAGGTATTGGGGAGGGGCATGCTAGTAGACTATCATTTGTAGTTACTTTTGAGGAATCAGTCTATGCATGATGTCTTCCACGTTTCTCAGCTTCGACGTTACTTTTCAAACCTGTCTCATGTTTTCCAACTCAAAGAGGTTGAACTCGAGGTGGATGCCTCATTCAAGGTGCATCCTATCCAGATTATTGATTGAAGTGCAGATGTTCTCTATGGTCTATATTTTTCACTTGTATAAGAGCTATAGGAGCACCAGAGAGTATATGAAGAGACTTGGGGGGGGGAGGTCGATGTATGATCATAGTTGCCAGAGCTATTCAAGGTTTCTTCGTCTTCAACGCTGCCTTTCTAGGGAATTTGTTGACAAATTTATTTAAGGGGGGATGTTTATAAGAACTCAGATCTTCTATTATGTTAGGTCTTTATTTTCTTCTTTTCATTGAGAAAATGGGTTGTTTTTGGAAATTTTATGATTACATGTCATGTACGTAAAAGTACACAACGTGCACCCAGTTGTCATGGGTGACCCTAAACTGGTCATGTAATAGTCAAGTACATGGTTATGTGTGGTGACCTGGATACCACCTAAAGTGAAGTTCTAATAAGGAAAGTACATTCTGTGTACTTTTAAAGAACACGCAATTGTTTTTATTTTATTAAACAGAATGGGGAAACATCTAATGGAAAAAACCATCATCATCTCACCTTATCTCATCTAAAAGAGTTTGTACAGCTGTGAATCATCTTTGATCCCCCTACTCGTCGTCCTTTATCCAACTTGAATTCGACCAGTTGTCTTGGAATCACATCATCGAGTTATCCTTTCTTCGATAACCCCGTATCTTCTTTCCTCCTCTTTAAATAGATATTCTTTTTTAAACATTTTTATATTTTTTAGATCTATGGTGTTATATGTAGATTCAAGGAATGAGGTTCACGTATATTGTCCATACAATGCCGTGGTAGGTGTTTTGTTCTTTCTGTACAATTTCTTTTTTCTATATATGAATCTTTTCCCAATACCCTTGTTTGGGGTATTGTGTGTTCTTGGTTTTTAGCCCCATTATTTCAGGTTATGCCTTGTGTTCTTAATAGATGATTTCTAATTGTAAATTGGGTTGATTACCATTAAATGGATGTTTTTTCACATGTTTTCTTGATATTGACTTTTTGGTCTATTATTGCATGTTAGGCTAATTTGGTTTCCATTCCTAGTATTTTTAGGATGGATTTATTTTATCTGACATGATGTGATATGTCATAGAATGTTTATCCAAGTAGTTCTTGTGGTTTTCTCTGGCTTCCTATTGTTGTTGTGCATGATTGAAATTCACATGTCTGTGGGAACCTGGTGTATTAGACCATAGAGAGAATGGACACTGAGGGATTCTCCATAGATTCTGTTTACATTCATGTTGGGAGACCATATGTGGGGTGAAGTATATCAGTTCTCCCTCAGATTGTCCATAGTTTCTCATTGTATGACCATAGTGGGAATTGGACATACAGTGCTTACCCAGAGTGTCTATAGTTACCAAAAATAGAATACATGGGGAATTTATGGAGAGTGATTACTCATAGAGTCTTTACTAGAGATAAATATAGGGTTTAGACTATGAGTACTTCCCAGAGGGTTGTTTTTGTTGTTTTTGTTGAACCAGATGGGTTAGAATGTGAGTACTATATTTACGGTTACCTAATTTTTATTATCTTCATACTTGATATTTGAAATTGAATGCAATTGAAACTGTAGGATTGATTACTTTTGAGAACATCCTTTTTAATTTATTATTTTTCTTATTTATTTCCATATATATTCACTCACTATTAAGCATAGATCATTATGTGGTTTCCTACTATGATTAGTCACTCACCCTGTTTTAATCTTGCTTTTTGGTCCAAACAAATCATATTGTTGTAGGTATAGATATGGTCTAGCACCCATCTACTTCAGGTACATGACTACTTTGGATCTGTAGAGCATGGGACCAAGATGATTCTTGCGGTAGAGAGGATTTGTTTACTTGTTATTATTATACTTTGGTTTTGTACATAATTCCATCACTGTGACTTGTTTGGCTATTTCACTAAACCTATTTATGATTTTTTATTTATATATGTGCTCTAGTTGTTTATTTCTTTCATCCTTCCACTGTTTATTTATTGCATGTTATTACTTCTTCCGTTATTGTAATCTATTTATTCTTGCTTCCTACTCTACTAATGAGGGCATAGTTTCCCCACTATTACTCCCAAGGCCCACATGGCTAGTCAGAAGCCTCTGGAATTTCGGGAAATGTGCATGAGTCCATGTGACCAACTGGGTACTGGGCACCTATATATGACACCCAGAAGTAGTATGTTACACATAGTGTGTCATTTAGTATTTGGTCCGTGACATTTTTTAATTGGCACATGGATTGACCACCCAAGGGTGGTCACACAATCTGTGAGACTGACCACATAGTGTGTGATCCTTACCTCCCCCCAAGTGAATAATGTCTCATCCATGAGGTACTGAATGATGTATGTTCTTATAGATACACAAAATGTACTTTCTTAGTTTCCAAATATCAAATTTTCAAGATAAACTTTTTAGATATGGAAATACCACCCTAAATATCACCATTTTATAGCTTGAAATTATAAGGGGATTCCTCAATTCATAAATTCTAGTAATCTTATAGCTGAATATTGGAATCTATTTTTATGTATCAAAGTATTCAAAATTTCATACGTGTGATGTGGGAAAACATGGGAATGATCTATGTCTTCATAAAAAACATTCCATGAATCCGACCCAATCTACAATAAATAACCATCTTCAAAAATTTTCACCTGACCATCTTAAATATAGGGGTTTAAAAATGCTCTATCCTTCCCTGATAATTTCAATCCACATTCCCAAGGACAATTGAGAAAGAAAAAAAATGAACAATGAGAATAAATTTACATAATAAAGGTGAACCATATATGGTTGAAGAATAATTTTCCAATGATCATATAAATTGGGATAATTAATTGTGAATCCAGGAGAAAAAAAATATTGAAAATCATTTCCCATATGATACAAAAATAAATATTGATCAATCTAATGAAAATAAAAGAATATTTAACATAATTTAATAAATGGGAGAAACCATAATTGACAAGTCGAAACATGATTTGAATTGATTGTTTGAGAATAATACATTCTATACTGATCTAGAAGTCATGTTACATCTGTTCTCCCACCGTCCACCTTAATCTAATCACCTGTCATCCTCAAAGTTAATCCTAAAATAAATAATGATCAGATATCCTCCCAAATTCTCCCATGGTTATTCTACTTTACCAAGATAATTATTAATAATAATAATAATATAGATAATATTTGGACATTTGAATTTAAACTAAAATTTATGAATTTAAATTTATATTTTAATGAAACACAGTATGAACACCTTCCACAACAAAATGTCTATTTATAAGCAAATATAGGTTATACCTTGGGTAAACTCCCCATTAAAGATTCAAACATGGTCTAATATTTTGAATCAAATACTCTATTTGATATTTATTAAATTGTTCTCAAAATTAAAAACAAGATCATGGTATAAAAATATTTATTCTTTTTAGAACATTAATACTTAGGTGACCTTGCCTTATAATTGTTTTCTGATTAAGTGCTTCAATTATAAAATATTTCATCATATATTCTAAATTTTTTCAAATAAGAAAATGACCATCACACAATACTTTTGTAGTCCCATGATGGGGTTCTTTTCATCATCTACCGTAACTCCAAAAAATCATAATAGATCATCTACATCAATCTAAAGGGTTTTCCCTTTTATGTAAAATTATTCATGGATGATATTATCTGGGATAAAATGGGAAAGAATATATAATATTATCATATATCCTAAAAAATTTCCACTCCAGTGACACAAACTTGGTTGTTTCATAGGCTATCTCTACCTTAAGAATTGATGGGTCCACCCCTACACCCTCTTATGTGAAGGAATATCCTAGGAAAAAGTTTTATCTAATGTTAGAAAATTACATAATGAGATTCCCCTAATGTTATTACCCTCAATGTTAGTTTATCACTATCAATAGGTGCATCACATGCCTCTCCCCCTTAGACACAGAGTACACGAAGTTGTTATGAATGAAAACTACCATGAGCTAATAAAATATTTGCTAAAAGGTTCTGTTAATATATACCCTGAACACATTGGGTGTGATATTCATGCCAAATGGAATCACCAAGTTGTCATTTTGACCATAGTGGCATAAAAATGCCCTTATTGGATTATACTCATCCCAAAATCAGAGATGTAGATTTCATGATATGTGTTCAATCTTCGAGAACCACCTCACCAATTTCTAATAGATGAATTGGTAAAAAAATTATCTATAATTGATATATATTCTTAATGTTCTGTAGGTCATCTGAATTTAATATAATCCTATCCTCATTTTTTTGTCATAATTATAATTTAATAACACTAAGGATACCAAGGAAGACACATTAATTTGATAAAGGACTTCAAATAGATATCCTAAAACTATAACTTATACTCTCAATGATCTATGAGGTCCATTTGATGTAATGGAATATATAACTAGGTAGTCCCTAGGTTCATGTATATGAAGATTTCAATCTCTCTGTTGGGATGTAATCTTGAAACATATTTTTGGAATATGTCCTCAATCATTACAAAAGGTATGGATCATAATGATCATGAAGTTTTTTACTCTAAGGGAATTATAATACCAATATGAAGTGATCAAATATATCATATTATTTATAATCACATACTGGTCTTCCTAGATTTACTTCACACGTCAAAAGGAAAATAATTTCCCATCAACTCAAATGTTGCATGACATATTTCTAAAATAGTATATATATTCATGAACCATGGTGAGTAGTTCCATACATAAAATGATATCTTATATCCTATTCACTTTTAAAAAATATAACCAATGAGAGGCCCCCTCCTCTACAGGTTAGGTCACATTTTCAAAAAAATTGTGTTATTGCAACATCTCCAACATTAGGATTCTATAAACTCAAGAGTCAAGCCAAATGATCAAATAGAATCGTGTGATCTTGAAAAAGCTATTTTTATTCAATGAAATAGATCATTTTCATGTATATCAATACTAATTAAAAACTATAGAATCTGTAGATGATAACAGGAATCATCCCAAGATCCTTTATGTTATAGGCCTCCACTACTGGTATATTCCCTCATCCTTATCCACCAGCTCCCTGAGACCGGTGTGGAGCACCCTAGGGAGGTGGAGGAAATTGATCAATTCATTAAGAACCTCATTTAACTCTCCCAGTTCATCTTCCAAGTCTCTCACACTGGGGACTTCATTTATATAGCCCTTGACTATGCAGAGGTGGTCAATAAAATATTTAATTTTCCAAAAAATGGTTTTTTTATAAAATCTTGTTAGATATTTCCCTGACTTCCCAATGAGTAGTATCACATCATTTATAGTTGATTAAAACCATCTCATGATACTAGTACTAAAAACCCACTTTCCAGATTCCATTATCTTAAATTACACGCATGACTTAATCCCTCATTCTTCCATTAAATACAAAATACCATATTCAATACTATCATATACCCAACCCCAACCCCAAATGTCTATGAATTCATTACCAGGAATCCCCCAACCACTAATTCCTACTAAAGAAATCCCAAAACTATAGTAATGAAATGGGATACTAATAATTCATGTATAAATCATTTAACAACAATTTTAAAGGTATTTTATTGAAATAAAGTATCATGAACCATATCCACAGAGTACTAAAAGAGGATAGTAAACAATTAAAATTATATGTTACCTTGATAATGGTAGGAAGGAGATCCAAAATATCTGGATGTGTAGTTACCAAAACATAAATGGGTATAACAGCTCTAGGAAGAGATATTGGAAATATGAACAAGATAGAGTCCCCACTTAATTCATATATGTCATCGGACTTCACTATCACCATGTATAGCCTTAGAGAAGGATCTCTACTAGAACAACCATTTGATCAAGAGGCATCTTGGCAATGCAAGAAACATTCCCAGCATCCTCATTCTAGTACACTACTAACTGTGGATTTGGAACTCATTCAATACAACGATGTATAAACCACAAAACTCATGATGATATTTTATAATGAATTAATTATCTACCAGTACTTATAGATCAACATGATACTAGAAAATTGGTGGTAAGATAAATAAAGCACCCAAAGGTACCACCTCATGAACAAGACCCGAAACCGAGGCCTTTTCACTATAAGGGTTATCCTCAAAATCCATTTATTAAATCTTCAAGGGATGTCATAATGAGGGAATATTATGATAGAGAAAAGATACACTGGTAAATGGTTATGTATTGGGAACTAACACAAAGAAGAAATGGAAACCACTACTCATTCATATATGATACACGTACTAATATTTTCCCTGAAACTAGTTATTTCATTAACTATGGAAACAAGAATGTTATCAGAGTCAAGGTGAATGGATATATTGGCCAATGCACTAGTATTGGGTTCGTTCTCTTGTGAGAAAAAGGCATGGCACATTAACATTATTTCCTTAGTTCCAAATCCAAATCACATAGAAAAAAAATATCCAATCTCCAATCCGATTATGGCTTTTTGTGATTCCTCTCTCTCACAACCCTACCCAATGAAGCCCACCTAAACAACGAAAAGTCATCTATGAATCCTGAATCACACCTACAATTATCTAGGGTTTTTGATAAGTGATGAGTAGTTATATCACTAACATGGGATGAATTATATGAACATTCTCTCATACACACACACATCTTCAAACATTAATATAATGTAGAAAATATTGTTATAAATGATACCATGATTCATTCATTAAACTAAATCCCATATTTTATTATGAAATAAGTATAAGAATACAAAATGGGAAAATAAAATTCAAATTAAAAAATGTGTAATGTGATAAGTAGAAGTGTACTATTATCAAAGGAATTTCCTTGAAGTAAATATGATCTATCTAGCTCAACCATGCTCCATCAAATCCTTGTCTATATTTTACTTCCCCAAAAAAACTATCGTATAAGTAAGACACTATATTTTTGTTATGTTAAAATTGATTTCTACTGTTTATATTCATATATTTGAAAATAAAAACAAGATTATATAAATTATTTATTTTAATAAATCTATCAATTTTAATTTTTAATGAATGTTTTTTAGAAAGACATTATTTTGGTTTTAGAATCATATTTTAATTATATAGAGTCCTTAAATAATAAGACAAAACTATATGGATTGGATGATTAAAAATTCAACAAATAAAGATTTCTAAAAATAGAAAATTAAAAATAAACCAATTTCAATTAGATGAATGTTTACAATGATTATCAGAAAAAATTTATTATATGGATGCAGACAAGTTTTCTTGATGAACATAAATAAAATTTATCAAATAGAGAATTACATTTTACCTGATGAAATCATCTCATACCACTGAATGAATGATTTCATTTCTATTGGAAAAAATTATAAAACATTATGACGGTGATATCAAAATCAAAATTAGAAAAAAAAAAGATGCACTGAACTATTTAAAATAATGATATCTTTTTTCAATTTCACTATGACAACCTATAGAAAATGTAGAATATGTTTTTATTGAAATTTATATATATTTTATATTATGATTTGGTATGAGGAATATTTTTCACCATGGCTATCAAATATTTAAGTGATGTTTTTTAACATGTTATTACATTGATATAATTTCATTATAGGATTTTTATAGTTTTGTATTGAACTATATGATTGTTTTTTATTGTAAACAAGTTATGATTTATCTATGTTAAATTTACTATATTATTGTGAGTTTTAATGAGGCCTTATAGGGTTTTGATTATTGAGGTTATTATAATATTTCTGATTTTGGTTTAATATGGATAGGGAAACATAAGTTCCTTTGATATTTGTATCTAGGAATTATTATACAATGTCAAATTGAATGTTATAGTTTTGTGAAAATTGTGGACACGAAATGTATGGGTTATATAATTACATTACACTAATGCTGGAATAATTAGTCACTATTATAAAATGTCTATACGTTTTCAAAATTATTGTTTAATGTAATATGTCTACTATTTTTTAATGTTAATATTTTTTTTCAATTCATTTCAAATGATAGTTCTATAATGTTTAATATTTCCTAAAATATTATTTTATAATAAATCAATATTCATATTTATGTGATTATTATAATTGTTTGACACATTTTTGTTGAAATTACACATATATAGATGAAAAAAAATTATATTTCTATTTTATAAAATATAAATCACAACCTTATTATGGTAAATTAATTAACCTTTAAATCATATATTTTTTTATAATAGTTGTTTTTGATTATTAAACATGTTAAAATTGTTACACTAATAAGTATTGTATAGATGAGTATATATATTTTATATGATCGAAGGTTTAAGCACATGAACTCTTCAGAATATGAATATTGTGAGACACAAAAAATTTAGGATTCTATCTATGAATATTAGAGAGATATAATGAATAATTTTTTAAGGAAATCATGATTTGATAACTTTGCAATTAATAGAATAAATTATATCATTCCATAAAAATAAGTTTCTAGTATTTCTAATAATGAAAAATCATAATATCATCTAAATTATATAATTATAATTACATTGATGTGTTCTTTTTAAAAGAATATGGATAGTCAATTTAATATTTTGGAGAATCTAATAATATATGAAAGAAATCATTTTATTAATCATTTTTGAACTTATATAGTTATCAAAATACGAATAGCTATGCTGAGATATGGTCACAGAGAATTTTACTTTTTTTCATTGAGAATCTACTTATAGGATACATTTGAGATCAATAACCATTGTTAATATATTAAAATCATTCAAAGTTATTGAATTGTTATGTAATCATTTTATTGATGAAATTATTCATGTTAATCCTAGATAATGGGAATTACAAAAATAAAAAGGATACTAACAATCATAGAAAAACATTTCTTTATTAATTCATTATAAATATTATGAAATATGGGTAGGTTAATAAGTATCTCATAAAATTGATAAGAAAAAAATATTGGAGAAACCATTGACTCTATATATACAGTTTTTAATAAATTTATATCACTTTATAATTTTTATAAATAATAAAAGAATAATAAATACATTGTTCTAAAACAAAACAGATATTTGGAGTAAATATATAATGAACATGATAATCATGATTATAAAATGAATATGGTTGTTCAAGAATAATTATTTTCATTATAACTATAATATTTTATTTAAGGAAACAAATTGAAATAAATATTCTTCTGAGATTATATTATATGAATGAATGAATCCCTATCATATAAGACCACATTGTGTATTATTAAATAAATACTAAAATAAATATTGGCATTCTAAATTTTTTTATAGGTACTTGGGATAGAGGATAAAATATTATTATACATGGAGTGATTTTGGTGGAGATAGAACTTCTAAAATTAAATCAGATTAATGCAGATACAAAAAAATTATTATTATCTAATAAAATTCAAAATATAAACCAATGATATTTGTAAAAGGTATATATTGAATCGCACACCAAAATTAGATAAAATAAAAATTTATAAGATTCATAAGAAGAAGTTGATTCTAAATTTTTAAAAGAATAATAATCTATTTAATCAGAATATGATTACTATTTTCCAATATGTGAAGAATTATCTTGGTATTCTAAATGTTTTGAAATATAAAACTATAATTTTTATAAAATATTTGAAGATGATTAGGAAGAAAAATCCATGAAACATTGAATAATTTATATATTTACATCGAATATTTAAAATCATATATACAAATTATAATAAAATATTACTATATTACAACTAGTGAGGATAAAATTATATTTACAATACTATATTACAAGATCATTAGTCAGAAAATTGTTTCAAATTTTAAATATAGGAATGAATATTTTGAAATATATTTTAGAAAAATAAATCCTCATATTATAACATTTTGAATTGGTTTTTCTAAATTATATACAATATTTTCAAAGAAACTACTTTATTAACAATATTTATATTCATTGTACAATATCTCAATGTCGTGGGAAAAAAATATTCATTAAAAAAATAATTTAGTTTTCGTATATAATATTTTAATAATGACCTGAAATCAATAAGACCTAAAAATGTTAGGTAGATATAGATTCCCTAAATAGTTTTTAATCAATTATTTCCCCAAGATAATTCAGGTTTAAAAAATATAACATTTTATAGTATAAGGAAAATAAGTAGTGTTCCGACAATAACTATATGTGGTACATTAATAGTGGTTATTCCTTTCATATGGCTTAAAATGTTGTTCTTTTTAAATATCATTAATATAAAAGGAATTAGTTTTACCATAGAAATAATGATCAAGGAGAAATATTTGGGTGTTATTTGAAAATAAATAATTTCAATTTTTTTGTTTATTCTAGGAATTAAGCAAAAACATATATGAATAAGTAATTTATGTAAAAAAGTACACCTTATGAATAGAATGATAAATATATTATTCAATGTTCAAAGGTCTAATTTATTCTCTCTACTAACATTAAGGTGAATGTATAAATTATAGAATTCAAAACATAAAAACCGAAGATCTACCTTTACTCAGTGAAATGAATGATCAATTTTGGCTGTTTCATAGAATATTAGGACACTATAATTTTATTAGATTACCTAAACATCCTTATAAATAACTAGATAGAGATATACTAGAGCATATGTTTAATTCTTGTAATTTTTTTATCCATTTCAAATTTTAATGAAACTTAAATAATGTTTAGAATCTAATATCGATGTTTCAACATTTTATTCAATACAGTTAGTGCACATTGATTTATTCAATCTAAAAAACAAAAACTATTGGTTTCTATTACTATTAATATGTTTTAGTTGAGACAATTATATATACCTATGGATTTATATTCTACGTAAATTAATAACAGTTTTTATATTATAAAAATTTTATAGACAATTTTAAAAATGTGTAAAAAATTCCATTACTGAATATTCATAGCGATGATGTAGTAGATTTTGTAAATATTTATTTTAAAACAAATGTTGAAAAAATATATAACACCGAATATCTAATCACATTGATAACCTCAATAAAGTTGTGTATTCAAAATAGGAAAAAATGTTATTGGAGTGATTACTTGAATCATGTTGAGTGAATAATAATTTAAGAATTATTTTTATGGTGAATTTTGTTTGTACAAACTATTATAGTAAAAATATAGTTTTATATATTTCTTTTATTAAAAATCACCTTATGATTTGATAAATGGACGAAATTATGACCTTTAAAACGTTAGTGTTTTTCGGTGAAATGTATAAATTTTTAATATCCAAGTAAATATAAATAAATTTTCTACAAAATATAATTAAATATTGTTTTTTTTCATTACTTTATAAATATTATGTATTCTAGAGATTCTAAAAAAGAATCTATACTTCAACATAAAAATTTTAAATTACAATTGTGGAAAATCAACTTATTTTAATATAGTATGAAATCACATCTTCATATGTTTACTCAAACATATTTTAACACCATGTTGTAAAATTATCATCATTGTGAAAAACTGATTTTGTTTAAATTGTAATCCCTATGGAAATTCAACCAACTATTAAAAAATAGAATTTCATGAACCAAATAATTCTAATATACGTCATGAATCATCCTATTGATAACATCAATTGTAATATATGAAATAAAAATTAAAATTAGATGTTTCTTATGAAATTATGTCTATCAATGTACAATTTTATCAAAATTCTATCCAAAGTCTCTTAATAAGGATTTGGTGATGAATGTTGTAAAAGGTTAATATGGGATGAGATAAATGATTTTGAGAGTAGTAAATTTTGAACATTCGATTAGTGAATATACAATTCTTCCTTAATTAGATTACAATTGTTTCCCTCAATAAATGTCATGAATATCTAGTTATAGATTGAAATAAATCCAAACATATTACAAAATGTTATCATCAATATGAATTCAAATACAATGTTGAAAATTATTCTCTATAATCTATAAATGATTCTATTAATATATTAATATCATTTGAACCATTTCTAAATTTCACCGCATCTGAATTGGGTGTGAAGTGTAATTTTTATAAAATATATATTTAGTAGGAAGTTTATGTATATGCTGGACCTATTATTAAAAAAATAAATCATTGGAAATTTTTTTAGGAATAAAATGGAACATTTTATTCATAATGATTCCCCAAGAGTCTGTTATGATAAATTAGATGGGATTTAATCTCATTAGTTTTAATGGAGAATCAGATGCTAGAATTTTAATTAATTTCTTGAAATACCATTATTGTTCAAATATATTTCAATAAAAATATATTGTTTTCTTCCCTAAAATATAATATGATTAATTTTTAATCTTATGATATAATTGCATGAAATTAATATGATACGTGAACAAACATTTTTCCATAGTTATCAAATTTATCAAAATCTAAAAGGATATTTTTTATCTCAACAAAAGTCTATATGATATTTACATAGTATTTTTTTTATGAAAATTATTTGTTATTAGTAATTTTACTAGGAACTCAAAAAGTATTTATCTTCATGTATTTTAAAAATTTGTTCCTCAAAACAGTTTTATAAGATTGATATGGATTTTTTTTATTTTTCCTAGAAAATTAAATTTTTTTATGTTTTCTGTATACCACTGTGAATGATATCATAGAAATATAAATTAATCCCATCATAAATATATAAGAATAATAATTCTCTATCATAAGGGGAAAATGGTTATTATTTTATTTTATACCTCAGGAAATATTTTTTATTTCATGTGTTTTTCATTTTATTGTTTTTATGTATAATGGATAGAAATAATACATATAGGGAAATTCATTTCATAGAGGAATAACTAGTTTCATTTTATGGTACGAAATAATATTATCTATAACACTACACTACTAAATTAAAATAAATGGTTCTTAGAAGATTCTATTATCCAGTTTTATGGTAGAAACACACACTCATAGATTATGACATGGTTTTTATTCCAAATCTCTAATTTTTAGTGATAATAAAAGTTATATAACATCAATTTAAAAAACCAATACATCAATCATGTTGTTTTTAAATAGATATAAGTACCCATTTACAATAGGATAATAGAAAAAATGGATATATATTTCTACAATTTTACATAATACAGAAATAACTTGATTGTATTTTCATAAATCCACACAATTCTGATATATTTTAAAATATTAAATAGAAGCACATAATGGTAAATATATAATGTTGATTCCCTATAATTCATGTTTATCAATTTTAATATTTTAATTAAATCATTGAAAATTGTGGATTACATTGTACACATTCTATTAATAATTGTATCAATTAATATTCTTAACATGCTTTTCAATAAATTATTCTATAAAAATCTTCATATAATTTTTTTGATAGAAAATATTTAATGAAATTTTTTATAATAATATTTCAAAATGTTTTTTTTATTTATGAGATTTTTTATAGTTAATTATTTACAATAATCCATGAATTTAATTTTCCTAAACACTCTTATTAAAATGTTTTACACAACCCTCATAATTTATATTTGAAATATTTATCTTCTATCTATTATTGTAGTTATTTTCACTCAATATATAATATTTATTTTTATAGAGAAAACATTTGAACAACAAAAACCATATCTATTTTTTATTTACATTTTATTAATGTGTTCATAATTCTTAATGATCATTTGAATAAAATCAACGGCCATTGATATATAAAATGGTTTCAATATGAGTAATTTGAATTTATAAATTTCAATCATCTATTATCATAATCATATATATAGGGGTTGTCCACTAATCATTATTAACTTCTTCATTTTGTAAAGAAATAATATACCTCATAAATTCAATTTTTTTATTTTTTTTATTGTTATGATTCCATAGTTTGGTCAATTAATTATACGGCTTCCTCCAACTAATTCTTGAATAGAGTCCATACCAATGAGTGGATTATATTAAAATCATGGTATGAAAATTATAACTCTCTACAAAAAGTTGTAGCATTACTTAAATGGGGTAAATCTATCAATATTAAGAAGGAAGAGTTTGGTATACACTTTCGTGGGTTATTAAGATATTTTTATACTAAATTTTAATTTTCTGAAGAAGTAGAGTTATAAGTTATATTATTTTTTTAGAAATGATATAAAATTAAAATGTTAATAAAATTGATGATTTAGAATATGTAACCCTTAAATTATAAGTCAATATAGTTAAATCCAATCTATATAATAATGTTATAACTTTTGAGTAATACCTCGCAAGAAATTTCCTTTTTTATTATATGAAATATTTTGGAATTTTTTCATCTATTATTAGTATATTGAAAAGTATAAATTAAGGTTCAAAATTTATCTATATTAAGGAATGGGGGAGAGGCACTTTAAATGTGATATTTAGGTTTGTTTCTTAATCATTTATGTAATATGATACAATTTGACTTTGTAAAGTATTTGGTCAATGACATCGAGGATTTTAATATGTGTTCAGTCTAGTTAATGATTATTCTATACATATTATTGATCAATAACATTTTTTTGTGTTTCATGAATCTTAGAAATATCAAAAAAATGAACCTACAACAGTGAGTGAAAATGAATCATTTATCTAGGACAAAATGATAAAAATTATAACGTTAATATTTGATCCACATTAGATGAATTTTTATGTAACAATTAGAGAAATTCATGAACAAAGTTGAAAATATTTGAAAAATAAGGTATTTAAAAAATTGACACAGAATTAGATAATTCTTATAATCTATAACTCAAGATGAACACTGAAAAAATGAAAATAATATAAAAAATATATTTCATATGGAAGGAAAAATCAATGAATGTTTATTATTAATTGATAGATTCTTTTATCCTGAAAAAGTATTAAAATAAACAAAATGGTACATCTCATGGGTTAGATAAGGTTGGGAACTTAACACTTAATGAAAAAAAACATATCACAATCGTAGAGAATAATAAAATGAGAAGAGAATGGATGAATGAATTTTTATGAAAATTTTTCTATATATGTTATTAAATGTTTTGGTCAGATTCATACTATAATTAAAATTGAAAAAAAAACCATTACACCATAATATGATCCAATAGAATAATTTTTTTCTAAAAAACCTAATGGAAAAATAGTTTCCCTATTAAATAAACCATTATAAAATAAAAAAAAAAATATTTGTTTTGGATTATGTAGGGAATCCAAATGTTGAATATGAAATTGAAAAAGAACATAAAGGGTTTAGTTAATCTTCTCATAGAAAATTATTACTTATTTTTCTATGAACAAAACTATTAAAAGAGAATTATCAATTAGTTGATGAGATGATGGAGTATGTGGATCATGATGAAATAACAGAATCATACTCAAGTCCACTATTAATAAAATATATGTTGAGTGTTTCCTAGAGTAACCTGAATAATGAAGCTTCCATAGAATAATGTAAAAACAACCATAATAGAAAAAAATAGAGAATCCTCTCTCCAATAACTTTTATGGTAATGTATTATAAATATTTTCAGATGGATATGATTGTAAATAAAAAGTACTAACATCTATTGCATAATGGATTTTAGTTACTAGTGGTTCCGATGATTATATATATTCCCTTCCAAATAATTATATAAAATTAATGGAATTGATGATCAATTACCTTAGTGAACTATTTCTCTGGTTAGATGTTATTATCAATGTTTTTCATGAAATTATATCACTATGAAAATACATGCACAATAAGATTGAAAGATAGGAAAATCATTTTCATTGAAACAAATTTATAATTTACATATCTATAATAATTAAAAATTCATTTCTTTCAATGGAATATCCAAATAAAATTAAAAACTATTTTGGGTAATTTTTTTGAAAATCAAACATACAATTGGTTATTTGATATATTATCATGAAATAATTCTTGGTATGCAAATTTGAAAGATTTCCTGGGAAAATATTTTCATGAAGAATGTGTAATGGTGTTTCTTGCACAAACATTGAAGTAGATATTATTAAATTAATTATTATGAATCAATATATGAAATCTAAAAATTAAACAAATAATATTTAAAGTTATTTAGATGATATTGTAAAACTAAAAATACATAATTTTATAATGAATAAAATAAATGTGAATGTATAAAAGTTCAATATGTAGTAGAAGAAGCACTATTTATAAATAAATTTTTTTTCTAAGATAACCAAAGAAAATGTTTTCATGTTTAACATATATATATGAATATGCTTCCAAACTCAATAATATAAACATTTAATTACTAATTTTGGAAGAATAATTTTAAATAATGAGGTCATAATTAGTATATTCAATGAAATCTTAGTAGGAAGTGATGAAAATGATGATGATCATAAAAACCGTTCTAAATAATGATTGATTCTCTTTCTTAAACTCATCCGTTCTTTATGTTTATAGAAATATTTTTTTAATCGATGTTGACCTTCAATTTTTTTGGATGGAGGTTTCGAATAGAATATATTAAATTCATGTATAATTCTTAATGTTAAATTTATCCTTTTAATTTTTTATGGATTAATATATATATATATATAATTATTTATTTATTATTTAATGTTCAATTTATTTCTCTAAAATTTCAGGTACACATTCTACCTCCTAAAAAATAATTTATTAAAATAAAAAAGGGGATAAAGGGTTTTAATTTTTTGAAAAATAAAATATAATACTTCTTAATGGCATGGATATAAAATTATAAAATATAAAAAAATGGTGATCAAATAAAACATAAGAGATATGTTAAAGCATTTTGTATTAGATATTGGGGGAGTATGAATTTGATGATTTATATTTAGTTTTATCTTTTAATTTTTTTAATAACTAATAAGATATTCCTTATTTAAAATTAAATTCATAAGATTGTAATATTTGATTTGAAAAACACAACACACTTCTATAAATTTTTCATTTTAATATATTTTAAACATCATTAATATTAAAAAATAATTATTTTATTTTATTTTATTTAGGAACATATGTTTATCGAATATAATATTTAAATAATTTGATATACTTATATAGTATGGAGGATTAAAAACATCAAAAGATTAAAATTAATAATATTTAAATTTTGATGTATAATGGAATCCATTGGAAAAGATTGTATATTTACTTCTGTATAGATATCATAAAATAGAGGTTGATATAATATCTAGAAAAACATCTATAATATCCATCGAACACATAATTAAATTTCACCTCATGAAAAAAATTCATTCCATTTTAAATATGATATTTTTTATCTCAAAAAATTCTACAACATTGTAATGGACCTATCATAATTGAAAATTTGTTTTTTGAGATGTACAACATGTTATCAAATTATGATTATTCTGAATGAATTTTTTTAAACAACCTATGTGAAATATGGAAAATAAATGTAGGATATATACATATAAATAAGATATGAATTTAGCGATGAGGTATATTTTGAAATACCTGATATCAAGTGCTTTTGGAAGAATTTTTTATCATCATCCAATTTTGTGATAGTTTCATTATAAAACATTGGTAGTTTCTATTAAGTTATATGACAGAGAGTGCTACTATAAATATCATAATATATTTTATTTTTTTATTTACTATCTAACTGTGTGTTTAATCGAGGCCTTTCTTATTTTTGAAGACAAGGGATATTCATTTTTTTCCATGGTTAATAGGCTGGGAGACTGAATTATTTCTGATCATTGTTTTTTAGGTTATTTAATTTGAGGATGATGATACATTTTTGTTTGGTGAAAATTTTCGATTCCAAAATTCTTGTATTTAGTCTCTATATTGATGTTGGTTAATTAATACATCATTATTATAAAACATATGTTAGTTTTTTTTAACTTTTTTTTAATTTTTTTAATTTACATGATTTTAAATGTTTTTAATTTTCATTCCCCATGTCTAAATAATGTTTTATATTTCATAATATTTCCTTAACTATCGATTTATAATGCATTGGTGAAATTTTAAATTGGGTTATATTCTTTTATAATAAAAATGTGTGTCCAAAATACTCAAATATAGTGGATATATAAATAGTGAGTTTTATTAAAAAATAAAAATGAAAACCTCTTTTAGTAATTTTATTATTCATTTAATCAAACAATGGAAAGGTAGATCTAATTCAAGGGTGAGTATAAACATACCTGGTATAGAATGGTAAAATTAGAAAAGGCAATGCATCAAGAGATAAAAAAAAATTGCAAGAAAGAAGGTATGTCAATATACATATGTCCCAAAATAATAAATTGTCTTGATATACTCATGTTATCACCAATCCTTAGTAAATTTTAAAACCATAATGCATGTCTTGTATTCTAATGGGGGCCTCATGGTAACCCACATTTGAGAAAAATCACTCCCCATGTCTTTCTGAAATTGTTGGTTCTCCCTTGAGAGGCCTTGATTGTTGGTACACTCCATAATTTAGTACACCCAGAAACTAATATGATGTTGATACACATATAGGGGATCACACCCAGGGCCTATGGGGGATACATAACCCTATATATGGTGACCCACTTGGATTGGGATCATATTCCCTTAATATCGTTAATGGGACACCCAGACCATCCTATGGAAGAATGATATTGTGTCACATCCTAGACCGTATATAGGGATACCCTACTATATCCAATGATAACTTGAAGAGGTTACCACTCATCCTATAATAAAGACTTTGTGGCTAAATATACCATCAATATTGATAGACAAAGGGAACATAAGCTATAAATATGAGTCTGAATGAAGTGGTCATTTTCATAAAACTAACTATGAAAAACTACACATTGTGTGTATGGATTATATAGAATATATAACTATTTGCATACCAAATAGTGTTTATAATCCTATGCCTATGTAATTTGGATATGCTCATGTATTTTGTCCATGCCCTTATATGTTTCCTTGTCTGATTACTCATGTCATTCTCATATAGCACATGTATTCCAATATACACTGGTTTTTTATATAGACTTACCTGTGACCATGTCCATGTACCCTAGGTATATGCACTAGGTCCCCAATAGTAGGTCACATTATTTGGAATAGTTTATTCAATTTTCATACATTTTCCTGTATAGGTGGCCTCCTCAATGTATTCATTCATTCCAATTACATGTTGTGTAATCAATATGTTTCTAAATTGAAAGAATTTCTAAATCGTTCCCTATGTTTTTTCATCCCTCATTCTATAATTAGAACACACAGATGAATATTGACCTATGATTTAGCTTGATTTACTAGTACCTATTGCATTTATTCCAACCACAAAATACATGGACATATCATTGTCCGTTGAATATCTTCAACATACATAAAAACCAACAAAACAAATATCCTTGATCCCTATCGATCTAACATCACACATCACAGTTCATCAATCATGATACCAGTCCTAAGGTTTAATTCATATAAAATATCTATTGTTTTAATGATAGAATAAACATTGATCAATTTTTGTTTATTTTTGAACCACTGGTCAAAAAACACTAATGGAGAATATATGGAGAATAATTTGACGTAATCAAAAAATTAAATTTGACGGAAAAAATGCCAAAAAAAAAATTTGGGTTGGCCTTTATCCATTGGGAGAGAAAGAACCCTACACATTGAAAATTTCTATGATTAAAATCAAATATAAAATCCAAAATATAGAAGATAAATCATTACTATTAACTCATCATGGGGCCCATGATTTAATTTTTTAGAAGGTCTGATTTAAGATTTATAAGGGATAACAAAAATGCCTATAAAGTTGTTATAAAGCATCCAAAATCAAGATTTGATCATTACATAATAAATAATGGTTATGTTCCATTATCATTGGTGGGATCATAGAACTTCATTAAATAATAAAAAAATAGAAAAAAAGTTTTTTTTCAATTATCTATAGCCACTCATCAAATGCTTTTCTCCATGACACCTCTCAAATATATAGGGTTTTAAAAACATCCATAAGGATATTCCATAAATAGGTTTAAATAAATGATATTTTGAGGTTATTTTTTAATAAATAAATATATTTATTTAATTATTATTCCACTCATGAATTCTCTTTATATAATCACTTGACGCACACAAAGGATACATCATTCCAATAGTAAACAACAAATTATGGATTTATTAGAGGGAATAAATTTACCATATGGAAAACCATTTAAGATATATTATATTATCATATAAAAAATTTACACAATAATATAATAGTTTAAATATTTATATTATATCAACAATGGGGCTTCATGAGCCTATAAATCACAATAAAACTCGATAACTATTTCAAAAAAATATTAATTCCATTATATGATTTTTTTACATCAAAATAATTGATACATTATAGATTATTCCATGATGGTATCCTTTATTTTACAATGTTTATAAAATTATCCATCCACCCCATGATTTTATAAAAATCAATTATCATTATGTTAATACATGTAAGTAATTTTAAATGCAATGGGGGTGTGGGTATTTCATTTATTATGATAATAGAATGTTTTATAGCTTACATTAAATCATGTATATCCATCCTTTCCTATGCTATCTCTTTAGGTTATCTTCCTAAATCATTTTTTGTCTTCTTTTTCATAAATTTTCATGGAAAAAATTGTATCCTTATGTGATTCATATTTCTCCTTGAGTGGGTAATTTCCATTTTTTGGGGAAATAAATAATCAAAATCCACAAATACCTCAAAATGGGCATTCAGTACCAATTATCCATTTCATATGATATATCAATTTTATCAATTCATCAAACACAAAAAAAAATATCTTGATATTCTTCTTTTCATCCTTTTACACGTGAATTTTGGTATACCCACTATATTTCTCCCATCAATCATGTTGAAATCCAACAATAATGGTTGACTTGAATCTTACCCATTTGATCTTTCATAGTTACATCTATCAATTGAGGCTATCTTGGATTTATGTCGATAAAAACAACATCATAGTTAACAAGTCGAACTCTTCTTCCATATGTTCCATTCATCTTTTAAATTTTAATTTTATTAGACAAAAGTATTTATTTTTATGATGTAAACATCACATTCCTATGATTTTACATACTAATCAAATTGTTTTCAATTTTTATGTATTGTATATATCTTAATTTATTCATTTCATATCATTGGGAATTACTTATTGTACAATGATATCAAATTTCTTTCAAAATACACAACTACACCAACAATAACCATTGAAAAAATATATTATATTATTCTACTAGACCTACTAATTGAATTATTCTTGATACCTAAATGAATTACATAAGTATTTGAACATATTTTTTGATTTGATTTTCAAATGTCATATCCATATCTCTTAATTGTAATATCATATTTTTTATTAATCTATTTATCCTGAACACATCCATTTGAGGTTCATACCCTACACCGCTGGGCAAACCAAATTTAGTGTAACATAAACACTTATAAAATTCATATAACCTTTTGTCACGACCCGTCCCCTAGTGCCCATTCCATTACTACCCCAAACCTGCCTTCCATAGGATAGGGTCCAGAGACGAGTACCGAAATGCATTTTCCCTACATCTGGGAAGGCGTTGCTTTATAACATGTATTCTAACGAAAGAAAGAACAAAAGAAGATACGAACACAAGATAACTGTATAACCAAAAGAGTGCTGAAAGTAAAAAGTGGTCTGGAATACAAGCTCATTAATAATGGTACAATTAAAACTGAAATACAAAAAAACTAAGGAAAGAGAAAGGACAGGTACTGGATCGTCCTCCGAGATTCCTACTTGAAGTGTATGTATAGATCACATACTCAGCACTCCTCATCCACCAGTCTCCTTTGCGTACCGATATGTTGTATGGTCCACCTCTAGGCACTGTCTAGTCCTGGTACTCTCAGGCTCAGTCAGTGAGGTGTGTCGTCTGCATCCAACACAACATGGTTTGGACATAGCCCATGCAGGGGTGAGTATAATGATACTCACTAGGGACACTGAGACCCTCATGGTTTCACAAAAAACCCCAAGGTTAAACCACAATGTATGAAATCAAAACATAACCCTACATTGGCATATACCCATACGTATACCTAAGTTATCAAGTAATCCATCTCAATCATGAGGAAAATAGAGAGATACTGACTCTGCTCACATCAGAATTTATTATAGGGGTAGTAAGATGTAAAATCTATAGTCTTATCGTCAAACACCTTGGTTTCTAGAGAACACCTCCTCAATTGGGTTTAGTAGGCATGTTGCGTCACACAGAGGTGCTTCCCACTAATCTTCGACAGTTGAGGTAATTCTCCCGTCTAGTACTGTGGGTCTGGCGCATCACAAAGAGGCGCTTCCCACCATGGGTGTTCCATGTCACACAGAGTATCTCCCCCACGTGACATGTTAAGGTACTCCTCTTGTCGAGTATCGTGGGTTTTCAACGTCACACAGAGGCTCTCCCCACCATGGCCCGGTAAGGTACTCCTCATGTCATGTACAATGGGTATACCACATCACATAGAGGCACTCAAAATTGTGGGTCTGTAGAGTCACACAGAGGTGCTCCACAATAGGCTTGTCAAGTCACTTTATGTCAAAAAGAAAAAAAATCATCATGTCATAGCCAACTACTGGGTTCCCGCACTACGCTAGCTCGTCTCGCAGAGGATCTGATCCATGAGATCTTAGTCGATACTCCAACTAACACGAAGTCCCACATGGATCTATCTAAAAGGTCCACCACAACATATTTGTCTCAACGCACATAGGGTGCCTCAATCGAAATCTCGGCCTGTGAGTTATTAGCCTTTTAGTCATGGGGGCCTGGTAGGATTCATGTTCGATCTAACCATTCCATTCCCCATCATAATCAAAAACTCAAGTGGGGTATACTCTAGGGGACTGTATCACTCAAATATTTCTCGTACTGCTGATTGTTCATTAAACAGATGTGCAGTTCCAGTATTATAGTAAAAATAAATTATATGGGTCATAATAGGCCAGATTCATTTCCAACCCGGTCAGACTGATCAGGGTCGACCCGGCCTAGGCTGACCCAGTTTGGGTAGACCCAGCCCGCAGTGCTGCCCGGCCCATTGGGTAATTCCTGGCCCGTTGGGTCTGGCCTCACAGGCTGCGAGGGGCCGCAGAGTGTTCCGTGAGGGCACAAGGATGCGGGGCAGCTCGACCGGGGTTGACTGCTCGAACGTGGATGGTGTTGCGGTCGCGGGGCGGCAGGCTGTCCACATGGCAGCGGCCCGACCACACGGCGGCAGTCCGGCTGCGCGACGGCGTTCCGACCGTGGGGAGACGGTCCATCCATGGGGAGATAGCCTGGCCATGGTGCAGTGGTCCGGCCTCAGGTAGGTGGTCCTGCCATGGGGCTACATCTCGACCACGGGGCGGCGGTGGTGTCCGCGGGGTGACACCGTTGCGCCATCGCCTTCATCACAGCTAACGGTGGTGCCAGCCGCCATTCTCGTGCCCCATCCATGGATGTTTTTCTTCCTATTTCATCCCGAAGAACACCACAAGATTTTCAAAAGGGTCGGGACATGTTGGTTTGGTGTGTACCCTCCATGTTAGTGTGGTAGGATATGGATCAACAAGAACATGAAAGAATAACTTCAAGCTTTACAACATCCTCTAACATTTCATTCCCAACCGCCTATTAAACCATGAAACAAATATTGGAAACATATTCAAACGCAAATAAACCATTAACTCGTTCTATTGATGATGTAAATGAGGTAGCAAAGAAGAAGATGAATCATTGTGAAATGATGGATATTGGTGTTGTCGGCATTTTCCTCAATAGATGGTTCGTGCGTCATTGGAGATCCTTCGACAGAGATTGGAGAAGCAATCACCAAAGGAGAGGTGTTCTTCAATAAGGAGATTTTCTCCCAAAGCTCCTCCTCTACCAATTCCACCAAAATAAAATGGTATCCCAAAAATTAGATTGTGTGATCTACTATGTTTGTTCGTATATAATTCAAATTGGGATAATTAATCTCATAGGTTGGCACAATTATAGTGGTGAGTTGGCATAATTATTGTGGAGGGATGGAAAAATTAGTATTGGAGAAGTTGAAGAGTCTTTCCCACATTTGAGGAGGGATTAGAGAGTTTTAGGACTCAGGTGGTCCCCACCACCATCACCATTCATGGGAGGTAAGGCTCGGGTGGTCCCCACCACCATAACCTCTCATGGGAGGTTAAGGTCCAGTGGTCCCAACCTCTGAACATCCACTTGGAGGTTCTAATAAATAAAAAAATAAAAGCTACAGAACATTATTTTTATTTTAATCAATCAAAAAAATCAAAAAAACTAACATCCTCCCTCGACCAACTGTTGTTGAGTTAAAAGTATCTTTAAGAGAATATCAGCACTGCGAGTTTTACGGTGCCCTCAGATTTCAATTCCGAGCACCAGTTCAAAAGTTATAAAAACCCAATCATGAATTTGTTGAACGTACCCGAAGAAATGTTCTGAAACACATTTAGGGCCCTCCAAGCCTCAGAATCATGCTCCCTCAATTTTCAAAAACACATAAAATTCCCATTTATTAAAAAAAATAAATGGAAAATTCAGGTGTTTACACTTTTTAGTTAACTTTATATTATCAAGGTCAATGAATAATTTATCCTGAATTGATATAGTAGTAGCATAGTATTATATCATGGTTTTCATTATTTTTTCTAATTTGGTGCATAAATATTGTACAAAATGATACTCTTTATAATTTTGATTTCTTATTAAAATTATTTATATATATAATGTTATCTATTTTCTAAAAATTTCTTGGAAAAGAATTTATCTCCCCTATAAGATACATCAACTTCACACTTTGATTTATTTCTCCTATTTATATAATAATTATAGTATTATTTTTCTTGGATTATTCTCATTACCGACCAACTATTAAGATCTCATTATATAGTATGCATATCCTTCATCTTCTATCCCATCAATTATTAATGTGTCTTCATGTGGTTTAACCAGATATATGAATGTCTTATATTTATGAGAGGTTACACCATTTCTTAAATAACTCCATTATGATTTGTCATCCCTATATTCATTTATCATAATAAATTTCCCTACATTCTTCAGAAATTATTCATCTTTCTCTTGTCTCTCCACCACCACAATTAAGGTTTTGTTTTAAGGAATTCCTATTTCTCATCATCACAATTATTTTAAAAAAAATTCTTCCATTAAATGTAAATTATGATTTTAATACCTCTAAAATAATAACATGATAGTAAGCATTTATTTATATATGAATATCCATATTCTAATATAATTATTGATTATGGCCATTTACAAACTATGATATTAACTTATGTAATAATCTCTTAGTAATTCTAAATTAAATTCATCCATAATTTCAATTTTCATTTGTTCTTTCATTTATTTTAATTCAATATCATTTTACCTAGTTTTTTGAAAATAATTATTTCATTATTTAGCAGTTTAGAAGTGTGGTATAAAAAAATATCAATTTAAAGGTATAATATATCATCCAAAGATGATATTTCTGGTAAAATATATTAGGGAATTTCAACATTATGCATATTTTTAGTTATAAAATCAGATATGATTTCTCTAAAACCAAAAATGTGAAAATGTATCTAATTAGACTTTATAATTTGGTCATTCATCGTTCCAAAATAATCCATTCATATATCATCAATAATATCTCAATAAATTTGTTGATTGGTAAGCATAATATTCATAGTTTCGTTACTCATTTTTCTAATACTATCTCATATATCTTTTGTAGTTTTATATCTCGTTACCATAGTGTAGAATTTATCAAATAGAGATGATAGGGTATAATTTATTGAATTTTGATCCATTTAAATAAGATACCATTCTATGTATTTAATATTATAATTTCTTCAACAATTGTGAAATGCCATAAAATAGCCTCATTTCATTAATGAAAATTTGATTTCAATTATTCAAGCATTATATGATAACACATATGAAAATTATTTATATTTAAATTGGTATATCATTGTTTTTACTAGAAATACGAATCACCATACTTAACTATAATCAAATATTGGAACATATAGAGGGTAATATGGTTTTCTATAATATCACATGATGTTTTGAGTCTAGGATTGATCATTGATAGCGTGAGGGATTGAATCCGTGAAATAATGTTCCTTTTATGATTTCATTCTATTAACAATTCTTGTCTTACTAAAAAAATATCAATCCTCTAATTAATCTTTTCTATAAGAATTATTGTACTTAACATAATGAAATAAAATTAGTCATATGTGTATCTGTTGGTTTATTCCATTAAATTATACTTATTTTTAGATTTATATTGGGTTTTGAAAAATTCTTTCTTTAATATAAATAAATGTGAGGTAATGTATATTTTATATATTGAAAATAATTATAGGTATTTTCATAATATTTAGGGTTTACTAGTGAATACAAAATAAATCATCCATAATTTTCTCTTTTTTTAAAAACATAATTTATAAAAAACAGTTTTCTTAAAAGTTATACAACACGAAACAACAAGACTAAAAAACCAAAAAATATTATTACTAGAATTATATAGTTATAACCTCACCCATTAAATTGACTTTTATAAATATGATTAAGAGAATAATTTTATATATTAAGGTTCTACTCAATACAAATTTACTGACTAGTTTTTATAAAATAATCACTCAATTTCTAATAAGGTCATTTTTTTAATTATAGATATGATTTATTGAAAGATTATTATTTTTAGTTTTATATGTAAGAAAATAATAATTATCATCTATAATATTCAAAAATATATCTTGAAAAAAGGAATAATTTTTTTTAAGTCGTTATTCTAATATTATTATTAGGACATCTTTTGGGATTTTTCTAAAAAGATAGAATTTTCAGCAAATACTGATATCACCATTTTGTTAAAATTATGATTTAATTTCTTTATAAATTTTTAATTTAATTATAATTTGATCTAAAAGTTAAATAATTAATATTTAATTATATATAATCTAATAAATTACATTTTATTATCAATGAAATATAATTTTTATTTATATAAATATTTAGCTGTAAAAGGCATATTTGTAAACGTTATTTTTTATTTTGTTATTGGAATTCTTGTTATAATTTTTTTTTACCAAAAAAATGAACTGAATAATAAAAAATAAATTCCATAATTAATTTATTTAGGTACATAATTTCTAGGTAGGTCTATTTTATTTTACACCAATACAAATAGTAATCACAGAACTATTTTTCAACTTGATAATGGTAAATATGGTAATTATGGTAAAAAATAATGTTAGCAACCCCCAAAATAACCCAAAAAATTAAATTTAATATATTTTATTGCTGAGATTAATCCTAATCATACATGATTCAATTTCATGAAAATTGTATTCAATTTTTTTTTTGAAAATAGGATATATTTTATTTCATGTAATAGAACATATGAAATATCACAATCTCTCATTTAAATTTATAATATATTTTAACATCGGGATAAAATTATGTTATGAATAGATAATAAATTATATATTGCAGGAAGTGAAAATATTTTTAGGATTGAAAATTTTAATTATTATAAGTTTTTATATAAATACCATAAATATGTATACAACCCCTAACAATGTTCTTTTGAAACCAGTAGAAAAATCAATTAATGTATTTTAAAAACATTAAATTTGTATATATTTTTTAACTTATTTATTTTAATGATTTTTTTAAATACATATAAAATATTATTATAGTATGAAAATGTTTATATTTTGATTCCTTTCATATATTAATATCATTAATGTCAAATTAACTAAATTGTTTTAAAACTGAATTTATAATATTTTGTGAAAAATCAATATTTTGTTAAATTATGTAATAATCCAAAAAAACATCAAGATGAAACGTAGGCTAGAATTTTTCTACTATAAAATTTGATTATAATTTTGTATCCAATTTCTAACATGGAATCATATTTATAATATATTTCCATTGAAAAACATGTTACCATATGTGATTTTAAAATTTATTAATAAAGGTGCAAGTACAAAAGATAAGATTTAAAATGATATATTACCCCCAATAAATTTTATTAGATGATTATAATAAAAACATTCATTCATTTTAATGTAATAAAAATCATTTTTGTCCATTTTACTTGGGTTGTACCTATATTATGTTGTAATATTTTATATATTCCCAAAAGTACCCCTCCTTCTCTTAAAAGATAACGCCCCTCTCCATTCATCTACACACTTCAATAAATCTTCTTTTTATAAAATACCTTCCCAAATACCTCATGATCATACCAAAATTCTTAATATACATACATAGTTTTAATAATATAAATCATAGTTGGTCTTGGAATTATCATAAGGAGGCTCTCTGAAGATGTGTTATTATCTTTTAATCAAAGATTTCTATTTTATTTCTTATTATACCCCCAAAAATTTAATTCAAACATTCTG
Source organism: Viscum album (assembly GCA_963277665.1). NCBI lineage: Eukaryota > Viridiplantae > Streptophyta > Magnoliopsida > Santalales > Viscaceae > Viscum > Viscum album. Next base: position 291,742,226 of record OY728144.1, read on the forward strand.
ATAAAATAAAATTAGTGTATATCATATACCTATATGGTATTATGATAATTTTTTAATCTTAATCAATCAATTTATTCTATAAAATTGTATATCAAACCCTCATTCGTATATACGAAGGACTACCTCCTCATGATCAAATATAATTAATTTCCCACCATCATCTCACACAGATGATTTAATTAAATTATTTAATGATTCTATATTTATATTAAATTTTCATGACATAATTATAATTAAGATATGATATTATATGACCCGATTTATTAAATATATATCCACTAAAAAAAAGATATGGTCATTCATGTGTACATTATTACTGCCATATCCATGAATCAATGTGAATAATTTTTCATCAATTCCTCATAGGTATGATATATATATCTGTGTGTGTGTGTGTGTTTATATAAATAATTAATTTTATTTTTAATGTTTAAAAATCAGTATCTAATGATAAAATGATACTTATAATATTTCCCTTATATTTATTGAATAATGTAAATGTTACTCATTCATACGTATAACCTATTATCACTATGATTGAAATTAAAATCATTTTACATAACAAAATTTGACAATAAGCTTTAAAATTATAATTCATAAATAAAAAAGATAATTTTTTCATGATTGGGATTATAGATATTATGGACCAATGCTATTTTTAACAATGTTAAACTATTAATTTTGCCTTCAATTTTTATGTTACCAACATCGAAACAACCAATGTAAACATAAATTATTTTATTATTAAAAATAAATTTATCATAAATGACCGAAAAGATTAATATATAGATTCATAAAAAACAAAACATTTGTCAAATTAATAAATAATTGACATATGTTTATTATTTATGTGTTAATGTACATATACATAGGGTATATGATCAATATAATCTATTTCGTCTCAGTTTGACTTTTGGAAGTCATAATTTCATGAAAAATAATGGATTTTATATAATGGATTTAATTTCTATTTTAAATATTATAGGATGAAATATTTATTATTCATTGTATTTTAAGTTTTAAATAAACTAATTTCGTATATAATGACTTTAAATGAATGTTAACAAGTGGTAAGGTCTTTCATTACATTTTTTCTTTTCATTAGCTTACATAACATTTTAATTTTTTACATTATATCATGATACATGTGATTTGTTTTACTCACAATACATTTCCATTTTTCACTTATGGAATTAAATTTGATACATGTAATTTTTTACATTGATTAATTCCTAATTCAATGATATGTATTTTTAATGTTCATTTATCCCAGTTTGTGCGTCTTTGGGACATTTATTACTATTATGCAACAAAAATATATATAAAAATGTATATAATACACATTTTTCATGTTATATAATTAATACCCTTATTTTAATGATATTTGTTTCTCAATTTAATGTTATTCTTTCATGGGTTGTACAATTCAAAATCTAACAAAGCGTTAAGGGTTTTAAGATTCAAATAATATTTAATACTGAAAAATTATACGTTAATATGCATTGATAAAAAATTTTAATCATTAATTTATTATAATATATAAATTTTATTATATCCATGACATTTATTTATTTATTTATTTATTGGGTACTATAATTTTATCTATGGTACTCCAAATGATTAATATATTTTTTTAGAAAATCATACCTTATATCTCCTCTAGTGGTTTAAAATATATTTCTAATAGATTCATTTTTTCTAAAATGTATTCAATAATGTTATTGGATATTCATAAATTCTTTTTAAAATTAATTTTCACCGATGATTTAAATATTTTAAAAATGAAAAAACATAATATTATTGTAATTTTTTTAAAAGGTATTTTTTATGGTAAAAAAATAGTCTTTATTTTAATGATTATGGAATAAATATAATTACAATCCATCATGTAATATAAATAATTTGATGATTATATTACATGATTCGATGGTTATCTTGAATGAAAATTGGTTTTCAAATAATATTTGTGTTTTTAGTTTTTAAAAATCATTCTCAATATAGAAAAATTATTTTTTCCATGATTATTTTTAATGATATTTATACTATATTTATATTCATCAATGACTAAAACATTGATTTCCCTAATTCACTAATGAATATTTTTTTATGATACCATATATCTTATTTCTCAGTATGTATTATGAATCTTGGGATCTTTTTTCCAATGAATCTATTTTTCCTTTGGATAAATCAATATTTTAGTAGAAAGGTATTATTATTTTGTTAAAAATGAAAATATTTCACTCATTATGATTATGTAATGGTTCTTAGAAACTTTTTAGGATAAAGGGTAAACCCGATTTAGAACATGATGATGGTTGAGCCTCATATATCACACAATTCATTAGGTAATGGGACATAGTTAACCAATTGTAGGTTTCTCCTAATATATTAAGGGAATTTGTAATGAATTTTATTCCACATATAAATTTGATTGTGTGTAAGGTTGGAAAATTCTATTACATGCTACCAAAATATTTTATTTTTATTGAATCTAAATCTAATGTATCCATTTATCATGAATTTACATCAATATTCACATGGTTTTTTAATTATATGATTGTTGTCTTATGATAAATAACTAATCTAGTAATAATTCTTTTTTATTAATGTTTTTATGGTTATAATCTCCCTTATGTTATTCTCATGAAAAATAATTTTGTCATCTCTCCGACAACAACTTCAAAATAATTTATTTCATTAATAAAAATAAAATTCTTTTGAAAATGACAATATTATTAAATTGAACAATAGACGAACAATGAAAATAATTAAATAGAATATTAATAATAAAGTAAATATACCAAATTGTTATATCTATGACTAGTACATTGATATTAAAAAATATCTACCAAAAAATGGTATACTCAGTAAGACCAATAATGGCCATAAACATTATACATTACATAAATTCATTAATGAGAAAAATAAATTTTAGTTATATGATATATAATATCAAATAAATAGTAAAAAACATTGGTAATAAAGTGATAAATATTGATGTTTTTAACTAGAAATTGGATTATTAGGTTATGAAAATTACATTAATTTTATATAATTTTTTGTATATATGTCCATTTTTAATGAATCCATTATAAAAAGACCATTATGTTTAATTTATATTATGGGTAATGATAAGAGTTAATTAAATTCATAAGTTAGAAGTGGTAGACTCAACCAGTAGACTCATGAAATATGAAGCAAATTTTTTTGATCTATGGTGGGATGTATTATAAAAGGCGTTTGGTCTTGATGAAGCAATAAAATAATTTAATCATTTGAGGCTCCAATGATATTTCCTATGAGAGATGTTCAAGCTACTGTTTATCCCCACTAGATCTTTGTTGGATAAACCACCTCATAAAACTACCACCATTGGAAACATTACCCTAAGAGTTGATATAGCTGTAATGAGTGGTAAAATTTCTACTCTCAATTTTTATTAAGGTGCATTTATGTTAGAAGTTAATTAAAAAGTCCATTGATTCAACGTTATTATTCGGTGTTACTCCCTTTTATAAAATTCATAATAATAGATAGTAGGAGAAAATAGAATTTTATACTATGTTTTTATTATTGTATTTTTTGGAATATATATATAAATATTTACTGTCTATTTAATACATTTAATGTAATTTTAAAGGATTATAAAAGTTTTAAAAAAATAATATTTTTTATATAATTTTTTATGAAATCATATATAGTTTTGGTAATGGAATGAAATTTACTTGTATAATAAAAAATATTTCATCAAAAAAATAGATTTCATTTTAATATTATAATTAAAATATTACTACACATTTACTAACAAAAATATAATACATTTTTTATTTGATCATAATTTTTTTCTATAATGAATATGTCATAGTATTTTGATCTAGTGTAATTTTTTGGGTAAAATATAATATATGGTATCAAATAAAGTATGTATTATTACATTATAATACATAAAAGTGGTTTAATAATAATGTTAGATATATTATTAGGAAAAATATTTTTTTTATTTGTATTAAGTATTGTAATAAAATTACAAACCAATTGGAAAATTTATAATGTAAAAATATGTAATTATGAATTTTAAAATTCTTTTATGTTTACTAATAATTTTTTTAGAGAAAATAGTTTATAAAATGTATTTTAGTTCAAATTCCCTAAGATATTATAAAAAATGACATTAATATCTAAATCTGTATTAAAGAATCATGCTTAATCAGAATATTTAATGTTTTAGAAAAACGTAAATTCCAGGACCAATATCATGAAATTATTAAGAAACTCATCCATATTTATAATAAATACTCACAAAACCCATTAATATCATTTTATAAATATACATTATCCATGTTTTTCTAGTATTCATATATCACAAAGAGTATATCTATGGTTCCCTTATGGTCTTAAGGTGAATTCATTATGTTTTATGAAGTAACACATCATGGATAGTGAACTATTTTAGTATTATTTTCCTTCCAAGTAAATATTTTTATGAATGTAATCTAAATATTGAATTGAATTATTTTTATACTGTTTTTATTATCACATTACATCAAAAAAGATTATGGGATTTATTTTATGAATTTCCTTATTCACATTCCATATTACATTTTGTATACCCACCATGATACAGAAATATTTCATTATTTTATCAATTTTACAAGAAATAATTTATATCAAGAATACCCAAACATCACCCTTATACATGTATATTAACATATATTTAAGAAGAATGTTTTAATTGGGGATTTCCATGTATGAATACCCTACATACTTATTTGGGTAAAAAATGATGTATTACCCATGTCAAGAAGCATTTAAAAATTTAATGAGTTTTATATGAAACTCATTAACTATTAATTATAGGTTTTAATAAATTATTTTCATATAGACTGTTTGGATCACATGAATTTAAATATATGAATTATTTTTCCAGATAGATAACTATTATTAGGTAAATAATTAATATCCAGATATGAAATGTTTTATAATACCATGGTGAATAACCATGGTAATTATGTTCTATGACAACCTGTTATTAAATCATCATTACATTCATTAGATTGTACCAGTTTTATATAGTATCAAATTTTACATGTCATGAAACATGATTATTATATTATATTATTCCTCATGTTCTTAACATCCCATATTATTTTTTTGACTCACAATCAAATGCTAAAAATTTCCTAGGTTATTTTTCACTGGTATTTATTCTCATCCTTTCATCTTAATGTATATACTTAAGATATGAGAAGTAATATAGGATGAATTTATGAAGAATTCCTTCATTTTTATTTGATAAAATATTATGTTTTAATGTGTTATATTCCTATTTTCCATGAATATAAATTTCAAAATCTATATTAAGTGATTAAATTATTAAATAGGAAATGAGTGTTTATTGTGTTAAAAGGAAGGATGACATAGTACCCTTATACTCATCATATAATCAATGATGATATTCAATTTTTATTTCTTATCTTAACCCTTACTATATATTTTACCTCACCCTAATTATTCTTTCTAATTATCAATGTTTTAAATATTTATGTTAAATGTATTGTGTCTAGAGAGACATCATGTGTGAATAATTTTATAGGATATTTCAGAGACATTATATGGCATAATACCAACTAGGTACAGTGGAAGATTTTTCCCTTAAAAAGATGAGTATTTTTATATATTGTTATTTTCTAATTCATTAATACTCAATACATAAAATACACATATATG